>PVJL010002045.1:0-219498 GCA_004026885.1 Lyroderma lyra | reverse complement strand
GTGTGTGCGTGTGTGTGTGTGTGTGTGTGAGACTCCTTGCCAAAATGTGTATCTGCCACAGACAGAGATGCAGATCTGGGAGGGAACTTTAGAAATCTTCCAGTCCAACCTCTTGTTTTGTGGTGGAGCAAATAGAGGCCCAGAGAGGGTAAGTGGCTTGCCCAGGGCCATGCAGCAGTGTGGGCTGAGGTGTCCCTAGAACCCAGGTTCCTGTCTAGCCCAGCATGTGTGGGTTCCTGCCTGAGTGTGTCTCCAGGTATGTGTGTCTGGTACACTTCTGTCTTAGTGACTTACTTCCAACAGGTCCCGGGAAGCGCCCCAACTGTATGGCAGCCATCAAGGTTCTGAAGAGAATCGGAAGGCCACAGACAGAAGAGCTGGGATGGGAAGGAAGAAAGGAAAGGCAGGGATTTGTAGTTGTGTGTGGGCGTGGGTACCTTCGTGTTACACTGTGGCAATGTGTGGATGCCAGTGGGTGGGTGTATTTGCATCTCAATATGTCCACATGAGTGTCTACGTCAGAGTCCCTGATTCCAGTGTGTGGATTTGAGCTCGTGTGCCTGTGTGTGCGTGTGCCTGCTAGGACCTGTGTGAGTGGCTGCTCAGAGTCAAGGCCTCCTGGGGTGGTGTTGGTGCTGCAGGCTGGATAGGGTGTGAGTGATGGTGTGTGCCAGCCAATGGTGTGCGTGTCAGTGACTCTGGAGTGTGCATCAGTCAGTTGCTGCGTGAGTGACTGTGGATGTCAATGAGGATGTGTGTGTGAAAGAGAGGCTGCTCCCTCTTCCCTACCTCCTTGCCCCTCACCATACTGTCTCCCGTGGCCCCTAGGGTTTCTGTGTCCCCGCCCCAGCAGCAGCGAAATCCTTTATCGGTAGAGGCAGCAGCCCCCGTGTCGGGATTTCAAGGTTCCTGTCGGTTCCATCCATCTTCCGGGGCCTCCTGGTATTAGCATTGATCTACAGGGGAAATGGAGAGCGCGCTGGGTTATTACGCACCCGCCCGCCTTCCCTGGGCCGTGATTGAGTGCACACAGAGAATTTTTGAAACATGGCCACCCTAACTTATTCTGTCTTCCTGCCAATAGCATGGCGTGGGTCCAAATTACGGGTCGATACCAGCTGATCTTTTTATGTTAAACTGTGATGAAGTCGCTTCTATGTGGAGATGGGATTAGGCCCTGGGCCGGTTTTTAAGGGGGCACTTTTGGGGTGTGGGGATAATGAAAGTGGGGCATAGTGGAGGTGGGGGGCTGAGGGCAGGCAGTATGTGCAGGGCATGCTTGCAGGGCAGTCAGAGTTGGCTGCACTGGCCCCTGGCCTCCCTGTTCCTGACTGGTTTCTCCCTTGTGACCCTCACCACATTAGGGACCTCAGGGCCCCCCATCAGACTTTCCATGGTCAGCCAGTCTGGCCCTGGCGAGGCCCCTCTCTGCTCCCCTCCAAGGATAGAATTCCATTTCCCTCCAGCCCTCTCCACCCCTTTCCCCCACCCCCCCTCCACACACCTGCACCATCAAACGGGTTTGTCTTTAACCTCCAAACAGGGAACTTTAATTAAAGAGACAGTGACCCCTTTTATGAGTTTGGTCGAGTTGGGTTTCAGGGCCCTTGTCACTAGCGGCTCACATAACGTTAACAAAAGCTTGCAGGCCCCAAGAGGAGCCGGTCTCCCTAGTCGACACTGCGGCAAGGGCACAGGGTGGGGATGGTGGGGCACGGAGAAAGGGAGGCATCCTTGGCCAGGAGCCCCCGTGACAGTGTCAGTGAGGCAGTCACTGGGTTGGAGGTTGCGGGAGGGTGCAAGCTGGGGCCCTGGGATTGGGGCACTGACTCCTCCGTACCTTTGAGGCCCAACCCTCACCACTCCCAGACCCGGACCGGGCAGTGTGGTGGCTGCTCCCAGTGCAAAATGGTCTGGCTTCCAAAAGGGGTCCATGCCCATGTCCGGGGCTCCCTCCTGTTTGCCTGTTGGCTTGTATAAAAAATTGGAAGTGATTTCCAAGAGGAATAGATTAGACAGAACTTAGTCTAAAAACAGCTGAAGCTTTTTTTACTCACATATTTAAAGGAAAAGTGATTTTATGATAAAACGTAATTGCTAATAAGTGTAATAACACCACGCAACATATGGCATGAAACGCGAATTCTGTCCTGAATCTGAAGGTGCTGAGACTGCACAACACACGCTGCTTGGAAGGGAGCTGTCCCCCTATAGGCAAGAGCTAAATCCAGGTCTCCTTGTGCATCCTGCTTTCCCCTCCCCCCCCATCTCCCTTAAAGACCCCCAATGTTGATAGCTACTCGGTTAGGTTAGCATTAGTAGTTTGAAGGGCCCTTTTACATCTAATCACCCCATAACTGTTGCTTTTTAACTAAGGGCTTCTCTAGGTCCTATAAGAGATGTTTGCTTGCCCTTTGATCTAGCTCTTTGATATCCTTTGTGAATTCTTTAAGCTAGAGAGGGCTGACCAATCTGCCACACTTATTCATTCAACAAACATCAGGGGCTATTAAAAGGAACCTGTGCGTAATTGATTATTTCCGAAAGGGTGGGTTTTCCCTAAGTAGGGTACACTCCCATTAACCGGAGGCTGATAAGTCGTCAATTATCTGCATGGGGAGTTAGCCACCTAGCTGGTAATCCAGAGTTGCCTCTGACCGGAAACTGGGATTAAGCCCCAACTAGCAAATTTGTGAAGTGGGACTCAAGGCTGAAATCAAATAAAGAGAATCCTTAGTGTCCCCTTCACTTCTGCTGCCACCCATGGGCCCCTGACTCCTTCTGGGTGACACATGTGCTAGTTGCATAGGGACACTTAGGTGAGACAGGAAATCTGTGAGAAAAGTCAAATGATGCACACACACAGGGGAGAGCACACAGACCAACATGCGAAACATCATTGCCTCTGGTGTGTACTTGCTCCCGCAGGTGTGCCTTCCCCTGAGCACACACCTACCCACGTGGGCAGCCTCTGTGCTCTGTGTGTGTGTGTGTGTGTGTGTGTGTGTGTATGTGTGTGCCAGAGTACACGCACTCACTGGGAGAGGTCACAGCCCCTTCCCTCCTCCCTCGGGGAGGGCTCTGGAGGCCGGAGGGGCTGGGGAGTAATTGGTTTTGGCGTTTCCTACCTCCGCTGCCTGGGAAGCTTTCTCTGTTTCATCTTCAGCCTGATCAATCCCCAGTCATGTGCCTTTCCACATGGGTGCCCCCGACCCCCCAACTCACCACACTCTTGGAAACTTCGTTAGTGCCATTAATCTGCTGACCCAGGCAAATCACCACCTCTTCCTGAAACTCAGCCTCTCGACCAGTACCCCCAAGACCACCCCCAGGATTTTCTGGGCCCCTTGACAGCCCCAACACTTGCACCCCAGGAACGAAAAGGTCAGATGTACTTGTAACCTAGTGGAAGGTGTGGGGTTAGGCAATGGCTGTGAGAACTACAAGAAATTATACTGAGGGCTTATTGTGTGCTAGGAACTGTGCTAGACACATTTACACAGTTACATACTTTAATCCCCACAACGCAAGAGGCAGGCATGATGTCCCCCATTTTATAGATGAGGGAAAGTGAGGCTTGAGAGATTAGTTTCTTGTTAGTGAGCAGCAGAGCCAAGAGTGGGACCCAGATTTGTCTGACTCTAAAGCTGCGTTCTTTCAGTGATGCAGTAGCGAAGAGGACCACCATCCCAGAGCTAGCTTCCAGGTTATCCCCCTAGAAGCTTCCTATGGGAAGGACACTCCGCGTGAGGTTTGCCCTTCATTTTTCCTCTGCTAGAGCTAGGTCTTGAAGTTGGGGTGAGTGTGTGTGTGTGTGTGTTCTCAGCCCAGAATGGGACCCTGATGCCCAGGCTCCTGTCCGGCCCCGGGCTGTACCCAGTGCCAGGCCGCGCCCCTCTCAGCTGGCTCCAGGCTTACAGAAGGCCCTGCTCCTTCGGTGGCTGATGCGCTGGGCCCATTGTCCAGGCAGGAACAAAGACTGCGGATTTAAGCTGAGTGACCAGGCGGCTCTGCCAAGCAGAAAAGACCGCCCCCCTCGAAGCTGGGCCCAGCCGGGGGCAGGAGGGGGACCTGAGAGAAAGGGGACAGGGAACCTTTGAAAGTAACTAATTAAAGGGCCTTTGCCTGCCCCCTCCCCCTGGGCGCCTAATCTCTCTGGGGCAGCAGCCAGACAATGTGCCCCTCCACCCGCCCCCCTCACCCGAGTTTTAAAACAAGAGACAACTTGAAGTTAATGAGCACCACCTGACAGGGTCCCCTAATGAGAGGGGGCTGCTGGGCGGCTCACACATTCTCTGGTTCCATGAATAGCTCCCCCCACCCCTGGAGTTTTATTCATCTCAGGCCAGGGGCAGGGGGCAGAAAGGAAGGGGGCCCTGCTCAGCTTGGAGCACGTGGACTGTGGTGCAGTCCTGGAAGGGACCCCCTTCCCCCTCCCCCACGGCTGTGCCCAACTCTGAGGCTAAGCCCCACTGGGCTTTGGCCTGAGACCTGGGAGGCCCTCGGACTGGCCTGATGGCTCAGGCCAGCCTGCTCCGTAGGCCCTCGGTCACTGGTGTTGGCTGTTGGCTTTTCCCAACAGGCACCAAGGCAGAGGAAGGCTTCTTTGGGGCTGCTGTACATGGTGGCATGGACAGGATCAGGAGTCATTCAGCAATGGGGTTGACAGCTCTCGCATACTTGGACAACCCCACCATCGCCACCTCATCCGTGCGACTCCCTTGTCCTGGCCTGATCTCTGATTCCTCCTTCTCTGATTCCTGTCTGGCTGCCATCCCTGAAGCTTGTCTCTGACGCCCTCATCTCCTGCTTCCCCAGATCTGACCTCCATCTCTGACATTTCCTTGTCACCAACAGTGGTTCTCCTCTCAGGCTCGGCTTCTTCTCTTCCCAGACTGAGTGGGCAGCTTGTCAGCCTCAGAGACAGACCCAGCTCCCCTGAGCGTGCACATGGGTCGTGCCTCTGTGGGTGTGGAAGAGCGTGTGGGTATGGAATAGCAAATGGGTGTGGAACAGCCAGGGGAGTAGGCAAGTGTGGAAACACTTTCGGGAGACTCGGGGAGTGGTGAATGACCCTACTCTGCCCCACACCACCACCCTGCCCCAAATAACGCTCCCTAAACCCACTGCCCATCTTGGAACCCCACACCTAACCCAACTTACCCCAACCTACCCTGGAGCCCACGGTGGGACTTAGGGAATGAAAGACTCTGAGCTCACTTGAGGAGTCTGGGGAGTAGGGTCGCAGGGCGGCCTGGTCTTTGCTCTTAGACCTGCACACGACCAGCACAGGCTGCTTAGAATGATACTGTAGAGTTTACCCACTACTCCCAAATAAGGTGGGAGCTGGGTGTAACATTTGAAGGACCCAGAATGGTCCGAGAAGGTGGGGAGGGAGCGACCAGACAAAATAGGAGTCTCTCGATAGCAGAGAGCCACGGACAGAGGTGACTAATTTCCCAGCTACTCATGGTGAAAATATCACATTTCATGCTTTGTTGCCGACTCACAGAAAAATCCTATTAAAACCAGGTGGATTATTTATACAGTTTAAACAAATGATGATCAAAGATTTTACACATTTTGCAAAGAACTCAGAGTTATGCAGCCCTGCTGCGGGCTTATCCAGAGTGTGGTGGGTAAGTGCAAGGTGTGTGATGTCTTGCTGGGGTACTGGTGGGTGGGTACAGTTAGGGGCAGGCTTGGTGGCCTGCCCTGGGGGTAGGTAGTTACAGCGTTCTGTCCAGCAGGGGGCGCCTTCCATCCAGTGTTGATACCCCCTCTCTCCACCTAATCAGAATCGCACTGATAAGCCATGATTTCACGTCCATTTTTATCTGTCCAGGGACCTGTCTCAAACGCCCCTGGAAGTGTAGTTGTGAGGCATTTGTGTTTGTAGGACTGTGATTGCGTGGGACTGGGCTTTGCACCTGGGCATGCGTAATGCAGCGCTGTGTGTGACTGTGGTGCCAGTTCAGCATCTGTGCATGGGCCAGTATGGGTGTGTGTCAGGGGTGGGGTGGGGTGGAGTATGCAGTGTGTGTCCATTGGTTTCTTCTCTTATTTACCTTCCTGCAGTCCCATGCTGAAGGTCTTGCCACACTACAACCGCCTGCTTCGTTACTCCTGCACACACATTGGCACGTGCACACAAGTGAACACCTGTGCAGGGGGCCACTTTTTGAGAGGTCGATGCCAATGGCTTAGCTTGGGGTGATGGTCAGTGATAGGTAACTGGAAGAGGTACAGGTTTTCTTTCTAGAAGCCTGGGAGGTATTACCTCAGGTCATGGCTCCCCCCACCTCAACTCTAAAGGATACACAGGAACCCCCTGTATCTGCCCAAACGCAGTTCTTTGGGGGTATAACCACCACCATGGCCCTCCCCCACTGGGAAAGGGCATGCTAAGTGCTTGAGAACCCTGGTTGGAGGTCAGCCTAGAGCCAGCCCTGTGGTGAGAACTTAGAGGCTGGTTCAGCCCCAGGAATTGAGGGAGGGGGCCGGAGGGAGGGTTGGGTGGTGCCTGCGGCAGGGACAGACTGGTCGTGCATCCTGTGCCCATGCCACCTGTCCCTGCCCACCAGGCCGTCCTGCCTCATCAGTTTTATTACCCAGGGGGAGATAATGCCCTGGGGGGAGGCAGCCTGTTCTGAAGGGGAATGTACTCTGTCCCCCAATTCAGCCTCAGGGGCCAGGCCAGGGCCTAGCTGCATTTCTGGTCTGATGGATCCTGAGGAGGGCTAAACTAGGGTTCCCCTGGAGAGGCCATGAACTGTCATGGAGTTCCCCGTCTAGGAAGGGGCAGAGGAGCAAGGGGGTCTTCCCTTGACTGTAGGAAGAAAAACATTTTGATGGGACAGTGTTGGAAACAGCAGGAGATGGGGTGTGTCTGCCCCCATGGAGATCCTGCAACTGGGGTAGGGGAGAGTGGGAATGACTGAGGGGCCTAGCCTGGAGTGAATGCTCAATGCTGCTGGGGGGCCTTGGGGACACGAAGTTTCTTTGCCGCTTGGTTTGCTCATGTATTTATTTTTCCCTCCTTGAAGCTAGTTCCAGCAGTGACGCGTGTACCCAGGGCCTGTGCAGCTAGCTAAGGAGCAAGACCTGGCCTAGGGCTATTTAATCATCTCATCATGGAGACCCTGGCCTATTTGTTTTCCTCCTCGACTCTTTTTTCTTTCTTTCTCCCCCGCCCCCCACTTTTTTTAAAGAATGAAAACAGGCCACATTGGGGAGCCTGCAACAGCAGCGAGTAGAACAATCGCTGTGGCTGGAGCATCCATCACGGGCCGAGGTCCTGCAGAAGCCCGGCCCAGAGGAGCTGCCACCGTCACCGCTGCCTTCACTGCGGCCTGCACTTTATTAGAATTTATATGTTGCCCCGATTGAGGGGAAAAATAATTAACACCCTTACAAATATATCATAAACAAAATATTTATTAGAAATAAATAACTCATTTATTTTACATATTTCATTTCAACAATAACATTACCCAATTTATCATTTAACATTTTTGCAAGACAACTTAACGACTACTTATTAGCATTTCCATTTTTCACCCGCGCACCATAAAGCACGAGCGCTCCCCAAATGGCCTGGCACAGGCCAAGCCAGGAGCTCAGAAGACCCTGGGGAGGGCTGTGGGCCCCCTGGATCTTCCTCTCTCTTATGTACTCAAATAGACACAGGACGAACATCCCATAACAAGGACGTGGAGTCGCCTTCAAACACAGACTGCTGCTTCTCACATAAACCCTGAGCTTCTCCCCCAGAGCCAATGCCCCTGGAAAACACACACACACAAGCGCGCACACACACCCACGCACAAATGAATACCTCTCCTGATTCCAAATATGTGGATATGGACCCCAACACCCACAGACACACACGTCCACACAGACTCTCCATGGTCCATGCTCAATTGCACACGAACACAGTTACTGGCCATGTGCTTATGCCAGCGTGCATAATGGAGAGAACTCACCACAAGGGGTGGTTGGGGCGTGGCACAGAAGCCCACATATGGGATCTAAGGCCCCATGAGCCCCCACTGGGGGCCTCTGGCCTCCCTCTGTGCCCCTGTTCTGTTTCCTCCTTCTCAGCAAGGATTTCCTGGGATTAACTACCCATTTTCACTTCAAACTTCTGCCTTCAGGGAGGTTATCCTGAAGAGCCCTGCCTGGGTCTCCCCATTCCCAAGCCCAAATGTGTTCTCTGGGAAGGAAGTGTGTGAGGACCAGGCCTCAGCTGCTTGGGTTCTGGGTTGTGAGTTCAGAGCTGGGAGGCTCTGGGTGACAAAGGAAGAGTTTGGATCTGGGTGAAGTTTAACTCTACTGATGTTCAGGGCAGTTGAGAATCTCTTCACTACTCAGGATCAAGGCTCAGCCTAGCTCCTTCTGCCCCCTCCTTCCATTGGCCAACACGTTCCCCTGCCCACGGGAGGAGAGAAGGGAGCAGGGAGACAATTCCCAAGTTGACAGTCTGAGCTGGGAGACACTTCCCCATCCTCCCACCCACTAGCAGTGTCCAGGTACCTTGTGAGGGTGGAGGGTGTCCCTAATTGCTTATGGCATCAATGTAACACTCCATCCCATCTAAACCCTTGAACAGTACACATTCCTAGAGCGTCTGTGTGGGGCCGTGTGCAGAGATAAAACTGAGGGAACAGATGGGTGCACACTCCTCAAGGACACACACGGGTGCACATACATGTGCACACGCGTGTGCCACTCTGCATGAATTCTGCACAGGCTGACTCATGGCCTCAGCCCCTGGCACCAGTCACAACATCTGGGAGATTAGTTTGTTTGGGTGCTGAGGGCCAAGGCTGAGACACTCCCCCTTGAGCACATAGCCTCTCTGCCCTCTTGCTGGGAGGTGGAGGTGGGAGGCTGGTGGCTGGGGGGCCTGGGGCCCAGGAGACGGGCAAGGGGGCCCTTCAGAGTTAGCCTAGCCAAGGGCTGGGGGCAGGGCCCTGAGGGAGCACACACAATGGCTGGAGGTTGGAGGGTCTGAAACTGGAGACTTTAATAAAAGCCACTGACAGCAAATAAAGCTGCCAGGGGAGTCCCATTACCCACAACAAGGACCCTTTGTGAGCTAAGCGAGGCTGAACTGACCCTTCTCCACCAGCCTGGCCCCATACCCACCCGTCCTGGGCCCCATCTCCTTGCTTGCAGGCTCCAGAGCCCCCCTCACCAGCCCAGCATGATCCAGGGACTCGTCAGTGCTGAGGGAACCCAGCGTTATGTTCCCACAGACTCAAAGTCCTTCTCTCTGTCTATCCCTCATTTGTCTAGTTCCCAATGCCACTGGTCTTTGGTTGTTTTGTCCTCTTAACAGCATTCGGAACTGTGCTGCAGGAATACCTTCTGTTAAATGAGCAGGGAAACTGAGTCATGGTGTGGCTCCACACAGCCTGGTGTAGTGGCAGGCAGGGGATGGACAGCCATGGCTGTCCTGATGCTGATACAGACCTTGGCCTGGTCCTTTACCCTGGGACTGCCCTTTCCTTCCCTGAGACCCAGCGTGGCTATCCTCAGTGTGGCATATCAGAAAGACTGTGGCTCAGGAAGTCTTGGGTTGAGTTCTGGAGCTGACACTTAGTAGTTATTTGATGTTGGGCAAATCATCCCCTCTGAGCCTCAGTTTTCTCATCAGTAAGGCGAGGCTGATTTAAAAGGGTTCCTATGAGGATTAGTGACCTACTAGGTATAACATTTACAAACTTGAAAGCACCCATGATCCTTATAACCACTTATATCAGCCTCAGTTTGAAACCAAATTGTGACTTTCACATCTATCTTCACACAGGTTCTGAGTCCTGCTCTGATCCCCATTCTGGCGACAGTATTGTTAAGGATATAGGAAGCCCGATCAATAGCTGTTAAGTGACAGATTGAAGAAAGGGATGGGACATATTCTAATGCCTGACTTCAGCTAAGAAACCCCCTGATTGATGGAGGGTTTGGGGGAGACCTGTGGGGAAGAGAGAAAGTTGGAGGTCGGAGTACTGGCCGGAAGTTTCGGGGAGACTTGGGGGAATGGATAAAAGTAGGTTCAGAGCAGTTGGGGACCTCTGAAGCAGAGTTGGGGTGTGCAGAGGAGTTTCCGAGGTTTGGTAGTGAGGCAGGGGGCAGACCTGGGATTTGGGGTTACGGCTTTAAGGGTGAGGTGGGGCCTGAGATGGGGGTTGGATCCGGCCCTCACTAGTCCCTCCCCGTCCAGCAGGAGGGGATTCTGGTGCAGGGCGGGGAGGGAGATTAGGAGGCGCTCTCAATTGCCTTAATGGGCTCTAAGAGGCGGGATCCTATTACAGCTCGGGGTGCCCCGGGGTGCCTTGCTGGGAAGACAAGCTAATCTGCCATGCAAATTAAATCCTGCCTCAAGACGCAAGGCCTGCTTAATGTGATCCATTACACAGTTTACTTGTTTATATCTAATATTGGAACAGGCAGCCCGGGCGGGCGGCAGCGGCAGGCGGAGCGGCCCAAAAGCAGGAGAGTAAATTACCGGCAAAATGAGCTTCGCTATCCCCAGCCGCCGCCCGCGCCCGCCCGGCCTTCGCGTCCCGGTGCCCCCGCCCGCCCGCAGCGTCCCCTCGCGCTTCTGGCTGCGCCGCTCTCCCTTTGGGTCTTCACGTCTCCTTTTTCTCTTTGTCTTTGTCTTCCTCGGTCTGTCCTTTGACCAGAGTCTCTGTTTCTCTCTGCGTCCTCATCTCCTTCTCTCTCTCTGTTCCAGACTCAGCCTCTTCAGTCTTTCTGGCGGTTTCCGTTTCCACCGCTGCGCCCCTCTGGTGCTCACGTTGGCCTGTCTCTGCGTCGCCCACCTCCTCCTGGGACAGAGACCCGGACTGAGTTAGGGTGGCTGAGCGATGCTGTGGGGGGCAGTGCAGGTGAACCGGGGCTTGGGGTACCCCCTTGTGCACACACAGCGGGGGAGCCCTGAAAGCGGCAGGGCGTTGGCACACCTGGCTTGGGGCTCAGTGAACAACACTATCCCTGATTGTAAGGGTATGTGTGAGGGTGACCTTCAGGTGTTTATATGGACCATCTCTGTGACCCTGCTGGTGTGCAAGTGTGTCTGTGAGTGTCTGTGAGTGGGTGTGGATATAACCTGCCTCCGTGTGTGTGAGTGTGTTTGGGGGTAGTGTTTTAATAAACCCTGGGAGAGGCTCCCCACCTCTGCCCAGTGCAACCTACAGCAGGGCTTCCTCCTTTACCTCCGGTTAGCCTCACCGCGGGCATGAGCTTCCCTCACCTTCCTCATACTTAGTGACCCACAGGCCACTCTCCTTCCAGCTCCCCAAATGACTCCAGAGCTTTCAATGCCCCAGGATCACCTAACTGTCCACCATTGGAGCCCCCCGGGGTTTGCCTTGCTCTGTCCCTGCTCACCCCTACTCTGGTCTACACCCCTCTGTGGAGCCACCACCCCTCTTGTTGGACATCCCTGAGGACCAAGCTTGCAACTTCTGGTGAGTCAGAGGTCAAAACAAAGCCAGAGGAAGAGAGAAGAGATGGAGAGACAAAAATTAATCTAGAGGTGAGAGAGACACCAGGGCAGAGGTGAGATTCAGGCAGAAGTGGTGGACAAGGGAGGAACAGGCAGAGAGACCACAGACATGGACAGACACAGGCCAAGGGCCAAGCAGCAGAGGGTAGGAGGGCCTGGGAGGACTGAGCATCATGACTGGGAGCTGGTACTTAAGATCACAGAGGCCATGGGCCTTTGGGTTTGATGGGGCACCTTCCCTCCGGCTTCACTCTGAGGAGGAGACGGAAGTAGCTCCTGCCTAAGCCACTGGCCCCCTGGTCTGTGTCTGTGGTCCTGAGAGGAACCAACTCTCCCTGCAAGGCTCTGAGAACCTCAGCTCCCCAGGGCAGACAGGGGGCAGAGGGTGAGAAAGCTCCCACAGCCATGGATGTGCACAGCTGCCGCTCCTGCGCCCGCTCGTGCACACACACTCGCTCACAGGTGCCACGTGCCAGGCTGGAGGCTTGCCAGTGAAGCTCCCCTGGCCCTGTCCACAGCTCCTGTACAAGGGCCCTAGCCGTACTCTTTATGTCCCGGACTTCTGCCTTCCTAACCTCCAGTTCCCTGGGGGCCTTGCCCCCTCCCGCACCACTGAGTGGTCCTGACTGCTCTTCTCCCATCCCTCAGCCTTCTGGGACCCTTGGTCTTCAATTCATTCAGATCCCCCAGAATCCGGAGCCCCCTGTTCTCCAACTTCCAGGCACATGTCTTCTTGTCCCTGACCTGGGCTTTGACTGGGGGTGGGGGGGATCTTGACTGGTGGGAGGGTAGGGGGGAAGGTATGAGTCTGTATGTCTGTGTAGAATGGGGGCTGTTTAGATAAACAGATGGCAACAAATGGCATAAAATTATATACCCATAATGTCAGTTCATAACATTTTGTTCGACATACTTGATTTAATCGCTTAGCTGACGATTTGGCTTTTGGGCCCATATGGTGGGGAATGAAGCTGCGTGGCACCCGCTCCAATCTGGCTCCTTTATCACCGAGGCTGGGGGGGGGGCAGGGTTGGGGGTGTCGGAGCAGGGAGGAGAAGGGATGCAGATGGAAAGAGAATGAGCTGACAGGAGGGGGTCCAGGGAGGGGCTGACTGTAGGGACCAACGGGGAGTGGACACCGGGAGGGTGCAGGAGCATGTCTAGGGACAGCGTGGGTGGGGCCTGAGTCAGCTGGGTGAACAGAATTGTTCCCAAGAGACCTGGACCCTGTGGCTGACCTCACTGGATGCTCTAGGGACACAGATCTGACTCTATGAGCCCAGTAGCCTGAGATTGTCTCTTTCTCTCTTTAGAACCAAGACCCAGACATCGAGGTCCCAATCTCTGGAGTTCTCCTCCTCACTTCTGCCAAACTGAGTAATCTGTGTGTGCACATATGTGCGTGTGTTGTACCTACATGCTTCTGCATGCAGTGTGTGTACCTACGCCCTTCTGCATGCAATGTATATACCTGTGCAGTGTGCGTACCTATGTGCTTCTGCATGCAGTGTGTGTACCTACGCCCTTCTGCATGCAGTGCATGTACCTGTGCAGTGTGCGTACCTACGTGCTTCTGCGTGCAGTGTGTGTACCTACGCCCTTCTGCGTGCAGTGTACGTACCTACCTGCTTCTGCGTGTAGTGTGCGTACCTACGCGCTTCTGCGTGCAGTGTGCGTACCTACGCGCTTCTGCGTGCAGTGTGCGTACCTACACGCTTCTGCGTGCTGTGTGCGTACCTACGTGCTTCTGCGTGCAGTGTGCGTACCTACGTGCTTCTGCGTGCAGTGTGTTTACCTACCTGCTTCTTTGTGCAGTGTGTATATCTACACGCCTCTGCGTGCAGTGTGTGTACCTGCGTGCAGTGTGCATACCTACGTACTTCTACATGCAGTGTGTGTACCTACGTGCTTCTGTGTGCAGTGTATGTACCTACCTGCTTCTGCATGCAGTGTGTGTACCTACCTGCTTCTGCATGCAGTGTGTGTACCTACGTGCTTCTGTGTGTGGTGTGTGTACCTACCTGCTTCTGCGTACAGTGTGTGTACCTACCTGCTTGTGCATGTGGTGTGTGTACCTACGTGCTTCTGTGTGCGGTGTATGTACCTACCTGCTTCTGCGTATGTGCTGGGTGTCTGGGAGATTGTGTGATCCCTTGTGTGATAATCTATGTGTGGATGGCCTGACTTTCGCTCTGAGCAACTGGGAGTGCGTGTTGATGGCCATTTGTGACTGTGAGTGGGGTGTGTCACATTTTATATCTGGCAGGAACTTGTCACTTGTGGAAGTGTGATTGAGCAAAAGTTGGTGTGGTGAGATGAGGGGGTGTGGGTGATGGCGTGTGACTGTGTGGGAGATGACTGTGTGTGTGGGATTGATCTGTGGGGTTGAGTTGTGTGGGGGTGGCTGAGGGTGTGAATGAATCGGACAGCCTGTGGCACATAGTAGGTGCTCCAATAGTGCTGCTGGATGTGTCTATCCAGCCACCTCACAGTGGTTTGTTCTTGGTGTGAATGCCGTGCTGTGGAATATTGTGTGTGTGATTGTGTGCTTTCATACATGTGCTCTGGGCAGTTACAAGAAGCTACCAACACACACACACACACACACACACACACACACACACACTGCTTCCCTGCTTAGTGGTGACGACCTCCTCAGGGGGCCTGCCCTGTAGTCTCTGCAAACAGAGGTCAAGCTCTGTGCCAACTGCCCCTCTCACGTCTCCCGGCTGCTGCCCTGAGTCGTTGGTCACTGGAACTCTACTGGGCATTCAGAAAAGGGAGCCAGAGGCATACCTCCACCATTCCAATGGCTAGTCTGGCTGCCTACGCCCAGTCCACCCGCTCCTGGTCTCGGAGCTGTGCCAGCCCTGCAAGCGCCGCGAATCTGGGCCTGTATTAGAGCCCATCACTCATGTCTCAGCCTCATCTGCCCCCTGCTGGGTGCTGCCCACAGGCTCTGGAATGGGGCAGGGAGCCAGCCCAGGATGGGGGTGGTTGGTACCTGGGGAGGGTGAGAACTGGTTCGCCTCACGCCCATCCCTGATCCACTGTCCCCCAACCCCACCCTTGGTGGAGGCACCTAGGCTGTGCTTGAGGTCCTGCTGCCTACCTGCCTTTCTTGTGTCTCGGCCACTGTCTCTCTGTCTCTTTCCCTGTGTCTTTAAGAGAACCACCTTCACCATTCTCCCCATCTCTGCCTTTCTTCTACATTTCTGCTCCTCTCTGCCCACCGCTCTTCTCTCCTCGTGCCTCTGGCCACACCTCTGAGGTTCTCTGAGGGTAGAGATCAGGGCTGGACTGGGGCTGGGCCTAGACCCCTACGGTGGTCCTCTCAATTTGGGAAGTTCTATTACCATCCTTCACCTTCATGGCAAGTAGACCAAGGTCCTGGCTGGAGATAGTAGTGGGTGCTTAGGTCTGTGACAGGGCCTTGAGGCAGGGGTGGGCATGCTGGCTGCTCTTCACATCTCCTGTATCAGGTGCTCCTAACACCCCTATTCCCCATAGAATTCTGTGTGCTTGGACCAAATCCTCAGCTCCTTCTCAGGCCTTTTGGTCATGCATCAAATCACGGGGCACATTTGATCTGCCAAGCACTGTGCTAACCAATACGAGCAAGATGCACATGGACCCTCAAGAGAGACAGTGTGCAAACAGATAAGGATGCTGATGTTCTAGTGATGGGAGAGAAGGCCAACTGAGGCCCAGAGCAAGCTTAAATATCTGGGTAGGGATACAGAAGTGTGGGGAGAAGCTTTATACAGGAGAGGTTCACAACTGCATTAAAAACATGTGTTTTTTTCTACTTGCAAAAATAATATTCAATACAGAATGCTGAGAAAATACCAAAAAAATTAAAAGGAAAACCAAAACAAAATAGTCTCTAAAAAATATTACAGCGAATCTAAACCTTAGTCAGCAAAGACATGTGCACCTCAGTGTCCATAGCAGCACTATTCGCAGTGGCCAAATCATGAAATAGCCAAAATATCTTTTGACAGATGACTGGCTAAAGTACCTGTGGTGCATGTACACAATAGAATATTACTCAGCCATAAGAAAAGACAAAATAGGGCCATTTGTGATAACATGGATGGACCTTGAGACCATCATGCAAAGTGAAATAAACCAGACAGAAAAAACCAAGAACCATATGATTTCACTCATTTGTGGAACACAAAGCTGAAAGCAACAAAGGAACAAAAACTCATGGATACAACAAATAGTTTAGTCTTTAGTGGTTATTTGAGGGTATGGGGGAGGGGGTGGGAGAGGAGAGAGGGGAGTCACATATATGATGATAAAAAGAGAACTCACTCTGGGTGGTGAGCTCATAACACAACACACAGGTGATATATTGTAGAATTGTACACCTGGAACCTTTGTAATTTTACTAACCAATGTCACCCTAATAAATCCAACAATAAAAAGAAGAAAAAAGAAAAAATATTACAGGGAGTCTTGAGAGGTGAGAGGAGTTTTATGAAGTGAATGGTGTGGTAGGGAAGCCAGAGTAGGGGAGAGAGTTTGGACAAGGACATTCCAGGCAGGGCTGGGGCATGAGCCAAGGCACTTGAAATGAATTTGGGATGTTTGGTACCTGTAAGAAGTCTACTGTGGCTGAAGTCTGGGGGTCCTTAAGCTGGCTGAGGGGTTTGGCCCTTGTTCTATAGGAGGTGGTTGAGACTCATCAGTGCAGTAGTCCCAGAGACAGTGACAGGTGATGACTGGTATATTACAATGGAAGAGGAAAGAAAGGAAACTATTGGGAAGGCAGGATGAAGAGGATTGGAGACTGGTTGTGTGTCTGGGTAGGGGTGGCACAGAGGGAGGAGCCAAGAATGAAGCCCAGGCCTTTGGCTTGGTCACTAATGTGGCTGGTAGTGCTAGTCACCAAGATGAGAAACTCAGGAGAGGAGCAGGATTGGGGTGGCTGAGGGGGAAGAGCTGAGTTTGGGTTTGGATGTGTTTAGTGTGAGGTAGAAATATCCAAGCAGAAATGTTCAGTTGACAGTGGAAAATAAAGGCCTAGAGCTTGAGGGTGTAAACTTGGAGGTCAATATTAATTTCTACGTATTAGTCAACAAATATTTATTGAGCATCTGCAGTAGATTGGGCTGGAGATACAAGAGTGAATGAGATAGGCTGTGTCTTTCCCTTGAGGGACTCAGAGCCATCAATGGAGAAGCCATGAGAGTGGGTGAAACTTCCCAGAGGGAGAAGAAAGTACCTGAGTGCAAGGCAGTGCTGGAAGAGGGGCAGCCACACAAATAGGGTTTTTTGTCTTTCTCAAATCATGGAAGGCCATCCAGTACATTTGCTCTGTTGCCTTCTTAGATAAGCTTTGACTGAATGTCTCCTATGGTCCCCATTCTCCAGGCTTGCTCCCTGCCAGTGTGACCACAGACAAGGCAGTTAGGCACACCCTGCGTCTGCTCTGCTTCCCATGTGAGATGGTGGAAGACAAGTCCAACAGACTCTGGTTCCATCTGACATGTAACTCCTTCTTTAGCTTCTGGCATTGACTCCATGCTATGGTCTTCAGAGCCTTTCATGATCCAGCCCCTGCCCAGTTATTCAGCCTCACCTCCAGCCAAGCCTCCCAGATGCCCCAGTGATTATCTTTCCAAACTTGCAACCCCCATCAGCCAGTATTCTTCCCGCACCTTCAAGTGTTGCACATGCTCTTTCTTCTGACATCATCTCCCTCTCCCATACAGCCAGCCTAGCTAACACAATGACCTAGCTCAAATGTGTCCTATCTGGGAGCCTTCTCTGTCTGCCAGAACCCCTTATGGGCCCTTTCATGGGCTTCTCTTTAGGAGTCTTAGATCATATGATGATTATCTTTTTTGCTTGTCTGTTTGTACCACCAGATAAGGAGGTACTTTAGGGTAGGGCTTGTTTTTTGGTTTGCTCCTATAGTCCCAGTTCTTAGTATAGTTTTGGGCACATATTAAGTACTCAAAATTATAGGTTGTGCACTGGAGGTAGGCTAGCGTTGAGGTAGGGCTGTAGTTGGAGGTGTGGCTGGGTGTTGGAGTAGGGCCGTTGGGGAGGTGGGGTTGGGTTAGGGGTGGAGCTGATTTTGGGGTGGGACTGAGTATTGGAAGTGGGGCTGAGATTGCGGGGGTTGATGTGAAGGTAAGACTAAGTGTTGAGATCGGGCTGAATGTTAGAGGTGGAATGGGTAGGTGTGGAGATGGGGTGGTTGTTGAGGTAGGCTGGGGGTGTGGCGGTAAAACTGCTGTTAGGGTGGGGCTAAGTGTCGGAGACTGGGATGGTACTGGTGTAGCACTGGGTGTTTGGGGTAGGGGGTGGATGTTAGAAATACATGTTAAGAGTTAAGCAGGCAACTGGTTTTAGGAGAATGCTGGCTGGGTATTGAGGGTGGGTAGCTGAATGGGGAAGAGATGAGGAAGGATTTGGGAGCACAGGAAGGAGCCCCCTGAGACCTTGCCAGAGTTCTGACTTTGAATGCTGCTGATCCAGCTCTTCCTCCATCATCAGCTTCTCCCCAGAAGGAGAGAAGGAGAGGAGACCCGGGGAGAAGAGCCTAAAAGGGTGAAGAAGGATTTTCATTATGAAGTTAATTAGCTTCAGAGCCGCTGCACCTTTCAGGACGAGGAATTAGAGGGATTTAATTGCTTTATCAGCCTTCCCTTTGATTTTCAGCAATCAGGCCGATTCCATTTAATTTAACTGCCACAGACGAGGAGAAAATTGATGCGCTCACCTGCCTCCGAGCAGAAAGAGAGAGAGTGGGGAACTGGAGATGGGGAGCCAGAGAGACTGGCAAACACAGAGTCTGCAGATTAATGAAAACCAACAGCATTTGCTCACAATTGGAGATGAAGTGTGCCCTCGAGGCATTTGGAGCTGTGTGTGTGTCACTGTGTGGATCTCTGTGCATGAGGGTGTGGGAGTGTTTGTGACTATGTGTGTTTGTGTGGGTGTGACCGTGAGTGACTTAGTTATTGTGGATGTGGGTGAATGTTGGTATTTGGCTGTATGTAAGTGATGGTAGAGGTGTGTGATTGACTGTTGAAGTCTCACATACATGGAAATGACAGTGTGAGTGTGGATGATTGTATCTGCCTGGGTAACACACTGACTGTGTATCATTATGAAGGTAAGAATTTGGCTGTGTGTGCAACTGCACGTTTATTTGTTCATTTGTTCAGCAACACTGAATAAATGAACTGCTAAGAGCCAGACATGGTGCTTTGTGGCGAAGATGACTAAGACTGGGTCCCTGCCCTCAAGGATTCATAGTCTAACAGAGGAGACTGTCTGGCAAATAAGTGTCATGGAACTGTGCTGCATGGATTGCTTGGGGAGCATTGTTCTGGAAGGCCTTCCAGAAGAGGTGGCTTAAAAGATAAGAAGTTTCTAAGTAGAAAATGGATTGGTGGTTTTGTGGTATGCGAAGGGCATCATAGCCAGAGGGAACAGTATGCAGAGCATAAGGGAAGCAGGGCTGCCCAGAAGGGCAGACTCAGCAGGAAGACTTCAGGTCATGCTAACAAATGTGGACTTTTCCTCTTGGGTACTGAGTGGGAAGTAACCCTGTCAGATTTGTGTGTTAGCAAGGCCTCTCTGACTGCTGTGTGGAGGGTGCATTGGAGAAGGCAAGACCAGAGGCAAGGAACACGTTACAACCATTGCAAAATCCAGGGGAGAGATTGTGAAGGCCTGAGGGAAGAGGAAAGAGGGAAGAGGGAACAGATGAAGTAGAATGGGAAGACTTTAAGGAAGGGGATAGAGCAGAAAGTAGGGAAGGTTTATGAACGTGTACTCAGTATGCACTTCTGTAAAGGGAGATACTAGAGGAAGACCAATTTGGGGCATGAAGGCCTTGAACATGTGGAGTTTAAATTGCGATTGAATATCCAGGTCGAGGTGTCCAGCAGGCAGCTGGGTATGAGTCTGAAGCTCAGCAGCGAGATCTGGCCTGAAGACAAAAAGAAAAGAATCATTAGCATGTGTAGGGAGAAACTAGTGCCAAGGGACTAGATGAGACTCCCTGGGGAGAGTGTTGAGATCAAGAAAAGAAGAGGGTCAAGGGCCAAAGCCTGGAGATCACTCACATACATGAGACTGGAGGAAGAAAAAGAATCAGGGAAAGATGGTGAGGAATCAGATCAAATGGAGGAAAACTGAGGGAAAGTGAGGAAAGAGAAGAGAACATTAATGAGAAGCTGAGTTCAGTTTTGGACATGTTGAGTTGGAGGTTTGCCATGGACATTCATGCAGTGTTGTCCAGGGGCCAAGACCTGAAACTCAGAGCTCTCAGCTTGAGTGAAGGTTTGGGCATGTGAAAGTTCGTGGTGGAATCTGGTGTGGCTGGTGTATAGAATGAATGGATGGATGTAGAAGGCGGGGGGATTGGGAAGTGAGCCAGGGTATATAGGGCTTCAAATACCAACCTACAAGTTAGCACTTCCATGTGAGGGCAGGAGTTACTGACTGTCTTTAATAAAAAGGATGGTTTGATCAGATTTTCACTTTAGAGATAGCACCCTATGTCTTAGTTTGCTCTCTCCCAAAATCATAGCTTAAGACAAGGACTTGGGAGAATGCAGTTTATTTAGGAGGTGATCTTAGAGAGCAGTAGTGAGGGAGTAGGGAGAATGAAACAGAAGAGAGCTGTTGCCACTATGGGCAACTGGTGCTCAGTCCTTGGAGACCTTCTCAGGAATCGTGTAGAATGTACCTCAGAATCGTCCCTCTAGAGAGCAGGAAGTTGGGCGCGCCATTTGTCCTCCATTGGATGAAGGTTGCCTCTGGAGCCGTTACATCCCCTTTCTTAGGCTAGTTGCACTGAAATCATAAGTGAGCGGAGGGGAAGAGATGCCAGGTACGATAAAAGCATCTGCTGCATTCTGGCAGTCACTTGGAAGACGGATTGGAGGAGAAAAGGTTGGAGGTAGAGATGTCAGGTTAGAAGATGTTGCAATGTTCAGACAACCCAAGATAGGGACTTTAGGAACTGTCAGAAGGAAGGGTCATCTTGGAGGCATAGAATTAATAAGACTTGAAGATAAATCGGATGTTTGGAGTTTATGGTAGGCAGAATAATGGCCCCTCAAGTCCATATCCTAGTTCCCAAAACCTGTGGGTACATTATTACATGGCAAGGGGGAAGGTTGCCAAGCCCAACCAGGAGACTATCCTGGATTATCTGAGTGGGACCAACGTACCCACAAGGGCCTTTATGTGTGAAAGAGGAGGCAGGAGGGTTAGAGTCAGAGGGAGATTTGGAGAGGCATGCTGCTGATTTTGAAGACAGAGAGAGGGGCCAGGAGCCAAGAAATGTAAGCAGCCTCCAGAAGCTGGGAAAGGTGAGGAAACAGTCTTCCTTAAGCCTCCTGAAGGAACATAGCCCTGCTGACACCTTGATTTGAACTCAGTGAGACTCATTTTAGACTTCTGACCTATGCAACTGAAAAGATAATAAATCAATAAATCTGTGTTGTTTTAAATCACTCATTTGTGGTCATTTGTTATAGCAACACTGGAAGACTAATAATGGGCCCAAGAAAGACTTCCAAGAATTCCAGCTTGTGCCAGATAGAGAGGAATTCACTGAGAAAGGGAAGAGAAGTAAATCTGGGAGAGAAACTTCCTAGTTATCTCAATCATGTTCTCTGTGTGGCTATAGGGACTTCCATGAGGAGTTACCCATGTGGAAAAGGGAGTCAGGGTGGGAAAGGCTTTTAGGAGGGGGTTCTTCATCAGCATGGCAATATTTGAAGCTGTGGAAGCAGATGAGGTTCCTAGCAGAGGGTGAGGACAGAAACTTGGGGAGATGGCAGCATGTTGGGGGCTGATGGAGTTGTTGCCGGTGGTGGAGGCTGGGTCTGTTGATCGCTATTTCCTCTTAACAAGCTCTTTGAGTTCCACTGTTGGCTCTGTGGCCTGTACTCTCCCTCTTTCGCTGTACCCCATCATCTCTAGGCCCTTGGTTTCTCATGAGCCTGCGGGCCTCTCTGTGCATTTGTGCAGGGTGGACACGGCACAGCCTGAAGCTATCATGGCGTAGAATACAATGTGAATATAGCGCACTCCTAGAGTTGTCAGTGTACATAACCTTGCCCATAGTCCATGATGGCATGAATGGCCTGTTTAGAGAGACAAGGAAAAACTCTCCCTTGCCCCTAACTACTATCCAGAGCCTCAGCCCTGGCTTGAATCCAGGATGCAAAAGAGGTCTCAGGAGCAAGGCCCAGACACAGAGTGGAAGCAGCACCTGGAAGGGACGAGGCTCTGTAGGCCAGGGTGTCAGGTGTCCAGGCTGGGCCCTGCTGTCAACCCCCATTCCCGGAGGACAGCTCTTCCCTCTCTCCCTGGCACCCACCCCTGTTGACTGCCTTTTGATTAGAATGTGGACTCTAACTTGGAATTAACTTGATTAATGTAATGAAGGCAGGGCCAGCTCAGCGCCGCCCGGTGATGAGGGGAGATGGATTGGGAGCGAAGGCGCTCGGATGGAGGCGCGGCCGTAATTGCTGCGTTTACTGCTACCTGCCTCGCTGACCCTGCTGTTTAGCCCATTAATGATGATGCACAAGAGATAATGACAGAGACTCTCAGGGGAGGGTACAGGGGGAGGCAAAGGGAATGGGGGGTCTGGGGTCTGAGGGACATTGGTCTGAGGATGGGGCCCCAGTGAAGGTGAGAGGATGAGGGGCCAGGGGCACAAAAGCATGTGGGGAGACAGAGGGTGCAAAGGTACAAGGTGGGGGCTTTTTCCAGGATTCTGCCCCCTTAAGATAATTTAGGATAGCTTCCTTGAGCAGGGGCTGCTGCAGCTGGCAGGGCTGTTTGACTGGGTGGGAGGCCAGCACCACTGCCTCCCCAATTCAGGAGGTCTTCTGGAGGAGGGGCCTTGGAAAGAGCAAAGAAAACTCAGGGAGTCAGATAAGGGAAAAACCAGGGAGTTGGACAAGCACTAGCCTGTGGCAAGGGGGAAAGCATCTGGGAGGTTACAGCCTAACCTTTGGGGGCACGGCATGAGCATCCATACACGAGCTCATGTACTCCGCACAAAGATTCGGTGCATAAATCAATGAGAGCGCATCACTTTGATTCATTCCTTTTTGATGACTCAAAGAACATGAAATGGATGCTCTTAATCTCATCTGCTGCCCCTCCATGTACTTTATCCTCATCCACGTACATCATTTATTCACTCACTCATTCATTCATCCATTTATTCACAATAGTCAAGAGTTTTCCTAGGTCTGCTGCAAACTCGCTGACCCCACTGGGTAGACCCCTTCCCCTCTCTGGGCCTCAGTAGGCTACTGTGTCAATGAGGGGGATAGAGCAGGTAGTCAGCCCTGATATGTGACGATGCAGAGATACCAGTGTCTGCTGACACCTGCAGTCTGCTGAGAATTTGGGTGGGTGGAAGGCCCTCCTGGAGCAGCCCCGAGAACATTTGGAGTATCTTTCCAGCCTCTGCTGGACTTTATCAGGGCTGCCCACACCTCCTGCCTTTTTAGTAGTCAGTTGGCTTTGTGGACTCACATTAAGCTCATGGGCAAGAAAAACTCCCTGCTTTTTCTCACACGAGCCACTGACAAACACAGACCATTTCACAGTGTACTGGGCCAGGTGATTTGTCATTGTGACACCAATTCAGGACTTTATATTTATTCCTTAAATTATGTTATTTAGTCTTGACCCATTATTTCAAGTTAATTTTGCCTCTACCATTGAGGAGGTTTTATACCTTCTAATAGCCTGTTGAGCCTGGAGGTCATTAACAAAAACGGGGACTAGGAAAGGCCAAGGATGGTGTCATCATCTATTTTTTTCTTTCTTTTCTCCATTTTGACTACTGGTTTTTGGTGAATCTATATTCGTTATCACTGTGCATAAATGTTCTCTATTTAGCATCCATGCATTTTGATAATCCACTTTCTAGCTGGAATATAAACTCCACAAGGGCAAGAATCATGTGTCCTGTTCATCACCGAATTTCCAGTGCCCAGCTCTCCACCTGAGACACAGGGTGTGCTCAGTACGGAGTCATTGAGAGAATAAATGACTCCTCTGACAGAAATGAGGATGAACCTGGCTCGGGCTTGGCACTGTGCCTATGAGTGTAGCCCCTCCCCCTTTCCCCTCCCCACTCTTTCTCACAGTGGAGTTTCAGTCTCCATTATAAGAAAGATTGGGGAGGGAAAAGGGGGAGGGGCTACTATGGTGGAGAAATAAAGAAGAGGGTGAGAAATGTTATTTGTGTTCTAAGATAGCTCTGTGCAATGAGCAAAGTCTGGGATATCAACCTTGACTTTTTTTAAAAAGCTCTTTTTCCTTATAATTGAAGAAAAACTGGAAAATTCGGATGTGCAAGATAAAACACCAGACATCCTGTCACCCAGATGACCACTGTTTACATTTGGGTGTTTAGTATTCCAGCGTTTATTTTTATGTATATAATCTTTTATTTTATTTTTTTACAAAAATGGTATTATATAATATATATCGTTTTGAGAACCTTTTTCACTTAACAGTTGTGGACAATTTTTTTATGTCAATCAATGTAGTTCTGTATTATATATCAACATTGTTGGTGGTTGAGTCATAGTTTACTGTAAGGATAAGTTTACTGAATAATTTCTTATTGATGGACACTTGGAATGCTTTCTGCCTTTTTTTGACATTTACTTTTATGTTTATTTAAATTCAACTAAAATAAATTTTAAAAATACTTTTATTGTTAGACTTACTAGGGTGACGTTGATTATCAAGAGTTAAATAGGTTCTGGGTGTACAATTCTACAGTGCATCATCTGTGTGTTGCATTGTATGTTCACAACCCAGTGTTGGTTCTCTTTCCACCACCATATATTTGGCTCCCCCACCTTCCTCTCCTGCCCCTTCCTTCTTGTCTCACCCCTCCCCCTTTCCCCCAAATAACCCTTAAACTATTGATTATGTCCATGAGTTTTTGTTTGCTTTTTCTTTGTTGCTTTCAGTTTTATATTCTGCATATGAGTGACGTCATACAGTTTTTGTTTTTTTCTGTCTGGCTTATTTCGCTTAGCATGATGATCTCCAGGTCCATCCATTTTGTTGCAAATGGCAATATTTCATCTTTCCTTATAGCTGAGTAATATTCCATTGTGTATATGTACCACAGCTTCTTTATCCAGTCATCTGTCGCAGGGCACTTTGGTTGTTTCCATGTCTTGGCCACCATGAACAATGCTGTGATGAACATTGGGGTACATAAGTCTTTGCAAACTAAAGTTTTCAAGTTTTTTTAGGTAGATACCCAGAAGGGGGATTGCTGGGTCATGTGGTAACCCCATTCCCAATTTCTGAGAAATCTCCACACTCTTTTCCATAGTGGTTGTACCAATATGCATTCCCACCAGCAGTGTGCGAGAAGTCCTTTTCCTCCTCATCCTCTCCAGCTCTTGTTATTCCTTGTCTTGTTGATAATAGCCATTCTAACAGGTGTGAGGTGGTATCTCATTGTGGTTTTGAGCTTTCTGCTTTTAAAAACAATAATGCAAGGAATATCTCTGAGAATGTATCTCTAAATCCAAGAGAGGCAAGGAAGAATACCAATGTGACTGCCTGGGAAGGTCTCTATCCCTTGTGCAGACCATGGGATAAAGGAGAGTTACCAGGGAGAGGTACACCAGCTTGGCAGCATGCTTTGAGAAGCATCTGAAAGGTTAGAGCTTGGAAACAGAGAAGGCCGTAAACACTGCCTGGCAGGGCAATGGCCCCACAAGCGCATGTACTTCTCTCCGGTAGAGGACTCAGCAGTAATCACTGCCATGTGCCCACATAGGAGGCTGTCCAATGGATATTATTGAATGAGAAAACCAACTTACAGAATAAAACCTTTGTCATTTGTGTGTGTGTGTGTGTGTGTATGTATATGTATATGTATGTATATGTATATGTATGTGTGTGTGTCTGTGTGTGTATATATATATATATATATATATATATATATATATATATATATGGCCATCTCACCTCTTTTTTTTTTTCAAAAAAATTAAAAAGTTTAATAAGATAAAAACAAGATTCTCCTCAAATTTCTTCTTTGTAGGATTCAATGTAAATGAGAATCTCAGTGCTAAAAAGAGTCTTTTTAAATACATAGAACTTTCCTTCTTTATTGTGGTAAAATATACGTAACATAAAATTGCCATTTTAACCATATTAAAGTGGATGATTCAGGGGGCATCAATTACATTCACAATGTTGTGCAGCCCTCACCACTATTTCTAAAATTTTCTCATCATCCCAAATAGAAACTCTATATCTATTAAGCAATAACTCCTCACTCCCCCATTCCACAAGTCCCTGGTAACCTATGATTGACTTTCTGTCTCTATGAATTTGCCTAAAAGATATTTTGTGTAAGTGAAATCATACAATATTTGTCTTTTTTTGTCTGGCTTCTTTTACTTACACGTTGTAGCATGTTTCAGAATTTTATTCCTTTTATGACTGAATAATGTTGTTTATCCCTTCATCTGTTGATGGACAGGCATTTTTTTCTCTTAATGTCAGAAATATGTTCCCTCAAATAAAATGTTCTGTGTGAAAACACTAACCAGGACCCTGTATTCCATATTTTAAATGGTAACAGGTTATGTGTCAACTTGAACCCCCCCCACCAGATTTCCTAAAACGTAACTAAATCCCAGTAAAATGCTTATATATAAATAACAAATTGTTATTTTAGGATGTAAAATGTTTAAAACATTGCTTCCTGGTTACCAAAAAAGGAATATTGTTGTAATAAATGGTTGCTTTGTTAGCAATAATAAGGTCTTTCAGTGTCAGTCACACTCCAGAGTCACATCCCCTTTGGTCGTATCTCCTTTTCAAAATGTCCATACATGATTCTGACATCCTACCAATTCTATTTGAATCGTAACTTGGGATTTTCCCTGTACATCATTATGTTTAGAATGCCATATTGAGTTTGAGGGGTACACATACTGTGTATCTTTTCCTTATATAAACAACAACTGAAAAACATTATTGTGAGATACATGTATTCTATCAACTTTGGGTACTAAAAACCTGAAGATGTTCTGCCAGAAAAACGTTAATGGGGGGTATGTTCTACAGGATATGTCAACATATTTAAATAAAAAACCAAAGTACATGTTTTTTTAGGTACATATAGGTGTATAAAAGCATAGAAAAATATATATCAACCTAGTAGCAGTAAAGAATGGACTAGAATTAGAAGGACTGGTCAATGAAAGCCTTAGATTTATCTGTAAATTTGCATTTTAATGAGTATGTATTACTTGTGTGATTAAACATAAATGAATGAATGGATGGATGAATTAATAAGTTAATAAATAAGTAAATAGATAAATAAAATGTGTTGAATACCCTGGACCACCTTTGGGATAGAAGGTCATGCTGTGTTGTTAATCAAAGACAGAGAAGACCTGCTACCTTTCTTTTCCCTTCTTTCCAGAGTGTTGAGAAAATGACTTCAAATCAGAAACAGTAAGAAAAAATCATGATTAAAAAGGTCCAGATCCAGGTCAAGATCGTGTGTGGTCAGGAATCTGCTATCAGTAACCTTTGGGGGATTATGGAGGATGGGAGGAGTGCTATGGGATGGAAATGGATAAGTACTGCATGTACTCAGCAAGGAGTAAATAATTGATTTGGGAATTAAAGATTGTCAAGATTGATGTTGATTCCCGGCAAAATTCTAGAAATGATTATTGTATACGGGGTCTGGCAATGCTTAGCAAAGAGAATGTGTCTACCCTTCAATGGAAACTATCATGAGTTCTTTTAAGAAAACGTACCCAAAGAGAGAATATCATGTTCCTTTTGTTAAGGATAAGGGAATGCTGAAATTATTGCTTTTTTTGTTTTTGCTTTCAAGGTCATGAAACAGTTTGCCATA
This sequence comes from Lyroderma lyra, assembly GCA_004026885.1. Taxonomy (NCBI): domain Eukaryota; kingdom Metazoa; phylum Chordata; class Mammalia; order Chiroptera; family Megadermatidae; genus Lyroderma; species Lyroderma lyra. Next base: position 192,055 of record PVJL010002045.1, on the reverse strand, counting down.
TAATACTTATGGATACAATGAAGAAATGTGGGCTGCATGATATTCTTGCTTAAAGGACTCATAACTGGTGACTTACTGTGCCCAAAGGGGTTTGTTGATGATAATAGGGTTTATGTCTTGCCAACAGGAGGTCTTTGAGCTTGTGACTCAGCCCTGGTCATGCGATGTTTCTATCAGTGACTCAGATGAAGGTGTAGGTGCCCAGCTCATCACACTTCCAGAAGATGCAAAGAGGAACAGAATCACTAATAGGCTGGATGACAACTGAGATTTGAAATGATCTTGACAGGCTGGAACAGTGATCCTATATGAACAAATGGCATTTGGAGAAGAGTGGCTGTGGAGTAACCTACAGGTACAGGTTAAAAAGGCCAGCAGTGCAAATATAGGTCTGGATCCCTGGTTTAAGAATGAATCACTTGAAGATGGCTGAGTTTATTTGATGGCTAATTCATTGTGAATCACTTATGTGGCACTGCCAGGAGTATGATGACTCCCAGGTTCCCAAGCTGCATTAGTAGATGCAGAAAGCTTCGAATAAGAAAGGTCAATGGTCCCATGAGGTCCCATGAGGTTCCATGAGGTTCGGGGCTGAGGGCCCTTTTTAAGAGTGATGTCCATGGAAAGGCAACCTCTATGATGAAGGAAACACCAAGTCTTATGAGTACTTGAGTAGAGTGACCATAAAATTTATTACCTAAACTTTAGGACACATTTGAGAGTGAAAAAAAGTATTATTAATAATTAAAATGTATAATAATTCTATCTTTGAGGCACATTGGGAGAACTGGGACTTTTTTCCTTTTCTTTACCAGAGAAGAAAAGAATTCAAATAGCTAAATGGTTGTCATATGAGAAGGGGAATAGATTTCTACGGCCCATTATTTAAAAAAAAATTATTTAAAAAGGAACACCTGCTCATTGAAAAACTTCAAATAATACCCAACTATTTTTTGCCAAGTGGGTATGATACTAGTATCCACCTCAAATTTTTATGAGTTAAATGAATGTATAGTGTATAGAATAGGGCATGGCATAAGAATTTGTAAGATAAAAATAGAATTGTTTAAAAGAAAAATTCTCCCTTTCACCACTCCTTCCCATTCTCTGTATCAGTCATGTGTCTCAGATGTAGTCATATTGTTAATTTGTTGTGTTTCTAAATATTTTTATTTAACAAATGTAAGCTTTAAAAGCAAGTGTAGCAAAATCTTGATAATGGCTAACTGAGTAATTAAGACTATGAGAGTACATTCTACTATTTTATGTATTTTAAAAATTTTTCATAAAAATAGTTATTTACATAGCTCAAAAAGCAAACTAATACAGGTTATAGCTATCCTCTATTTGTTTCCTGGAGGCTACCATTTTTAAATTGTTTAGCTGTATCTTCTAATACTTAGTTCCCTATTTCTATTGAAATATTATGTTTATATTGCTATTTTTATCTTCTCATTTTTTAGATATTATCTATTGACTATTATGGAAGATGAAGATTGGGCTCTCTTACATCACCACCTATATTTATTTTATCATTGTTAATTCTCTCAATATACTTATATCACAATTTAAAGTAAAATCAATATTTTGTGTTTAAGTATATAAATGTGTATTTTTTTTCATTTGAGTCATGATAGGACTTTTATCCTATTTTATTTCTTGTACATTTTTGTTTTTCTGGAAGTCAATAATTACCTCAGTTTTTCTTTGTTTGCTAAATTTTCTAGTTACTTATCACTAATTCATGTCCAATTTTGAAACAGAAATATGTAACTCATTTTATTTTTGTCATGCATATTTTATAATCTTTGTTACCACATTTTTATTGATGCCATCCATTTTAAACCTACTATTTTTTCATTCAGGGCCATCACTAACACAAATGGCCATTTGAGTAAACTTTTTTTAAAAAAGCTACCCCCCCCCCCCCGCCACTTTGGACAGATGAATTGTATAAAGTAGCATCCTGGGTTGACAAATTATAGAATAGTGCCCTCTTTGGGAAGACCAATTAGTAAGAATGTCTTCTTCCTCTAGGTTTAATGCAACCCTTCCTTAGAAATGTGGCTTGGCAAGCAGAGTACAAGAAGAATTTCAGCTCTCATTTATAGCCCCCAAGCTAGACATCTTGGGTCAGAAAATGACCCATACAACCTATTATTTATGTGGTGTACCTGTACCTGTTCCTGTTCCTATCTGTACTAGTTGCTTCATGAAAACATTGCATGATTGTTATGAAAATTTCTTTCTCTATAATTTTGGGAATTCCCCTCACCCATCTCCTGTGTTAGATCTTTTGCTTACTGGGTCCTAAGTGTTACTCTTTCTCGGTTTATTCATTCATTTTTGACGGTTTATTCATTCATTTTTGACAGAGAACATTGTCTAGTAAGTTTTAAAGAAAGGATGCATGGAAATTTGGGGGGACTTTAGAAGTATGAAAAATACTATTTTAGTCTCATGCTTGATTGATATTTTAGCTGGGTATAGAATTCAAATTCTATGGACTGGGTATAGATTTGAGAATTTCCTAAGAATTTTCAGGTATTGTTTCATTGTTGCTGTTGAGAAGTTTGCTGGCATTCTTATTTCCAAACTGATGTATTTAGCCCTTTCCCCCCTCTTTCTCTCATTCTGAAAGCTTCTCTTTATCCCTTGGTTTTCTATAATTTTATGATTATGTGCTTTGGTATGGGAATTTGTAAAGCCATTGTGCCAGGTGTTTGGTAGGGCATATCAATCTAGAAATTCATGGGACCATTGACCTTTCTTATTCCACGCTTTCTGCATCTACTAATGCAGCTTGGGAGCCTGGGAGTCATCATACTCCTGGCAGTGCCACATAATTGATTCACAATGAATTAGCTGTCAAATAAACTCAGCTATCTTCAAGTGATTCCTTCTTAAACCAGGGATCCAGACCCATATTTGCACTGCTGGTCTTTTTAACCTGTGTCTGTAGTACTCCACTGGTTTAAAACAAGCCTCTAACATTAAACCATTAATATCATTTTCTGTCCATCAATATACAAAAGTAAGGCAGTAAAAGACTGCATGGAAACTCCATGTGCATGTTTGGGCTCTGTTGATTAGTACACATCACTGAAGAGTAGTAAGGTGTAGACTGGGATGTCTTGTGGGAGACCCCAATTGCCAGAATCTGGAGGTATTTTCTTTTGGGCTGGTCAGTTTCTTCAGAATCTCCAGTTTAGACAGCCGATGAACTGAAGACAGTTGTCAGCTTTCTGAAAGTCAAGATGGAGAAGATGACTACCCCCAAATTTAACTAGTTTAATATAACAATGGTTTAAAATTTTTTATTATTGAAAAATTTAAACATATATTAAAATAGAGAGGATAGTATAATGAACCCAGCTCCAAGAATTATTAATTTATAGCCAGTCTTGTTCCATATAGTCTCCAACCACTCCACCCCCATATTATTTTATAGCAAATCCCAGACATTATTATCATTTAATTTGTAAATATTTTAATTTAAATTTCAAAAATAAAAGGACTATTAAAATGATCATAACATCAGTAGCACATCTATAAAACTTCATAATGTGTAATTAAGACAGTGTTTACATGTCCTGGTTATAACTTCTCCTCTTCCTGCTTTTCCTCCTCTTTTTAACTACTTGCAGGAATTCAATACATTGAAATTAGTTGATATGTCTCTTAAGTCTCCTTAGTCTATCCATCCTTCCCCCACCTTGAAGTTTCTTTATTGAAGAAACCAGATTATTTGTCCTATAGTTTCTCACAGTCTGGGGAAAGTATACAAGCAAGAGCCTCAATCAGATTGTATCCTTGGGGTTTCTCTGGTCATGGTATTGTCTGTAAAATGGTAGTTACATCTAGAGGCTTGATCAGATTGAGGTTTGATTTTTTTTGGAAATATTACCTAATAGGGTTTTTTGTTTTTGTGTGTGTGTTTTGTATTTGTGTCAAGAGGCACATGATGTTCAGTTGTTTCTCTTGTGAGATTAACAGCCACTGATGATCATTGCCTATATCGTTATTCCATTGGGGTTGCAAAATAATGGTGAGATTCTAATTCAATCCATTTTTCTTCATTTATTAGCTGTAAGATTTCTATAAAGGGAAACGTCCCTCACCCACTGTTTGATTTTCCTGTAATATAGTTCACATAAGAAAGGAAGTAGAAATGCTTGATTCTTCCTCCTTATTTATCAATTTTCCAAATAATGAGTTGGTTTCCTAGAATCCTCCAAAGATCAATAAGACATTTTCTTTTAAGTATAATTATGTATTCATGGATTTAAATATATTTCATGAGTTTCAATCAGTTGTAGTTATTATTCTCATTGATGCTCAATTATCTTATTGTTGGTCAATGGGAGTGTTGAATTGCCACCTACATCCTGACAGGACCCTAGTAGTCTTTAACAGCTTCCTTGCTTTCTGTTGTGATGAAATTTCCAGAATCATCTTGTACATTGCAGTTTCAGACTTGGTATCTTCCATTTCTCTAAAGAATCCTGGGAGTTCCCTGATGGTGTAGTGGCTTAAGGCTTCAGCATTGGCGCTGTCAGCGATGAGGCCTGGGTTCGATTCCCAGTCAGGGAGCTACCCACATACCAAAAAGAAAAAAAAAAAAAAAAAAAAAAAAAAAAAAAAAAAAAAAAAAAGAAAGAAAGAATCCTGGTTCTTTTTAGTGCAATGTGGTATCTAAAGACCACAATATGGAGACTGGAAGTGCTTATTGCTACTGAGTTGATTAGCTTTTTGTCCTTTTCAGTGGACAGAGCCAGGAAATACATTTTTTTTATTTTTAGACTTATTAGGGTGACACTGGTTAACAAGAATTACATAGGTTCCAGGTGTACAATTCTACAGTGCATCGTTTATGTATTGCATTACATGTTCACCACCCAGTGTCAGATCTTTCTCCATCACCATATATTTGGCTCCCTCTCCCTCTTCTCCCACCCCCTTCTCAGGAAATACAATGTTTGAAAAGGTAAAAACTGCATTGAGTTATTACTAATGTGTTCAATTGAAATCCAGGACTATAGGAATTTTATTTATCTTCATTGGTCTTTCATTAGTTTGTTTCTCCCACACCAAAACAAAACAAAACAAAAAAACAAAAAAACCCCTCTAAGAACATCAATATCATTACTTATTTGCTTTATTAGTATATGTCCTACTGGGAAATATATATACAGTTAATTACTAGGTCTTAAATTACTTGAAATAATATCTATGTGGTTATGATTCCAACTCTATGAATAGTTAAGTTCATTTGTTTAATTTTGCTTTTGCCTTTTTTGGGATTGCTTGTGTATTTACTTAATTTTGCTGTGTTATTATGTAAGATAAATATATGTACATGGTTCTAAAGTCAAATCTCCAAATAAGATATAACCAGTGATGTCTGTTTTCTACCTGGTCCTCTCCATTTTGTTTCTCTCTTCTTCAATAGATAAATATTAAAAGAAGTTTTTTTGGTTTATCTTTCCATTTTGTAAAGTGTAAGCCAGGGGTGTCCAATCTTTTGGCTTCTCTGGGCCACACTGGAAGAAGAATTGTCTTGGGCCACACATAAAATACACTAACAGTAGCTGATGAGCTAAAAAAAAAATCACAAAAATATCTCATAATGTTTTAAGAAAGTGTACAAATTTGTGTTGGGCCATACTCAAAGCTGTCCTGGGTTGCATGTCACGGACCGCAGGTTGGACAAAATTGGTATAAGCAAATGTAGTCATATTCCTCCTTAGAGGAATTCCTCCTTAAACAAATGGTTGCCAATTATATATATTTTTATTCACTTTAACATTGGTCTTTTAATGGAATTTATGTTTAGGAACATGCTACCTGTTTATGTAGTGGCTCAACCTGCTTCCTGTTTTGCCTCTTAAAGGAGATACTCAATGGCAAAGGCACGAATGTATTTTAAAGAGAAATGGATATGGGTTTAAATTCCAACTCTATCCTTTACTTCCTATGTGACTTTGGGCAAATACATTAAACCTGTCTGAATTTCATTCTCCTTATCTGTAAAACAGAAATAATAAAACCTCCTTAACAGGGTTACTGTGGATAATGCAGGAAGAGCACTGAGCACAGTGTCTAGTACATGCTAACGGTTGAGTTGTTTTCTATTGTGTTATTAGTTCTGGGTTTTCTTTTATATTCTTGTTAATTCACTGATTCCAAGATTTTACAAGTACTGAGTGTGACTTACCTGAAGGAGCTAAAAGGGCCAAATGAGCACTCTGCACTGAATGCTGTCAGGGCTGCTCATGTACTGCTCAGTAGTCAGGGGCTACCTGCTTCTTACCTCAGTCCAGGCCCCTCCATTCAGGCCAGCCCCATAGAGCTGTGTCCTGTCCTGCAAAGCCACCACCATTTCTTGCCTTCCCACCTTCCCTTCTTGGCTCAGCTCTGTCCCGTTCCAGGCTGTATCATCCTTCCAGAAGCTGCCTCCAGACCTCTGCTGCATTTTGAGGAAGCTTCATTTCAAACTTTGAAAGGGATCTCTCACTCCATTCCCAAGGCTCTGGGCTCAGTCTAAGAGTTCTATCTTCTTCCCTTCCACTGTCCTTGACACTTCATTATTGTGTGACATCATCAGTGAACTTTGCCATTATGTCATGGCATCATTATGTCACTGTAGCATTACTGAGCTAACATGATTACATTGTCAGGTTGTCCTGTGGTTGCTGGATTGTGTGCCTCGTTACAGTCCTTGCAGCACTACAGTGTAACTGATTACATGGTTACTTCATTACAACACAGCCTCATATTGTTAACGAGTGCATTGACCCATCATTTCCTGGTTGATGTTAGTAAATTGTCATATGATTATCCTATTTCTGTATTACATCATTACAACCCTACCCTATCACTTGTACCTGGTGACACAACTTTACTGCATTATATTATTGTAGGATCACCTTGTTTTAGTATTATGCTATCACTTTGTCACAAAATTACATTGGCTCATTTTAACTAAATGCAAATCTGGAGGATAGGACAGTGGGGACAGGAAGGTATATTTCTATATCACAAGGCCAATTCACCCACTGAGCTACTGCTCTGTAATTCTGTCTATTGGACATCATGTCCAGGCATTTCAAACTCAGGTGTACTCAGTATACAAAGTCATGCTCATTGTCTCTAGTCTCAAATCAGCCTCTCTTCTTACCTCTGCTGATGGCCCCACCAGCCACCCAGCCTCTTGGAACACAAACTTGAAGGCAGTCATCATTGCCCTATCTCTCTACCTCACCTTTAGATCCAATTGGCAGCCAAGTACAAATATGTCATCTTAGTGAGGCTGCCACCAGACCTTTTGGGCTTCTTGGAGATGGAGCCCACTCAGCTTACCTCGTCTCCCTCTGCCCCTCATGGGGGACTTCTCCATCACAGACCTTCTTCCACAGGTCAATCTCTCTCTCTTTCTCTTCCACCTCCCTTCTCATAACTGCACCAACCTTCTAATGACCTCCCTGCTTCAGCCTTTCCCTTCAGCTACCCTGTCTGGTGGCCAGAATTAACTTTGCAAATAATTTGCATCTGGCCATCTTTAGAAGCAGACCTGTCCCCCTGCCATCAAGGCCAGGAAAAAGGGCAAACTCAGCCTGGCATTTATTGCCCTTCAGAAATGACCTCCCTCTTCCTCATCCCTCTTAGTCAATCAGTATCAAACCCCTATCAGTTCAACTTCTAGTAAATATATCAAAATCAGTTTTGGAAAGTTCCGTGTCTAGCTCTTTGTCCTCCACCTCCTCTAATCAGCCCATGCTTCAGCCAACCCACGTATGCTTCGGAACATGCTTCTTCCAGACCTTGGGCTTTGTTCTTTTAGGAAGTCCTTTCAGCCATTCTCTCTACCATTCTAGCCTCCAGCTCTCAGCAGCCTCTCCCTCATCTGAACCCACTTAGCACAACTGGTTTGGGTCAATTTGATGGACTCACTAGTTGAATGTTTCTGATCTCTCTCATCTCTCCAGCCACCCCAGCCTGGCTTGACTGCTAGGAGACATTTGACTCTGGAGATCTTGGCCCCAGAGTCAGGCCAGGAACAGAGCCAAGAAAAGGTGGGGCCTTTATTCATTCATTTATTTGTTCAACAAATATTTTCTGGTATCCATTTAGCATCAGGCTCTAAGGATAAAGATCTGGACTCCATTCTTGTGAAATTTAACATTTTGGTGGAAAGACAAACAATGCACAAGTGGGGTCAAATGCTGATGAATGGGGAAGTTTCAGAGCTGTAAAAGCTCATTAAGAGTTCAGGGAAGGCTTCCTGGAGGGAGTGACATTTAATCTAAGATCTCAAGGATGAATAGGAATTAGTCAAGTGAATGGTGGGGGTTGCAGGGTAGAAAGAGTTTTTCAGACTGAGAGAAGAACAGCTTGTGCAAAGGCCAGAAGGGCAGGTCAATGAGGCTGGAGCAGAGAGAGCAGGGGAAGCATGCTGGAGGCAAGGTTGGGCTGGTGGCAGAGGCTGGAGCTTTCCACTTTCTCAGTCAAGTTTAAAAGTTTGAATTCAATCCCCTGCAGGCCCATGGTGGTCCACCAAAGAGTATTAAACTTAAATTTGTGTGTGTGTGTGTGTGTGTGTGTGTGTGTGTGGTGGTGGTGGTGGGGGGCACAGCAGGATATTATTTGCAATTTTAAAAATAACTTTAACAGCAAGTAGAGCAGGCAGAGCTGCTGGCGGCTCAGCCTTGGGTGATAGGAAGAAGCTAGAAGCAAGTGGTCCAGATTTTATGTTAACAGGAGGTTAAACTGACAGGACTTGGATTCTGATTGGTTGAGAGGGAGGCAGAGGGAGGAGTCAAAGATAACTGGTGGGATTCTGGTTTGAGCATTTGAGTGGAAGATGGTGCCATAATCTCAGATTAGGATGAATGGGTAGGACAATCATGTTTTGGGCTCCACACAAAGAGTCACCCAGGATGGTTGAAGGTAATGATAGAAAAGTATAGATAGTTATGGGGCCTAAACCAGTCAAGGGGTCAAAGAAAGTTTCCTGACTGGGGTAGTTAATAGCACGGCCATGACTAAATGTGGCTGAGGGTCCAATATGTAAAGTTGGGCCTACGATTGAGATCTGAGAGGATTTGGAGGCTGAGGAAGCAGGAGGACTGGACACTTGGAAGTGGACTCAGGGTGGCCCAAGTCCTGGGTGACTCTAGCCTTAGTTGGTGACAGACGGCTTGGCTGGGCTGGGCTGCCCTCTCCTCCTCCGATAATTAATCCCGCACAGGGGCCGCGGGCGATGACAGGGCTGTCTAGCGTGCACTTAAGCATTAAATGACCAATTTCTGTCAGACTAACTTCCCCAGCCTACCCGTCCCCTCCTCTGCCGCCCACCCCCCACCTGCACCCCCTCCTTCCGCTCCCTGCACTCCGAGTTTTTCAGCAACTGATGGCTCCTGGTTCATTTCTGTGGAATTAATTGGTCCCTGAATGAATTCTGTTGACAGGGCAATTTATCATGTGTTTGGGCTGACAGTGCGGGTGTCGGGGGGTATGGGGGGTGGGGAGATGAATGGGGGGCCTGCGATGGAGGGGGGAGGGGTCTGGATTGGGGTGAATATTGACCATACATAGAGGCCTGAGAAGCACCAGCCCAAGGGCTTAGGGGGCCATAGAGCGCCCCCAATCATGGCTTCATCCTTTGCTGCACATCCTTGAGCCCACAAGTTTGACAGAAAACTCCAAATTGGAGAGGACTCACCAAACTTTGGACTCTCCCCAACTTTTCAATCATCTCGAATGGGGGTGTCTTCAGTGGAGAATTCAGCACCACCCTACATTAACTCTCTGAAGGCTAGAATGGGGCCTGAAACTCTGAAAAGAATAAGACAGTGTGTGTGTGTGTGTGAGTGTGTGTGTATGCACACTCATGCACTCAAGGAGCGAAGGACTGATTAGTCTGCGGGGTAAAGGGGCTGGTCCCTAGGGAGTTGGGCGCTCAGCCGGCCTGGCTAACAGGGGCCCAAGGGACTGACTAATTAGGGTATTGGGATGGTTTGGGCAGGCGGGGGTGTCAGAGGAGGAAGGAAATATAGTTGGCCCCAAATAGCTGCTTCCTTTGTTTCCCTCCCATAGTCCCCTGCCCTGCACCCTTAGTGGTCCCCACCATTCTCCTGTCTCAATGCTTGCAGCCCCTACTTCTAGAAACCAATGGCAGACACTGGGGAGAGAGATAGAAAAGGCAGTACTAACTCCCTACTTCCCAGGTAGGAAAGATGACAACAAATAAATTTATGCCTCCTTTTTCTCTTGTTTAAAAAGCCCCTCATCCATTCCCCCATCTGAATGCGCCTACCCCACCTCCTCAGAACTTTCTTGAACTCCTCCTGGCCACAGAGATTGCCCGACTACCCACACAACACAACTACAGAAGCCTAGAATGTCAAAGTGGGAAGGAGTCTTAGAGGCCATCTGGTTTTACACATGAGGAAATGAGGCACAGAGAAGGGTGGGGGCCTTGTGGAAGGTTATACAGTGACCTTGTGAGCCAAATTCTGGGTTCCTTCTGCTCTTGGCTTGGAGATGCCTCCCTACGCACATGCTGTCTCTTCTGCCTCTAGGTTGCATATGGGGGTAGGAGGTCGTTGGGAGGCTGGCTCTTCTATAGACCTCTCCGACAAGGCAGTTGTCGCCACACTTGGGCACTTCGGGATGGACAGCCACAAAGATCAGACCCTGAGAATGGGCCTGAGGTGCAGCTGGGGTTCATCAAATAGGGTAGCCACGTGGAGGAGAGGGATGTGGATGAGGTGGGATAGGTAAGAACCGTGTAATCTTGGGAGGCCAGATGCTAGATCCTGAGAGATGGAGCCAGTCAGGGCAAGGGGAGCCAGGGATCCTCCACCTGTGTGTGCTCTCCCTATTGCTGCCTGGCAACATGTCCCTTCTGCTCTTATAGACTTCCTTCTGAATTCCCAAGAAAAATTCTTCTAAAACTCTCCATCCTCATTAAGGCTAGACGCAGCTCTGCCCCCTCCCCCAACTCCCAACAGATAGCAATTGAGTCTCCTGCAAAGTCTCTGAGCAGCTCTCGCATCCCCTCATGACCTTCTTCTCCCCAGCACGTTCTCTGGCTCCTCCCCACACATCACCCCATACCTCCACCCTATTATTTCAGGCCTCCTTCCATCCGTCTCTGAACAGCCTCTCTTCACCCCCTCTGCCTCCCTCCCTTTGCCTGAGCCAGCAGCCTTGTCCACAGCACTTAGCCTGAAAGAAACTTCTCTTGAGCTCACTGACCACATCATCTTCTGGCCTGTCTCTTCCAAACCTTTCAAAAGAATTATTTATACTCTGCCTCCTTCTGTTTCCTCAGGTCTTAGTTACCCCTTCCCTCCAACTCCCAGAGGCCTTTCCTCCACTTTCAGAAAGCACGAGCTTTCAGGTCACCAAGTATCCCCTGTTCTTCCAGTCCAATGGCCTGTCCCTCAGCCATACAACAAAAAAAGTAAAATTTGGTTTATTCATTAAATAATTACGCTTATATGTGTCAAGGATCTGGTTGTCTCTTGTCTCTTTTTTTAAATTTAAGCTTTATTTTTCAATAACTCAAAATTATGTTAAAAAATATACTCACAGAACTCTCCCTCTTGCTGCTCCCCACCCACACTGTTCCCTGCTCAGAGAAACCATGTTCATCGGATTGTTGTTTATCTTTCCAATGTTTATGTAAATTTGCTTATATCCATGTCCACTTTTCTGCACTTTTTTTCCCCCATTTTCCCCTAAGAATATAACCTGGTCATGTCTCCATGTCAGTGTCCTTCCTGAGCTACTCCTCAGTGTAGACGCCATCTCTTGCTCATGCAGGCCTTGCCGCACCCATTGTCTCCTTGCATCTCACTCCTCACGCTATGGACACAGAGCCCCTCCAAAATTAAAGATCTGTTATACCATTCTCTCTCTTGCTCAAAAACTTTCCGTGGCTCTTATTGCCCACAGAAAAACAATTCCAAAGTCCTTACCAGGGCACGCCTGCCCTCCAGAACTGTTTAAGTCAGAAACGTTTTGGTTGCAATTGACAGACATTTAACACATTCACTTAAGTGAAAAGAAGAACAAACTGGCTTACGATCCAGAAAGTCCAAAAGTGGTCTTGTTCCAGGCCTAGCTGGCTCCAGAGGTTCGAATGATACAACTAAAGCTCTTTATCTTTCTACTTCTTAGCTCTGCATGTCCCTGCCTGACTCCTAATGTGACTGCACTCTCCACATGGTGACGGGGAGTCCTTAGGGGCAGAGAGCCCTCATCACTGCAGCTCACAGTCCACAAGAGAAGACCCTCTCACTTCCTGTACCCAATAACCAGCCTTCTGAGAAGACTCTGGTTGTTCCTAACTTGAGGTCTATGTGCTTAGCACAGGGACATGGGGTCTCCATTGGCCAGATGTGGGTCTCAGGTCCACATCTATGATCAGGAGCTGATGGCTCCTCTGATTGATATAGCACTCTGATCAATAGTCCTACAAGAAGTACCCAGGGTGGTGGAAGGATAGTTTCCCAATGGAAGGAGGGTACCCCCTTGATGCGCCCCATGGGGACTATGGTAGTTTCTTTAGGGTCTAAGGAATAGAAAGTCACCCAGGTAATGATGGGAGTTATTCGAGGAATTCTATGCTCATGAGTCTTGAACCACTGGGCTACAGAAGTAAGAACAGCATCTGCCCTCTTTCTTTTTAGTGACTCAGCTACTCTCTGTGGGTCACCCCCTCCTCCCCATGAGTGCAGGTTCCTATCACCTATCTCCCCCTACCATGTGTTTCTCTGCCCTGCCTCCCCCTCTTGCTTACTCACTATATCTTATTCCTCATCACTCCATTTGTTTCTTTGCCCATCATATACTGTTTTCTTTGCAGTGTATAAAGTGTACTTTCTTTGCCGTAATTTGTGAGGAGAAACATAAGGATGTACATTATACATGGGCAGTACTAATTACATATATAAATGTTCTTAATTCTTTTATTTATGTTTATGAGTTAAAAGTATAACTCTAGGGGTTCCCTGGTGGCGTAGTGGCCAGGCTTCAGCACTCTCACTGCACAGCCTGGGTTTGCTTCCCGGTTAGAAACCAACCAAAAAAGTATAACTCTAGAAATCAATAACAATATTTATGCAAAATAATAACCTGGAATATGATAATCTTTTTTATGTGAAAAATTTTATACATAACATTTCTTGTACCTTGTATCTATCTGTTTTTGCATTTTGTAATTATTTGTTACATAAAATTTCTTGTACCATAATATGTTAAAAACTAAATGCTAAAATTTCTCTATAATAGAAAAAACAAGTACCTAAATATAAACAAATAAAAATTTGAATTAAAAATTAAAATGAAAGATTTTTTCTCTGAAATTTTGGGCCAAAAACATGAATGTGCATTATACATGGGAGCGCATTATACATGGAAAAATACAGTGTTTGTTGACCATCTCCTGTGTACCATCCACTGACCCAGGCAATGGGGATACAGCAGCAAACACGAGAGAGAAAAGTCTGTCCTCATGGAGTTCACATTCTAATGGGGGAGGATGGGACATCTGTCAGATGGAGGTAAAGAGTATGGAGAAGTGAGGGAAGGGAACACACAGTGATGGTGGGATGTATGCTATTTTATATAAGTTGATGAGTGAAGGCCTTGTTCATAAGGTAATATTGGAGCAGAGAACTTAAAGAAGTGGGGAGCCAGTCACAGGATTGTCTGGGGGGAAATGCACACGAAGGTCGTTCTGCTTGGTGTAACTGAAGCACAGAGGCCGGGGGCTCAGGGCACAGTGAGCTGGGGGAGGTAAGGCAGTGTGAGCTAAGAGTGGTGGTGGGGAGCAGGGGGTGGGGGTGGCAGTGTGGGCAGCCAAAATATGTAGGGTTTTGTATAATAGATCAGTTTTAGGATTTTGACGTTGAGGGAGAAGGGGAGCCATGGGAGGGCTCTGATCTGCTTTCCATGTTGGAAGGTCACTCTGCTGCTGGGTCGGGGAATAAACTAGGGTAGGTAGGGCAAAGACAGAAATAGGAAGACCATTAGAGCTGGTTTTTTGTTTTGTTTTTGCTTTTGTTTTTTTGCAAATCCAGGTGAAGGATTGCTGTGGTTTGGACTGGGATGGAGTAATACAGTTAGTCAGAAGTGGTCAGATTCTGAAATTAGTTTAAAGGCAGAGCTGTCTAGTTTTGCTGGTGGATCAGATGTGGGATGGTAAGACAATAGGAGTCAGGGAAGACTTGGGGTTTTGGGTCCAGAGAATGGTAGATGGAGCTGCGCTGGAATGAGAGGAGGAAGACTAGGGAATCCCCTCAGGGTCTTCATTGGGCTTCGCCTCTCATGGTGAATGGCTTCATTCTTTTCATACTTCATAGTGTTGTGTCCTGAGAGAGGGAGACTGATTGGCTCAGATTGGAGTTATTGGCATAAATATGGTGGTTACATGAGCAGGAGGGGCTATGAGTAGGGCAGCTTCCTTAAAGAAGCTGTGTGAGTGATGAATACCATTTTGACATTCCCAGCCCAGTGTTCCGGCTTTCAACTACTTTTCAGCTTGATCTCCTGCTACCTCCCCCCATCCCGTCTGTAACACATTTATACAATTTGTAAATAAGCAAATGTTTAAATCTATATCTATCTATCTATGTATCTATCTAGAACACATTAAGAATTCTAATAGGGTGTATGATCAAAGAAATGTGAAGACCACCCTTCTAGGAGACTGTGGGACTGTCATTTGCTGAAATGGGGTAGGGAGGGGACACAGGTGGTGAGGGAGGATGAAGGGGATGGACTTGATTAGGAACTTGACGAATGTTTTGTATCCTCCTGAAGTGGCATGATAGGAGTGAAAGGTGGCTGGGATCTTGGTGGGAAGGTGGTGTCTGGGACACACTGGCCCCAGCCAAGAGGGAAGGTCACTCTTTCCTGCAGGTCCTGCTTGCAGTCCCCCAGCCATCCCTGGCAGCACAGCGCTCAGGAGCCTTCAAAGTGGGAGGAGACTGAGCTGGGAGCTGAGCTGGGAAGGTTTCCCAGGGGCAGAGAAGGAAAGTCTCCAAGGACAGAGACCCAGTGGAGGCCTTTTGGGGAGGGCTGGAGTTGTGAGGTTGCTGAAGGGATAAGAGGAACCCCTTCCAAATATCTCCGGTGTGGCCTGGCCAATCCTGGCCAATCACTTCATCCCTCCTCCAAATGGGAACACAGACACAGGACACACACACACCCTTCACTGGACACCCGGCACCAGAACAGTAGGAGTGTCTGAAAAAGCAAACAGTTTTCCCACTTTTCCAACCCCAGAACCACCCACAGACATTTAGACCCACTCAGACCAGTATAAATAGAAGCACCAAACCGACCAAAAGCCAGGTTCCTGCACTCCCTCTGGGGACACACGCAGATCGCCGGAACCCTAGCTGCGGTTCGCCAGGGCCCAGGACTCCGCAAGACACAGGGGGCGCGCGAGGTCTCCGGAGCCGACAGGTTCTCGGGTCTCCGGGGGCTGGGCACTGTCCGCGCCTGGGACTAAATGCGCGGCGAGGGAACTTGTGACAAGTGCCTGCGGTCTCCGCGGTCTCTGTGCGGACTCGGGGGATAAAATTGCGGCTGCGCGGAGGAGCGGAGGAAAGAGGACAGCAGACAACACTCTCCCACAGGGAGAAGCCCTCCGACGTCACTTTCTGAGAGCCTGAACCCCAAATCTGGGTGCGGGTGGAGAGGCAGGGCGACCGCATCAGCCTGGTATAGATGCGTAATTCGAAATTACTCTGAAGTTTTGGAACGCTCCTTGCCCAAGTGCTGGGCAGGTGGGGGAGGGTGGCTACCGAAGGGCCCACTTACCCGGGCCTTGGCCTGCTTTCAGCTGCCCCCAAGAGGGCCTTGGCAAGGGGATGGGCTCGGGGTCGCAGTGGGAGCATAGTTGGGACGCTCAGTGAATGGGTTATTTGGGATCCGCTAATGTGAAGGGAGCCTGTCCCAGAGACAGGGAGAGACAAACCTGGAGCCATGGGGAGTGACATACAAAATTTTATTATTATTTATTATTTATTTATTATTATTTCTTTATCATGTGCACAAAAAGAAAGAAAGAAAGAAAAAGAAAGAGAAAGAAAGAGAAAGAAAGAAAACGAAAAGAACAGAATAAAAACGAACCGACGCGCTGGAAGTGGCCAAGGAGACCAGAGCTGTCAGGAGCTCTCTCGAGGGTTCGCTGGGTCCTCGTTCTGGGGACCCTGACCGGCCAGCCCTCTGAGGACTGGGATGGGCTGGACCTCGGATTTAGAACCTCGGTGCCCGGCCCTCTGGCTCGGGCCACTGGAGCCTGGCTGGGCGCCGGCAGTTCCCTTAAACTCTTTTCTTTTTCCTTTTCAAATAAAAAGGCTCGAAGGGGAGAGAGATCTGGGCGAGGACTCCAAGCCTTTTCGCATTTGTTCAAGGATTTTTATTTAATATTTATTTATTTTCACTTTTATTGACTTTGTTTCTGTTATTTCGAGTCGTCACGATCCACGGGTGAGGAGACATGCAGGGCGCATCGCCGCTACCGAGAGAGCAACTACGGGGCGGGGCGGCCCGGCCGCCGGCGGCCCAGGACGCGCGGGGCACGGCCGCGAGGGGACAGGCCCGGGAGCGGAGCTGCCACCTCAGATCTAGCCTGCGAGGGCAAGGACATGGCGGCCGGGGCAGGGCTGGGGAGAGAGGCCAAGGGAGGGGCAGAGACAGAGGGACAAAGACGAAGAGAAACTGAGACAGAAGGGGAGAGAGAAATGGAGAGAGGGGAGAGAGGGGCAGGAGAGAGATGCGGAGAGAGCGAAAACACGGAATTACAGAGAAATAGCCAACAAAACAGAGGCGAGAGGAGTCCACAGGACCAGGTTCGTCATTTTGCATAGAGATTTCTTTTGTAATTTTTTTTTTTTTGCAACATAAAAAAATGCTACCCTCCCCAAGGACGTGCTGTGCTTTAGTGGGTGTGTAGCTGTGCTCCCCCCCTTCCCTCCCAGCGAGCGGCGATTCTCACAGCACAGACAGCGGGGCGTATCTACAGGCAGGGCGGGCGGGCAGTGGGGGCGCTACGGGCAGGGCGGGGAGGATGGGGCGGGGTTATATACACAGGGGTTCGCCTTCACAATACACACACCGTCTTTCTACAAAGCAGCAGCCTGTTGGGTTTTTGTTTTGTGTTTTCCCTTTTTGCAAAGACCACCATATTAAATAAATGTTGACTTTTTTGCGGTTCTGTTCAGTTTTTGCCGGAAGAGGAGGCTGGGGGTGGAGTGGGTGGCCCCCCAACTTCCACCTCGCCGCAGCTCAGACTCTGGCTCAGAACCTGCTCCTACCACCAGATCTGGAGTCTGTGTCAGGGGAGGGACATCAAGTAACTGCTGGGAAGACCAGTGCCCATGGCCTGTGGAAACTGGTCCTGCGGCAGGCACCGAGGGCCTCCATTGGGTCAGCGAGTTAGGGAGGAGAGATGCAGAGCATGGGAAAGGGACGGGTATGAGGGGCGACTGGAAGGTCAGCAGATGGCTGAGACGCTGAGGTAGGGGCAAGGTGGGGCCGAGAGTCTGGTCACTAGTAGGAGGTGCCTGGGCAGTTCAGATGGAGTAGGGAAGAGTCAAGAGTCGGGCTCGGTGGCTGTGGGCTGCAGGGGACTGCTCGAGCTAGGTCCCAACCTTGGAAAGACCTGAAGACCCCAACCTTTGTCTCTAGAGCCCAGCCCCCACGCCCCTATTCCATTCCACCTTCTGGGGCAGGGCACACTCGGAAAGTGGGGGCAGTCCAGCTGGCCCGTGGGTAAGGACTTTTCCCCGAGCGTTCAGCAGGAGGCTCTTCCTCCTTCCGCAGAAAATCGTTTTGTTCCTAATTTCCTTTGCCCAGTCTCTCCAGCGAGGCCTCCTGGCGCGGGAGCGTCGGAGGCGGGCTGCTTTCCGAACTGGGCCGCGCTGCAGTCCGCGCTGATTGTGTGTCACAGAAACGTGTCCCCGCTCCCAGCGGGCGGGTCCCGCCAGAGTCCGAAGTTGTGGCTGGTCCGCTCCGGGCCGGCTTGGGCGAGGCCGGGGCGAGGTGAGTTAGACCCTCCTCGCTGCGCCGCACAGTCCAGGCAGGCGGGGAGGGGCGGCGGGCGGGGTTGGGGGCTCCGGGCCGGGCCTGAAGGTCCCGCCCGCGGTTCCACTCGTCCTGTCTGGCCTTCGACGGGGTGACGTGAAGGGCTGCAGGTTTCCTCGGGTGGGGGTGGGGCTGGGGCGGTGGCGAGAGGCTCCGGTCGCGTTGGTCCTCCCTCCCTCCGGGGTGGGCGGTCAGACAGGGACGATGTGTAGGCCGAAGCTGTCGGCCTGAAGCTTGATGTGGTCCCCGCGGTAACTAGTGGCGGTCATAGGCAGCGGCAGCAGCGGCAGGGGCGGAGCCCCGGGGGGCGGCACTATAATAATAAGGGGAACCTGGAAGTTAACACAGGAGAAGAATGGGCTGGGTGAGAGGACAAACAGGAGAACAAAAAAGGAAAGAAAAGCAAAGAAAAGACCTCCCGGGGCTGGGGTCTGGCGGGATCCGGGCAGGGAGACCTTGGCTGGGCTGCGGGACCCGTTGTCTCCACGGGAGGTGCATTACCGGGTGGGAGAGGGACCCATTGGGCGACCGCCGCCTCCCTACTGCCGACATTCCAGGGCGGGGGTCGAGGGTGGGGGCGGCGCAGGGTCTTCCAGCAGCGAAGAAGGAGGGGAAGGGAGGGAAGGGCGGGAGGCGCGGGCGTCCTCAAGGGATCCCAGGCCTCAGTGCTACACTAACGAGCTTGCCGGGCCGGCACCCGAAGGTCGGATGGCGGGGAGTCGGACGCGTCCAGCAGCAGCAGCCCCGCGGGCGGACGCACTGAGCCGCCGGCCAGCCAGGTGGCGTACTCACTTAGTAAGGCGGGGTTGCTGAATCTCCAAGCCTCGTTGTAGGCCGTGTACTGGGGGTGGCTGTACGGGTTGCCGGAGAACTCGCTCCCTGCGGGATGGTGGGGGAGTGGGGATCAGACACGAGCAACGTTAGGGCGGACCCTACGCGCCCTCCCCCGGCCCGAGGTGCAGGTGCGGCGGGCAGTGCAATGCTGGCTCCGGGCGGAGGCGGAACAATCCGCTGAGTCCGCGTGGGGAGAGCGCGCGCGCGCGCGTGTGTGTGTGTCCGCGTGGGGAGAGCGTGTGTGTGTGTGTGTGTGTGTGTGTGTGTGTGTGTGTGTGTGTGTGTGTGGCGGGGTGGGTATGCGGAAGCACCCACGCTCCTCGCCTAGGCGTGGAGGGACCCGCTAGGCAGTGCCTGTTCAGGGCTTCCCCGCGGAGGCGCTCTGGGCCACCCAGGAAGGATTTATTCCAGGTCCAAGCTCCCTGCCCCGCTGCCTTGGGGGGCCAGAGCCTTTTTAGTGGAACTCTGGTTCTGGGAACCATAGCCCCCTGGGGTGAAAGCGAAGGAGGGTGGCGAAGAAAGGCCCTGGAGACACTGTCCCAGAAAGTCCTAAAAATAGTCTCAGCGCTGTGCCAAAGTAAGGGGTGGGGGCTCTGCTGGGAAACACCCGCTCCTGCCTTTCCCTCAAGAGATTCGATTCTTGGGCCATGCAGCAGGGGAAGGAGGCGGCCGGGAGCAGGTGGACTGCCCCCTGGGCTCGAACGGTGAGAGGAGTGCCCCGTGGGCTGGGAGCCGTCGGAAGCTGCTTCACTCCCTCCGCGGGAGAAAGACCAGGCCTCTGGGTTTCCCCCCTCGCCCTTTCTCCTGTGTGATGACCCCAGACTGTTTACAGTGATCCCTAACCGCGGGTTAAGTAGAGGAGAAGGGGCCCCTCTCGATGAGGGAGCTAGGGTGGGGGTGGGGGATGCAGCCACTGGAAAGCCTGTTTATTGACGAGGAGGGAAAGCATGCGTGCAGCAGGATAATGAGCTTCTGAGCTCAACTGTGACCAAGAGGAACTGAGCTATCTCCTTCCCCATCGCTAATGAAACAAGTGTAATTTCCTCATCAGCACTAGATTCTGTTTAACGACTCCCCCCTTGCCACCATGAGCTCTCTGCGGCTCCCCTCATCCCCACCTCCTTGCAGATCCCCTCCACCTCCAAGACCTTCTTCAGCCTCCACCTGCTCACTGCTGGGACCTTCCTGGAAGAATCACCTTTCCCCCAACTTCTACTCCTTCCACCCCACATTTGGGTAGGACTCCCCTCACCCACATCTCCCAGCTCTCCTTACCCAGTTCCTCTAACTCCTTTCAGCCCCTATTCTACCACACCCTGTGGCAATGCCTTCTTTGCCATGCTGCCTCCCATCTCTGTTTACCCAGGGCTGTCCCCAGTGGGGCAGTCCAGGAATGGGGCCAGTCACCCTCTTCTATCTAGCTCTCCTCCCACAAGACTTGAGCTTCAGGGAAGGGGCATGCAAGAAGGCAGCTAGCTGGAGTGGGTGCAGGCCCAGTGAGTCTCGCCCTCTTTAAGACAAGAGTTTTTTGGCATTTATGCAAATAGGAGCTTCAACTCTCTTTGGCTTCAAGCCTGGCTCCCATTCTGGGGTGAGGGGCTGGGAAGAGCACAAGGTCCAGTTGCCATGCCAGACAGAGCCTATATGCAGCCTCTGCCTTTCTGATCCACACAACCCAACCCAGCTCCTCTCAGATGAGGGATGGAGCAAGAAGAGCCGGGTTCCTCTGAGGAGATGTGGGGGTGCTCTATCTCATCTCTCTGAAGTCAGCCTCTCTGGTTCCTGCTGCAGCCTGCCCTCTGTTCCTCTTCCTTAGGGACCAGCTCTCTCCTCTCTGGGGTGAGGTGGGTTCTAAACACTGGTCTTCCCTGTGGGTTGGCGTGGCCCAGGCTTTGTCTGAGTGACTGACATGTCCCTGGAAATGGTTCTTGGCTCCAAGTTTCCATGGAAACCAGGGCAGGCTACTCCAAGCAGTGTCAGCTGGCTGGGGGTGGGCTGGGGCACTGAGGGCGGAGCTGAGGCTGAGTGCTCCCTGGGCACAGGCTTGAGTGGATGGGCTGTGTGGAGGAGCCATGACATGGAGTGGGGTGCACATAAGGGGGACTTCTGCAAGCTCCCTCCCTGGGTTGCTTATGAGGGAGGATGAGCAGACTCTGGGGAGAGAGAGGGATAGAATAGCAGTAATTTAGGGGGAGGACATGTTGGGTCTCCTCCCACACCCCCAGCCTTAGACTACAGACCACTCAGCAGCTCACCCAGAGTTTAGTTACCCCCACATAAATTAGGCAGCTGCAGCTTTGTCACCTACCAGGTACCATTCCTGCCAGGGTGGAGGTGGGGTAGCTTCCCTGGCCAGTGGGGGGCACATGAGGGGGGTAACCAGGCAGAGTGGTGCTCGCCATGTCACGACCTGGAAAAACACAAAGGGGAAGGGGTGAGGCCTAGCAGGCGGGGTGCTGCCTTTACTCACACCAGGGTACTCTATGGCAAGAGAACTCTTAGATAGGAAAGAGCTGTGTGCAGACACGTGGGAAGCATGTGATGAGCAGGTCCAGCTGTGTCTTCACAAGTGTCTAAGTTCGTTACCTAAATGTCTGTCCTAGAATCAGCTGTGTATGCACTTCTGCTCTGCGTAGCTCTCTGTGTATGTACGTGCTTGTGTATGTTTGCCTTTGCTTGTGTCTCTTTATAGCCCAAACCCAGAGGGGGTGACCTGCAAGATATTCAGCTGTGGTCTCTCCAGTGGCCAAGTGGCCTCTATTATCTTGCTTACCTCTCCCCTCCATAACACCTCATTTTTCCTTCAGACTCGGAAGATACCCCACCACCACCCACATGGGCTGATGGGTCTTCCTTGTCCTCTCCAGGTGGTGCTGCAGGTCCTGGGCCTGGCAGGTGTGGAGGGCAGGGAGCCAGCCAGTGGGCTGTTTTGCTATTAGTGTTTATGGCATTTAAATGGTAGAATACCATCCCTGATTTAAAAGTGAATCAGGAGCTTTTGAGCCAACAGTGCAAGTGGATCAGATCAGGTTCCAATGAGCAAAACCCCCCACTAACTGCTGGACTTCTATCCTAGGAGGCCGCTATTAGTTAGGCCTGGAGGGTGGGAGGCAGGGTTTCCCTCAGTATCCTGGAGTGAAGGCAAAGGGAGTGAATGCTAGGGAAATACCCATGATGAACAGACATCTCCTCTGGGACACAGCTGCACCTGACTGGCCTCCCTTCCTTCCATGCTGATGAAGGGGTCACACCCTCCCTTTGCATTTTGGCATGCTCCAATCTCTAATGACAATAATTTGCCCTCTCACTGGCATGCCCTAGAGACTCTCCAGAGTCCCCTCATCCTCCTCTGCAGCGAGTGCTGCTCGCCTGCCCTAGTGCCTCTGTCCGAACCTGGGAAGATGAGGTGTGGCTGGAGGAAGTCATGGAACTATGTGTTTCTGGCCCAGTTCACTTGCTTTTCATCAATTACACTAATCCTCATCCTCCTGATGGCTATTCCAAAGTACCCTTCTCTGTCCTTTTCTGAGTCATGTGAGTTTCCTCACCCTCACCTTAACACATCTGAATGTACATCCTTCTCTCAGTATGCAGAGAGACAGCTCCGATTTTTGTATTTCCAGCTGTTTGCTGAACATTTTCACTAGCCGTCCCAATGTCACCTCAAACCTGACGGGAATAAAGGCTGATTCAATTTCCCCACGATCAGTCCTACCGACGACCCACTTGAAGACCATCAGACCAAAAATAGTGGAGTCCTTCTTGACATAGCCCTTTTTCTCCCCCTTGGTATAAAAGTCAGTCACCCAGTGTGGTCAGTTCCTCTTAGTAGTGTCTGTCACATCTGTCCCTTCTCATTTCCTCTACCACATCCATAGCTCAGCTCCTAAGACCTGCCCTTGGTTTGTCACAACAGTTTTCTTGCTTGTACTCCCTGCCGCCACATTCTTCCCGCTCCACTCTCTCCCGAATGTGACTGCTTGGCTAGTCCTCACGAAACGTTGCTCTCATGACATCACTTCCCTTGTAAAAACCATCACTGATTCTCTGTAGGCAACAGTTTGAATCTAAACTCTGCCAGGTGTTCACAGGCTCCTAGGTGTTCCTTCCCACCCAGCTTTCTCAGCTTTGATCTGCACCCCTGCTGGTGTAGTTTGACTGTTTTCACTGGCTTGTGTGCTGTGAAACCTCTGTGTTTTTACTCATAGTTTCCCTCTCCTTCCAACTCAAGTCTTAAAACCTCAACTATTCAACTCATCAGAGAAGTTTCTCAGTTCTAAACTCCTATTGTGTCTAAGCTCAATGTCATTATATTTCATAATGCACCAGCTCTGTTCTTTCATGTCGTGGCTTGCTTCCTCAAACCGATCATAATCAAACCGAGGGCAGCGCCCTGTCTTCTGTGCTACCTTGCACAATGGAGACTATGGTAGACGCTCAATAAATACTTGTTACTCAATTTTCTATCACTCTATTGCATTTACAGCCAATTCCAGTGTGGCGTAGCTTTATCATGCAATAGAATGATTTTTCTCTATATTTACCTAATATAGCTAATATCTCACATTTTAAAACTCAAGAATAAGCAACAGAGTACACCTGTCTAACAAGAGATCACAGAGAGATAGAAGAAAGAATCTGCGTTCCTTTGTTGTATTCTTTCATGGTTTTCTTTCATGGACTTCTATTATCAATAAAAGGTGCACTCCTTCTGATGACCTCTCAATGGAGTGTACCTGAAGTGGACAGCAATATCTATCATTTCCTAGAAAGGTTAATAATATGGCACTTATTGGTCCAAAAAGGCCCATGACAGGAGAGTTAGGGAGGATATAGAAGTTTTGAAATGAGAAAGACATAGAAACCCAATTCCTCTTGATCCTAAAATCTTAATATCTATAAAGCAGCCAGGATAAGAAGTATGTTTCTTTCTTAATAAACAGGAATTTAAATGCATCTGAATTCTGATTTTCAGCTGCATGTTTCCCACACCTGTCACACATGAATTCCTTGTAATCTAAGGTTTTGTCACACAATCCCTTACCTGGCTTCAGGGGAGAGAAAGAAAGGCTGGGTGACTGGAAAAGTATTTCCAGCCAACCTGAAGGTACCCCTACCACAATGTTTGTTTTTACTGACTTTTTCTCTTGCAAAATAGTTAAGTCCAACTTTCAGCATAGTGAAACTTTTGCATGCTAAAAGTCACCCACAGAACTGTTGATTCTAAGCCACATTTTCAAATTCTATTTTGAAAACTGAATCTGGGAGTTCTATTCAGACTTTTTTTTGGAGTCAAGATGTCAGTCTATTTTTTTTTTTCCCAAAATGGAATTTTTAAATTAAGGTAACCTTGTTTTATAACATTATCTAAGTTTTAGGTGTACAACATTATAATTTGATATCTATATTTATCCAAAGAATGTGAAAACACTAATTCAGAGAGATATATGTACCTCTCTGTTCATTGCAGTATTATTTAAAATAGCCAAGATATGGAAACAACCTAAGTGTTCACTGACTGATAAATGGATAAAGAAAATGTGTTATATATAATGGAATACCACTCAGCCAAAAAAAGATGACAGTGTGGATGGACCTTGAGGGTCTTAAGCTAAGTGAAATAAATCAGACACAGAAAGACCAACACTGTATGATTTCACCCATATGTGGAATATTAAAAAGAAAAGAAAAGAAAAGAAAAAAACAAAACAAAACTAAAACAAACTCATAGATACAGACTCATAGATAAGAGATTGGTGGATACCAGGCAGTTTTTAAATCTGAGCGAGGAGACATGTGGTGAGGAAAAAGCATGCAAGCTTTCTATCCTAATTTTCATCGTATGACTGTGCTGCTGCTGCTGCCGATTCTAGAACATCAATCACTATCACCACAAAGAGGTGCCCATTCTGGAACCCTAAGCCAACAAAGGTACAAGCCACTGCACCTCAATGGCTTCATTAGTACACAGGTGGCCCCTGATGAACAGGAAAAACATTGACCAGACTCTTGCCAGAGCCATATATTCTTCTGGAACACCATTGTCAATAATGGAA
This sequence comes from Lyroderma lyra, assembly GCA_004026885.1. Lineage (NCBI taxonomy): Eukaryota > Metazoa > Chordata > Mammalia > Chiroptera > Megadermatidae > Lyroderma > Lyroderma lyra. The sequence goes on along the minus strand of PVJL010002045.1, from coordinate 167,057 downwards.
AACACATACTGGAGGAAGTTTTCAAATTACTAAGACCGTCATACCATTTGCCCAGCAGCAAGACTCTTTTAGTGAGAGAATATGAATGGGTAATGGAATCAGTGCGAGGAAGAATCGAAAGAGCATTGGGCCTTGTGTTACTACAGATGGATGGACAAATGGGAGAGGAGACAAGCTCTAAAACTATAAGACAGCACAGCCATGTCCTCCAAAAAGCAAAAGTGCCAAAGGAGAAGAAAACAGCTACACAGCAGAATCCATCAGTTATAAAATACGTACCGTCCGACATGCGATAGGAAGTCATAAAGTATTTGCTTTGCTCACTGACAATGCCAGAAACATGAAAACAGCACTGAGAATCACAAATGGATAAAACCCCACATACTACAAAAGGATGGGCATTTCATATTGGATACTTGCTTCCTAGGATTACAAAGTTTTCAAAAATGGAAGAACCTTTGAGATGATCAGTCTAACTTTCTTGTTTTAAAGTTGGGGAAATGGAAGCACGGAGAGCCTCAATGACCTCCCGATGGCTATAGAGCTGGTAAATGACAGAGCCAAAGTTTGAAGCTATGTCTGTACCACACTTCCTTTTAATAATACCATGAAGCCAGATACTCACCAACAGAGCCAAAGAAAACGAAAAGGAGTCATCTGACGAGCAAAATCTCTTATTATCACTACCATCTTTAAGATGGGGAAAGTAAAACAGGACACAGAATAAAATTCTGACAACAAAAGTCTGTAGTAAAACTGCATGGGGTGGAGTATTAATCTCCTTTGAGAGTTCTCTAAAACAAAACAAAACAAAACAAAACAAAAAACAAAGAGGCTCTTTAAGAAACAGTAGTAGCTGAGAATCTTAAAGTACCCAGAAGTGTTAGAAGCACTGTACTTGATGAGGATATCTTTTCAGTTCAACTGCAGAAGTCCCTAAAGATTCTAAAGCCAATTTCTACAGCAATCACTACATTTGAATCAGACAGTGCACTTTTGTCAGGCATTCCTTACCAAATGGGCCAGATCGAATCAACTGTTCTGGAGACTCTGAGTGCAGTTCCTCTTACAAGTACAGAGAAAAGCAAAGTGAAAGACTATTAGGAAATTGGAAATTTTCAGTCACCAGATAATTTATGCTATTTTGTCAGGTCTAAGAGTCAAGGACAAATTTGTGTTTCTGCTTGCACCTAGACTAGCTAGCATTCATTGAGCACCTACTATATGGTAGGCACTGTCCTAAATATTTTCTATGTATTATCTCATTTAGTCCTCATCTCAACCTATGATGTTGATCTGTTTTTAATTGCCATTTTATAGATGAGAAACTGAAACTCAGGGGGCTAAGTATTATGTCCACAATTTTACAGCTAGTAGATGGCAGAACCTGGACTATAGAACAAACAACAACTTGGGTGAGTCTAGAATGACATTCTCAAATATTATAGACCCCCTACAACAGGTGGTATTTGGTCCAGGAAAGTAACCTGGGTTTATGCTAAGTGGTGCCCTCCTATAATAAAACATCTTGTCCCTTCTTGTTGCTTGCATGTTTTAGGTTCTTCCATTTTCTACTGCAAGGAATTTTAAATGGGGTTCACTGACCCTGTAGGACTCCATAGATGTGATTCAGGGAGTCTGTATGAAGCCAAACATAAAATATTAGAGATACACATATATAATATCTAGATGGCTTTCATCATATACTCAAAAGTATTCATGACTCAAAGATTAATAAGCACTGTTTATAAAAGACAAAAGGAACCTCTATTCTTTGGCATAAGAAAGACACTGATTTGTCTGAAACCACTTGAACTGTATCAATAAATAAGATCATACAAAGAACAGCAAAATAACATGTGAAGGAGTAGAGAGGCTTATCTCAAGTAGGAAAAATATCAACATTCAGAAGGCCAAGGAAATAACAGAAAGGAACCCACCAAAGCAGCAGAGATGCTTTGGCTCAGTGATGGCTCAGACAAGGCTTATTAGACATAGATTTATACAGCAAAAGTTATATTCAGTGAGTTTAGAGATGCTTTTCCTCAGCATCTTTCTCTGAAAATGAGCACTTTCGTTACCCACTTGACACTGTGGAGGACCCTAAGGCCAGAAAACATAATTCTTGTTTTACTATCCTACCCTCAAGTTTGTCTGCTTCTCATAAGGTAGCGAAAATGAAGACATTAGATTGCTTCAAGGTTGGCAATCTGTGGCTGCATTTGACACAAGCATTTATACTACTTCCAAGAATACACAGTTATTAAATTTGTAATTACTGCCTAAATATACTGTATACTTACACTTACTGTACCAATTATGATCACTTTATGACCAACCCAGGTTACAGAATAACCTAAAGTAACAAACTTTCAATCTGTAAATGATGCTTTAAAAGGAGAAGGGAAAAGTTTTATTACAGATTTCATTTTGTTTCTTATTTTCAAGGTTTCCATATCCTTCCAAAGCTTTCTCCTCCAAAGCAGAGATGCCTGCATGAGGGGCCCCAGCCACAGGTACTATCTTGGTCCCACAGCTTTTCCTCCTGAGGTTTGCCTTCTCTGGGTTCCAGCAGAGGGGGCTGTGCCTGCACCTCAGGGTGGTTGCTCTCCTAACACATCCTGCTTCCCAATGACAGTTGGACCTTTAATTTAGTCCCTGGTGTGTCGTAGGTAGGGATGCTGCCTAGATCTGTGTGGACTCAGTAAAGTTGGCACTTCCACACTCAACCAGCTGGACACACCCGTTATGCTGTTTGAACCCCTTCTCGCAGGACAGCCTTCATCTGGGCTATGGCAGTCTGCTGACCTAGGGCCCCACCACAGAAGACTTCCTTCTGACTCAGCTGGACCATGGATGGAGCTGCAGCCTCGGGATCCTGGAATAAGACTTGGGAGTATTGGGGAGAATCAAATTTTCAGAGGACTGATAGGGAATTTGGTTATCTTCTAGTCTGGCTTCCTCATTTTACAGAGGGGAGGAAACTGAGGAAGTTTTCTCTGAGAGAGGAAGACATCCTAGCCCTCTCCTCTTTTCACTTCCCCATGCTGCCTTCTCTCGCTGCCTTAGGAAACCACAAATGAAGACTGGAATTGGGCAGGTGCTGGCACTCCGCAGGCTGGGCTCAGGCTCACTGATGGCTCAGAGTAAGAGAGACCCTCGTGCTGGGTGGGCAGAGGTTAAGCCTGTTTGCACAGTCTCCCGATACTCCAGCTCTCCCAGTTCCTCTCCAGCTTTATTTTGTTCTCAGAGAGCACTGAATTGTCAGCTCTAATCCTTCCGAAAGCGCAGCGTTTTTCAGGCGCTCTGTGTAAGTGAAACCCTAATCCCAAGGAAAACGGCCACTTAAGCTGCTGGAGCATTAGGCTGCTCTCGGAGCCTGCCCAGGATTTCCTCCCTCCCTGCCTGCCAGCCACCGAGAGGAGAGGGGACGATTCCGCCTGAAGGTGCTCAAAGCCCTCTCAGAAGTAACAATAGTGGCAGGGATTGCCTCCCAAAGCTCGGTTGAAAAAGTGCTGGCACATTTGTCCTGAGGCTACAGGTAATGTGGGGGAAGGACAGATTCTGATCACACTAGGGAGGGAGCGGGTGGGTCTTCCTGTCACCTGGGGCTAAGCAGGTAGGTGGCTTTCTGGGGGAAACAGGCTTTCAGGTTTTGCCTAGGTGGCTTTGAGGCCACCTGGACATTTCTGAGCCCTTGGTCCCAAAACATACCTCTCTCATTCATTGGGATACCACAGATATTTACAATTTCTGGTCCTTCAGAAAAGGTTGGGTTGACTGACTCTTTTACTTAGCCAAAGTTTTCTTTGTAGAAAGTGCCAAATAAGGGAGCAAACAAGTTTAGTGCTGGGGGATTCCCCGCTTTGTAGAACTTTCCTGTAGGACACTCCAAACATCTCTAAACATCTACAGCAATCTACAGGTTCCCTATAATCTAGGTAATCATAAAAGCAGTGTGCGTGTTTTCTACTAGGCAACACTTGGTTAGCCTGAATTGGCTACTATACACACTTGAAATAAAGATCACTGATTTCTTGAAAACATTTTCACTCAAATTCAAACTGGCCTCTCTCCCTGATCCCTAAATGAACTGGTGAGACCATGCTATGGAGGACCAAGCACTGGACAGTTGGCGGGCTCAGCCTTTGACTCTCATGAATGGAGGAAAGAGATGAAGGGATAAGTCCAACACAACAGCCCAAATTTGAACTCAACTTAGAAGACCATAGAATTACATCTTTGCTAAGATGCCTGGGAACCCTCCATACCTTCTTCGTCTTCCCCGTAACTCTCCTCCCCTCTATAGTTCCCTTAGCAACCCATGTGCTTCTGCCCAATGCACCCTGAAACATCAAGGTGTGAAGGAGCAGAAAGGGAGAGCAGCAGGTCACAGCTGGGACGGCTGGTGGGCACAGACATGGGCGTGGAATTGCCGCTGGAGATTGAGATGGTACAGCTTTTATTCTGCTCAAATTTGACCCAGCTCTCCCAGGCCTAGAGTAGATTAATGCCTCTTCTTTTCAGTATCCTTTCCCACTAGAGCTGGATGGGATAAACGAGGAAGGGAAAGAGCCCTGATCCAATGACTCCCTAGGCTGCAGGCCCAGGGCACCTGCATTATCTGTCAATGTCTCATTGCTATGGAAATGCCCCCATAATTAAATCAGAACTGAGGGCTGGTGGCTGGAGGTCCTTGGGGATGTAGCTGGAGGCCTCAGGGATTTTTGGAGGAATCTAGCCTCTTTGCATTGGGCCTCCTCTGCTTAAAGGAAGGGTCTAGGGGCTGGGGGTGCTGAGGAGAAGCCCTCTGACTTGGTTTGGCCTCCACAGTAAAGGGCTCTCTGACTTGCAGCATGTTGATGTTGCCCTAGTCTTCTCCTTTCAAGGTTGGAGAGGAACTCTGATGTCTGTGCCCTAAATTCCTCTAGCTAATCAGGGGCTTTGAGCCGACAGACAAGGCTAGGAGACTCCCAGCCTCCTTCAGAAACATTTCTCAGCTTTTATTGACCTCTCTTCTCCTCCCCCAGGGGCTGGCCAAGGGCTAAGCTGTTTGTTTTATGGAGGGAAATGCAGTCGCATTGGAGGGGGGTTATTAACTACAGGAAAGAGGCAGTTCCTGGAGGTCCTCAGGACTCCCTGGATCCACACCTCTATCTTGCTCAAAGGCCACTTCTCTGACCATCCCAGATGTGGGCTAAGGGTTTGCAACCCTTTCTCAGAAGCTGAGCCCACGTTGCTCCCCCAGGCGTCCAGGCCCTGGGGAGGCCAGCCCTTGTTTTTCCTTCTTTGCATTACTGGCCTCCCCAACCTCTGCTCAAATTGCCAGCTTCCAGGAAACCAGCATCTCCTGCTCCCTCTCCCTGCCTTGGGCACATCCCTCTTAGGCAGCATCCACGACTCCTGCGGGTTCTTAGCTATTGGTTCCTTCAGAGCTGCAGTGTCTAGGCTTCAAGAGAAGTTCCCCCCAAGCTCTTGCATAAAACCACCTTCTCCCTACGGGGTGGGGAAGCTAAGAAGGTGTGTGTTTGTTTATTTTACACCCCCTCCTCCCGGGGAGGAGTATACTGCCCTTGTCATAGTTCTCCAAGGTTCCAACATTTTTCCAAGGTAAAAGGAAGATTCTCTACTGAGACAGCCATCTGGGAGCTTGGATAAGCAAGGACTGGGCTCTACTTTCAGGACTGCCTGAGGCTCATCCCTGGCCATGGCAACAGAACCCCCAAACAATAAGCTATAGGTATGGTCTTCATTCTTTATCCTTTATTATCTCACAATTTGGTGAGCCATGGTGGGGAAGGGAATGTGGGATCTGGCTCTGTGATAAACACAAAACAATACTTCCTTTTTATGTTTTTTAGAATATTAAATATGCCTATCTTATAGTTGCTTTTGGACTGTTTGATGATCTCCAGTTCTTGGGGGTGTTAATTGTCCTATTTATTGCTTCTGTGAACTCTCCCTCATGACAGTTTGTGTTCATATGAGATGCGTAATTTTTTTATAGTGAGCTCCTGTGTTTAGAGGTGGATTTTTTTTTTTTCCTGTGGGAGCCCCAGGTGCCCTGGATTGTGGAATGTCTCTGCAGAGTTTTGTCCTTGTTCCTGCTGGGGTTTCTGAGAGGATTACTACCCTGGACAAATTTTTATATAAGTTCCTGGCTGGAGACTCCTGTCATATACTCAGGGTATAAATTCAGACTCTGAACTAGGGTCAGGCTTGGGGTCTCCATTTCTCATGAAGATTCCCGGCCACCCCACCCCCACTCCCACATTTCCCAGGGCCACTGGGATGAGTTTGTGTGTCTCTCATTCAGAGATGATGTTGTCCTGCTCTGTTCCTGGCTTTATGCAGGGTAATACTCTGTTCTAGCTTCCTGCTTCTCTTTGGCCCAAGGTCATGTCTGCCGTCTGGTGTGTTACAACCCTTGTCTCCCCCAGGTAGGTTTACCTTCAGCGTGATACCAACAGTCTCACACATACGGCTCTGGCTTTGAGTTTCCCTCTATTTCTGGCACCAGGGAGTGAGGTTTGGTTGTGTATTAACAATTATTGTTATATTTCAACCAGCTATGTTTTGGCGCATTTCATCTGCCTTGTTTCTGGACCTCAGTCTCATTCCTCCATTACCTCTCTGGGACTAAAATGAGGGTGGTGAGAGCTACACAAAGCTCCCCCAGTGTGTGGCAGTGATGCCCACTAGAGGCCAGTGAAGCGCGCTCGGTACAGCAGCCTCGGGGACCGGTGTATTCCTTGGCTTCTAGAATGAGCAGGGAGAGCCTCTGCACAACGTCTGACTTCTTCCAGCACCATCTCATGCCATTCAGGCTCCAGGGTAGGAAACCTGCTCTCACCTTCATGGACTTTCTAAATGCTCAGAAGCATCTCCAAGGGACTTTGGGAATCCTGAAACTAGTGCTCATCTCCTCCCAGATCAACGTTAATGCCAGTTTCCCCCCATGTTCCTGCAGACCTGGCCAGGCACGGGAAAGGAGGGCTCAAGGTGAGGAGGTCATGAGAAGAGGGGCTCTTTTCCACCAGTGACGGGACACTTAAAGGAATGAAGGCACTGACTCACAGTCGGAGCCAGAGCCCTCATTGAAGAGTTCCTGACCCAGAGGTCCCTGGGACTCCTGAAGGCTTGATGGAAAGAAAACCCCTGTGGGGTCCTTTGAAAGGGCAAGAAGTTGGTAGAAGGTACCAGACACAGCCAGCAAACCTGAGGAAGCCCGGGGCCAGAGTGCCCCCAACTCTCTCTCATAGCAGGTCCTTTTTCCCTTATCACTTAGGAGCGACTCGGCTCCGTTCCAGACCAGCAGCCTAGAGCAGCGGGCTGGAGAGAAGGGATGCCGCTGAGCTCGAGCAGCCCAGCGGCGGAAGGGAAAGTGGGTGATAAATTTAAATAACCAGCTTGACTTGGCAGCTTGCTGAGTTGTGATGCAGTGAAATTAAAATCTCGGCAGAACTTGCAAACACCACCCAGGAAAATCAGTCTCTCTCCTTGGTTCCATGAAGGAAGGTGGGGAGGGGAGGCTATCGGGCCGAGCCCCAGCCTCTGGCAGCCACCCTTGCTTGCAATGTGATTAGCTGTGTCCTGGCCCACTGGGCCCCACTCTCCCCGCCACACAATAGTCCAGGCTCCTCTCTCCTCTCAGTCCTGACCTTGTGGAACAGATGTATCAAGTGGCTGGTGAAGTTTGAAATAAGCCTCCAGTGCCAGGAGGTGGCAGGAATATCAATAAGGGCGGCTCTTCAAGTTGGGCTAGGGTATTCCTGGGCCAGTTTCCTCAAGACTCATCCCTGGAGGTTTGTAGCCTCAGCTGCCTGGGCCCAGGGAAGAAGAGGACCTGGCTGCCCGAGATGTGGGGGAGGAAGAGGGCTCCTTGAACACCAGGGTACACTCAAGCCAGGCTGTGGGCACAGGCGGACCCCTCTGCCCTCTCACTTGGAGTATACACCTGGCCAGAACCACCTACCTAAAAGGACCTCCCCTTTCCTTCCTGTACAAAAGCCTTCCTATTTTCCAACAAAATCAGCTTGTTAAGAGTCTTTGATGGGAATTTGTACAAATATACCAAAAGCCTCCAGCACATCCCAGCCATGCTTGGAGCCTGGTTCTTACAGATGCTCACATCTCTCTAGAAAAACTCTTGTGTCTGTTCTCCTTGCATCACTGCTCACTGCTCCCCACAAAGTCCTGGCCTGAAGGCCAACACGCTGGCCCCAGTCCTGAGATGGCCCATGAAGTCTCTGGGCACTGCCCTGTTTCTCACCTTGACAGTACCTCCAGCAAATTCTGTTTGTCCCCATAATAAACACATCATGAATCATTCATCTTTAATAGATTATGCAAATTAGGAGGACATAAAATCAACAAAGATCAATAACTGCAGCCGTTTAATTGCCAGCAAAAACATTTTAAGAATGAGCATCCCCTTCTCGGATAATGGCACCATTCATCCAAACACTGGATCTTGGCCTAAGTGCAGAAAAATCATTCCCTGCCCCCACCCTGCCCACCTCCCCTCCCCCACCTCTCTACACACTTCTCTCTTTTTGGTAATTTCCAGTTTCTGAGCGAGTTTCCCCGTCATTACCACTGGTGAACAGCTCCGAATGTTAATGGTTCTGCTTTTGTTACTCCTCGCTTGATTGAAATGTCGCATACAGATTGAGATGTTAGTGCTAACTTGCCACCTGGGAATGTCAAGCTGGGTCTGAAATGAACTTTTCTCACACTTGGATCCAGATGGATCAGCCGGAGATGTTCCCAGGCTGAGCTGAGACCGTTCCAGGGCCATGGGGGGGAGGCGGGTGGGGGAGGCTCAAGGTGGAAGGACTTTTCTGCACCAGCCGAGTTCTCCTACAGCAGGAGCTCTGCCCCCAAGTTGCATCCCTCCACACCAGGAAGTCCCTGCCTTCGGGACTGTGGCCCTGGGTCCAGGGAAGCACAAGCTGGGATTAGAGAAAAGCCTCCTGGACTCTTTCACCAGCTGCCTCTGGTGGGACACCTTTGGGCAGTGACCACTGTGACTCTCAGCAGATCATGAGAAAGGTGGTATGGCCTAGGTCATCTCTCTGCCTTGGGTCAGAATACCTAGCAGCTCAGAGAGGCTCCAAGTTGGGCTAAGATGGGCTCACGCCAAGGGCCAGTTGATAAATAGGCTCTGTCCTGATCCAGCTAAGGTTGTCACTCTCCAAACCCTGTCCATCTAGTTCTCTGATCCTTCTAGAATTCAACCCCTGATTATCTATCCAAAGAGCTCAACTCTGTTCAAGCCAAAAACAACTGTACAGGACACCCCTTAAGGAGGACCTGGGAAAGTTAACAACAGGGATCTTCAAAGCCCCCCACGTGGAGGCTGGGTGCCCACCGGCAGCCCATCTCAGACCTGAGCCATACTCAGATCAGCTCCAAGTCAGAACCAGGGCCTGTCCTACAGCGAGACCAGGTCTACTCCCTATCTTTGCCACTGGCTGTGACGCTGGCTGCTTGCAGCCCTGCTGCCAGGTCCCCAGGCCGCCTCCGCTCGCCTGGCTCTGCAGGTAACGCCTCAGTGTCTCCCAATCCCCACCGAGACCCTTCTCAATCATTCTGTTTCCCAAGGAACAAACGGCACATTGGCTTTAGTGTCTCCAGAATAATTAGGTGAATTTTAATAACACCTCAATGTGTGTCTCTCCCACTTGGGCACTTTCTTGGCCTGGAAACCCTTCTGCAGTGCCAGGCGCCTTCCACAGCCCGCAGCTCCGAGGCCTAGAGCTTCGTTGGCTGGGTCCTTCAATGCACCACTCTGCTTTCTTCCACTCTAGCTGCTTCTGCTGCTCCTAATCCATGGAAGCACCTGACTTAGGTGCCCCCTCCCCTTGCATTTGACTGTGGGACTGGCCTGACCCTGCCTGGCCTTGAAATCAAGCCTTGGACTCTGGGAAGCAGGAGAAGGGCTGGGATAATTGTGCTTCTCTGTAATCACAGAACTGGGTGCCGTATCCTGAAGCCCCAAGCCACAGTGACTCAGGCTGCTCAGAAAGAGAGGAAAGTAGGTTCCTGGCGGCCTTGAGGAAACAAGGGCATGGAGTCTGGATGCTGGGCACTCATGCTTCCTTCTTGCATGAATCCTAGCAGGAGGCTTACAATTCTGGGCACCTTGGTGGAGGCAAGAAAAAATGCCAAGAGAGAGGCAAGAGGGTGGGCCCCCTTTCCAGGAGGAAGTACATGAGACCCTGACCACAATTTTTGCTCCTCACATCTGCACACATCTATTCAGGAAGCACCCTGGTTTTTGGAGGCTCACTCTCTCTGTAGATATCATGGCGGGGGCCCACCTGTCACACTGGGCCCCAGATGGCACAGGCGGAGGCACCCCCACTGAAAGCCATGTCCCCACCCTCCTGGAAGCCCCCTTACCAGTCACAACGGGGTATGTCTGCGTGCCTGACACGTTGCTGCCCAGCTCGGGGTTGGTGGATGCAGATAGACTCGATTTGACTTCATCAAGCCCAGGGGTCAGGGCTGGGAGGGAGTACTCGTTCCCCTGGGAGGAGAGAGAAAAGCGACAGCTCTCTATTGATGCGCACACATGGAGAAAGGGCTCAGTGCGCAGATGGGGAGGAGGACCGAGGAGCCCTCCCAGATGGGGTAGAAGGAGATGGCCAGGCAGAGGGAGGGGAGAGTGGGAGGGGCGGGCTCCGCAGCTGACAGGAGAGTTTTGTGTGGGTGGGGGCAGACCTGACTTGTAGAGCTGAGGTGCGGCCTATACCTTATTGGTGGTTTCCCAGCACCCTTTACATTTCTCCAGCAGCTTCTGCCTAAGAAGCCCCAGGGGTCGCGTGTAGCAGTGAGGAATCTCCCTGCTGAGAAGCAAGGGGTGTTTTAAGGTCCCCCTGACTGGAGACCTGTGAGAGGAGGGGCAGGCCATGACATGATGGCAGAAGCCTACTAGGGCGTCCAGCCTGGCATGCTAGGCCAGCTGAAAGGGTGCTGGCGCCCCCTTTTTAAAAACAAACAAAGACAGCCCCACGGGCCCCTTGCTCTCTGCCTGTGCACTGGGGTATGAAATTGGGGAGGGGGAGAGTCCACATGGCTAACAGAAGGGTGGGAGGGGGCCAGTCATTGACTCTGAAAGGGTGTCCTGCCCGAAACACTCGGGTAATTGCCTTTTTATTGCAGCCACTACCACACCAGACCCCAGAGCTGGGCAGGCCAGGAGCCGGCACAAAGCAGGAAAAGTTGCTCTGATTAATATTACGTTAAATTAAAACTGATTTTCTGCTCTTTCGGGTCCGTTTTTTTCCCTTCCGCTTCCTGGCCCCCCCAGAGGAGCCCCTCCCCTCCCTGGCTGGACGGGATTGCCTCGTCATTTCCAATTCCTTCTCGTATTGATCTTCCTGTAGAAATCAGTTTTGTAATTAGCTGCAAATTAGGCCTTCTACTGGGGGTGAAGCTGCCCCCTGATTTATCACCAGAGTAATTCTCTGTGATCGGAGAGAAATTAAAATGAACTCAATTAGGCTTCGGATTTGCTTTATGGGCCCTGCTCCGAGTTTCAGGGGGAAAAATGACTGTGCTGGTGTTTAATAGTCTAATGAAAGTAAATAAAGGTTATTCACTGTAATACAGCCGGGGACTCGGGGAGGGTGCACCGAGCCGCCCGCCTCAGCCGGCTCCTCCTTTGTTGGTTTATGGCTCAGGGCACCTTAAAAAGACTTTTGATTTTTGTTTTATGAAGACAAACAGCTTATGGGATAAAAGGACGGGCGGGAAGAAAGGCAAGTGGCTGCGAGCTGTTGGGAGTCCTAGAGGGGAACTGCATGGAGCCAGTGGGGCTGTGCTGATGTGCGTGTGCTTGTGCGTGCACACACGCACTTGTGTGTGTGCATGCGCGTGTGTGTGCGCGCATGTGTGCGTGTGTGCGCATGTGTGCGTGTGTGCGCATGTGTGCATGAGCATGTGCGTGTGTGCGCATGTGTGCACGTGCATGTGCGTGTGTGCGCATGAGTGCACGTGCAGGCGCATGTGTGTGCATATGTGAGCTGTGGTGTGGGCCTGGCCTGAGCTGTAGATCCAGGAAGAATGGTGTGTGCTCCCGTGTTTGAGCATGTGCACTGCAGGCCACACTGAGGTGAGAGGAGAGGCGAGTGCTCAAGGGTGCTGAACGGGGTGGTCTGGGGGAAATGCTGTCAGTACTGTGGGCTGTGTGGGGGAGGGAGCAGGTGGGTGGCAGTGGTGTGTAAACATGTGCACACGGGTGAATGGGAGGAGTTCAGAGATATGTTTCTATGTTGTGTATTATAGAAATGTGCTGTGGGCTGTGTCCCATGCTATGTGTTCTAGGGTGTTCTGTGTCTGTTGGACTCAATAAATGCCAGTATTGGGTCTGAGAGGTAGGCAGCCTAGGGTCACAGCTGGGGCCAAGAGGCAGGCACAGATGGGCAAGAAAAGTGCCACAGGCTTGCACAGACTTTCTGTAGGACCCTGCGGGTATTTGGGTAAGGGGTATAGCAAGAGGACATTTCCCAGTACTCTATGCCAGAAGTGGGGAATGGCGGAGCCAGAAGGGACTTGTTAGCTCATACATCAAAGCCCTTCATTCTATAGACAGGAAAACTGAGGCTCTGAAAGGGGTAAGACTAACCCCAGGCCACGCTCACACTAAGAACTCACCATTTCTAACTACCATAATGATCCGTCCAAACTCTACTGTAATGTCCCATATGAGCCTGTTCACATGGCCAACACATGGTGCATCCATATGTAATGCATACAATGCTGGGTGTGCACATGGCTGATTGCCGTGCACATTCTCCAGAAGCCTGTTCTGCTCAGTTCCTTTCTACTTCTGCACACAGAAAGCACCTTCCTCACCTGTTCTGATTTGATGTGCTCTGATGCCTGGAAGACGTCAGGGTAAGAAGGACGCTCAAAGACCCGATCCAAAGCTTCCAGCTGCTGCTGGGTGAAGGTGTCAGCTCGCAAGTGCTTCCGCAAACTGTCCACGCCACTCTGGGAGTCTCCATTGGGGACTGAGCCCTCGGACACATCTGGAGGACACATGGACACTTGGGCATCAGTGCAGGCCAGCAGAGGCATGGAATGGTGCAGTGGTCAAAGTGGGGATGGGTACTTGGCTTGATTCCTAAGGCTTTGCACCTCTCCTGGGAGACCTTACTCCCAGCTTTGAGGCTGAAGGGGCTGGTCCAGGGGCTGGCCAGGCCTCAGAGATCTGGCTGAGGAAGCCAGAGCCTCTGAAAGGCCTAGGAAGAGACAGGGAAGTTGTCCCAGCACAGAGTTAAGGGGCCAGAAGGACTAGGCAGAAGTGGAGGCAGGGGGCTCCCAGGGGCCATGTCCCCTGCATCCCTTTTGCCCCCCAGCCTGGGTTAGCCTGGAGGAGGAGCTGGGTGTCTCAGAACAATATTACTCAGCCTGTGGAGAATTGAACTTGGCTCTGAGATGAATTTCAGTTCCACCGACTCCAAGGGTGGAAAATCATCAAATCTCCGAGGCTGAGTGTAACATGGAGGCTGAGTGAAGTAATTAACTTCACCACCAGGGGAGGAGGGACTTGAAGCCAAGCTGAGGCATTCTGCTTGCATTGGGCCAGGACTGAGACCAGAGCAGGATGGCAGGTGGCAGGTGAGCAGTAAAACACTAACTTGGGCAGAGACTGAAGACATGGTCTTCGTGATGCTGTTGTGTCTGGGCCACCCTGCTCAGCCTCTGTCCCTGACCTGGCCTCTGGCTAGGCCTCCCTCAGAGGCCAGTTCCTTGGCCTCCTGGTCCCTCCTGTGGGTCTCCACAGGGAGCTGAGACTTGCTCCATGACGGAAAGGCCATGGTGCTCCCACACGAGTGCCTACTCCTTGGGGCTGCAGGTCAGTCCTGTCCACGCTCTGTCCCCCTCAGTCTTTCTCATTCTGCCCTCTGACAACCCAGCCCTACCCTCCTGCATTGGGGCCACTGGAGTTTCCATGGTATACAGTGGGCCACCTCTCCCTGAAGCCCCACCCTGCAACTCCCCTGGACTAAAGCTGGGTCCTCCCCAGCCACAGCTTGGCCAAGACCAGCTGTGGAGCCTTGGGCCTGGGGCCAGCCCATGCCCAGGGTGTTCCTCTGTAACTGTTATATATATCAGTTTATAGGTGATTATACGATATGATATAATCAATATTGCATTATATACAGTAACACCGTACAGTATCATTCGGGAGAACATAGAAAATATTACATATTGATTAACCTCAACCTGCAGCCATCCTCTCTTGCTGGTCTCCCAGATGGGGCATGAGGATCTGCTATTCTAATAAGACCTCCTATCCTCCCTCCACTCTATTCTGGAGGGGGTGGGAAAGCAAAGAAAGTGTGTGTGTGCACGCATGTGTGTGTGAGAGAGAGAGAGAGAGAGAGAGGGAGAAATGAAAATCAGGATCAAGTCTGAGGAGGACAGAGAGAGACACACACAGGGACAGCCTCGAGGGCACGTCTATTCCCTCTGTTCCTGCAGACACAAAACTTGGTGGCTGTGTTTTTTCTGTGTAAGCCTCTGCAATGATTTTCTCTCTAAGCAGGCATATGCATCTCTCCATATGAGTTAGGGTATGGAGTATTTATGTTTCCCTTTGGTGTGATTATTCTCTGTGTAGATGCATTTCTACACATACAAGCATCCAGATAAATAAGGGTCTAGGTATGTGTGAGTGACAGAGGAAGGACTTTTTTGAGAAGGTGTGTGTGATTGCATGAGGAACATGTGCCCATGTCCCCATGTTTCTCCTGTGCCTGCTCTCTTTCAAGTATGTGCCATCATCCTAATTCCACCTCTTATAGTTATCTGCATGTTTCACTGTGTCTAATTCTGGCTTGCCGGATTCCTCCTACCTCGCTGGGAAGCCCTGCTGTCAGGGCCCAGGGAGGCAGTGAGCATCCTTGTGTGTGGTTATTGCAGTGTCACCAGTCAGGCCTGGGGAGTGAAGTGTGCATTTGTCTGAGTGTGAGTGTGTGCTCACATATTACATGCATGTGGATGTATGTGTGGTGAGACTCATACCATGCCTCTGTGTAGATCTGTGCACATGCCTCTGTGTTGCTTGGCTCTGCCTTGTGTGTGTGTGTGTGTGTGTGTGTGTGTGTGTGTAGGGGCTGAACTGAAGCTTTGTCCTCAGGTCACTGGCTGGAGGAGTCTCTTTTCCTTCATTTATTCAGGGGCCCTTCAGATCTTGACAAATCTGTCACTCTAAATTTGCGAGAGATTATGGTGCTCTCTCCCCAGCCCGCAGAGAGGTGATATATGATATCTGCTGCCCCTATTGATTGCCTGATCTGGTGGCAGAGGCCGGCGAAATGAACTTGAAATGAACATCATGCCTCAACTCATTGTGCGTATAATACACTACTTAATCCCACATTTTTCAGCCGCTATGGAATTCAATTGATCAATCATGTTCCACTGATAGTACTGTTTTAGGGGTTATTGCTGCTCCCTCCACTCACTGACCTTTTTATTTATTTATTTTTTTGTATACTCAGGCCCTGGTTATAAGACAGGTTACAGAAGCAGCAATGGGGAGAAAGAGGGTGGGAGGAAGGAAGGCAAAAGGAAGACGGCCACTGGAGGAGGTGGCAGTGGGAGGCGGGAAAAGGAAGGAGAAGCAGGTGGGGGAGAAGAAGAGAAGGTGTTGGAGGAGCAGCAAAGCAACCTGGTGTGAATGAAAGCATGCAGAGAACCCCCAAGAGAGGCTCCAGGAGGCTTGGAGAGACTCCCCGAAGGAGAAGGAAGGTGATAAGAATGTGGGAAAGGTAGCAGTAATGATGAATGGTGAAGGAGCACAAAGAAAGTTCTGGGAAACAGGGAGGAGAACCACAGGGGCAAGGAAAGGGCCATGGCACGAGTGGGGGACAGGGAGGCAGCCCTCCCAAATCAGCCAAAGGGCCCACAGGCTCTCCAGGCTCTGTCCAGGGGATGGGGTGGCACCCTTCCTTCAGCCAGAGGAGGAGGGGAGGAGTGAAGGTAAGGACAAAGGGTGCGAAAGGAGGGAGGCAGGGAGGCTGGGAGACACCCGAGGAAGGCAGAGGGAGAGAGGAAGGAAGGGAAGAAGACTCCCACGCAGGAGCCTAGGGCAGCCCTGGCGGGGGCGCGCACACTTGCCACAGAATAAAACCAGCTATTCTGCTTTCCCGGGAGCTGGGGTATACAGCTAAGGAGGGTAACCCAGAGCCTGGATGGGGGCAGGTTTGGAGGAGGAAAAGGCAAGGAAAGCAGAGGAGGAGCTAAAAAGACAAGAGGACATGGAAGTAAAGAATTGAAAAAGAAGAGAAAGTGGAGCGGTTGTCAGTGCCGACCACTCGGAGGGACCTCCTGAGGACAATGGAGAGAGGGAGAGAGCTCAGAGTGGGATTTCCCAAAGGTAGAGTCTCAGAGGTGACAGCAAAGGACAAGGTGGCACCACTGCTAGGCCTAGGTACTGCAAGGCTTTTGGCAGAGCTGGGCTAAAATAGAGGAGGAGGCCGAAGCAGGACTTAACCTAGGCTTCCGAGTGAGCAGGGAAGGAACATGTGTGAGCAATTAGATAGCATCCTTCCCCTTGTGAGCTCCTTGTGGGCAGGGACCATGACAGATGCATCTCTGGAGCTCCAGTGCCAGGCATGGAGCCGAGCATACAGTTGGTCCTCAATGAATGAATGAATGAGGCTTTCTTAGGGAGCATTCAAAGCCAGAACCCTGGCAGAAGGTCTCTGGACTAGCCACCTGACTAGCTTGGCATCCCAGGACACCCAGTCACCTGTCAGGCAAGTCCCAAGCATCCCCTGCTATCAGAGGATGTGGGAAGACCCACAGTAGGACCCTGGGTAGACCTATGCCCTTCTGCACTCACCCCCACGGCTTGTTATTATAGCTTCTGGCAGCATCGACTCTGGCCCATTGGGGACCCTTTCTTCTCTTAGCAACACTGTCCTGCCCACCTACGGTGCTCTCCCCAAGGGGCAGAGGACATCGTGGTCCCAGTTAAGAGCAGAATTTAACCTCAGAGCTGCAGAATTGCCATCCGAAGCAGGTGGGAGAGGTTGCTTGAAAACGAGGCCCAGGTGCCTTTGCACTGGACCCCCTGCCCCACGAATCAGGCCTATTTGCCCGTGATGGGAGCAGGTTCCAGAGACAGTCTTTCCTAAATGACAGGAGAAGGTCCTTGGCCTTCACCTTGATGGGATAAGAAGCCGATCCATTGTCAGGGCTCCAGGAAGAGGGCTGGAGCACGGTGGTCATGTGTCCTGGGCTTTCTGGAACAATTCTGATTTCCAGTATTCTTTCCTGCCCACAGGCCATGTTTCTAGACTGAGGTTGGAAAATGTGGTTGCTGTAGGTTTAGTAAGACCCCAGGGAGCAAGGAAGGAACCATGTGCTCGTCGGTCTCCATGTGTGAAGGCTTCAGCCCTGTCCCCCGCTGTCCCCTGCCCAGTCACCATCCATTAGCATCTCATGGTACTGAGAGCTTACTCCTGCCATTGCTGTACTTTATACAGCTCATTTAATACCCCCCTGCCCCCAACAACCCTGGGAGCTAAATACTGATTTAGGATACTTATTTTAAAGATAAGGAAACTGAGGCAAAGGGAGATTGAGCAGCTTATCCAAGCCATGTAGCTGGTAAATGAGTCAGGCTGTGAATTCGGGTCTGTCTGATTCCGGAGCCTGCCCTCTACATCTGCCTGGGTGCCATCCCCAGGGGCCCAGCTGAGGGCCGTCCCCACTTTTCTGCCTTTCACCCCTCCCTGCACTGAACCTGCAGCCCCTGAACTGCCCGCCCAGAGTGATTAGAGGACACCGGTCCCAAGTCCTCATTTTACAATAATGAAAATCAGCAGGGTGGGCGGGGAGGTGACAAATTCAAGGTCACACACTAGGTAGTAGACTTTAAGGACTGGAGCCCATACCAAGAGCTTTGTCCACTATAGCACAGAATGACGCAGGTATAAATAAATTAAATTAAACAAACTGCTGACGTATATTATTCTTTCAAGGGGAACAAAGGCTCATATTGTCTCCTCTAATTGCTTCATATTTGTTTAGCAGCTAACAAAAAGCTTTCAAAGACCTTAGATGACTTGGGTGGGGATTAAAATCCCCTTTTTGCTGGTGAGAAAACTGAGGCTTGGAGTAAATGAGCTGCAGATTAAATGAGGGTAAATGGCTAGCTCAAGGACACTGTCACCAGGGAGCCTGGCACGGGGAAGGCGACTGGTCATCAGTTGTGGACTGAACCAGGGAGCAGCAGCAGCAGCTGGCCCAGCCAACGTCCTGAGCGTGGGCTCCAGCAGTGGGGCCCAATGTCCATGCAAACAAAGGGAGTGGTAAAAGCAATCACCCTGACTGGCAGGAGAGCCGCCCACACAGTAAGAGTGGTCACGTCCTGACCATGTGCAAATTACTTTCTTCTCATTTAACTTTTTCCATATCATCCAGGCTTGGTACAAAAAGCATGTACTACTTCTAGAATCACTAATAAAAATGTCTTTTATTCCTCAGTAAAAAGATCTGATCTCCTCATTCACTTAGCCTTGTCACTCCCCATCAGTTCCTGGACTTCTCTGGAGCTCTACCTCCCAGCTCTCTGACCCCAGACCAGACCCTCTCTCTGGTCAAGCATGAATAAGGTTGTCCAACGAGGTCTCTGCAGTTTGGAGAGGGGGGAAGTCACTGAACACCATGTCGAAGGGATGAGGGCAAGAAACAAGGCACAAAATTAGTTTTCTGTCTCTTGTGTGTGGACATTCTACCTCAATCCCCAAAGTAGCCGCTGCAAGGGGCAGGGGAAATTCTCCTGCACTGACCAAAAGGTAGGTGTGGGTTATGGTAATAGACAGAATGAAACCATGCCATTTCCTGGGTCAGAAAGTGCCAAGGTCATCAAAGTCTACAAGCACAAGACGGGATGAATGAGAGCCGTCCACCAAGACCCAGGAAGTAGGAATTAGGCATTTGAGGGGACTTTTTAAAAGTATAGTAAAAAACAACTATACTCACTTCAGTTTTCCAAGCCCAAATACAAATATCTACCTGTCTATGGGGAAACTGACACTATTAGGGCTTTCACATACACTCATTACATCCATTCAATTTTACAAGGTTATTATTATTATTATTATTCTCATTTTTTTCAGATGACAGGCAAAGTTATTTGTTCAACACCATCCATCTAGTAAGTAGCAAAGGCTGGATATTTGAACTCAGGGATGTCTGACTCCATTCTATCCAATTTGCCTTCTTGGTCAAACATTGTTATCATCATCATTTATTGAGCACTAACTATGCACTAGGCAAGCTCAAGGTGCTTTACACACATTTTTTCTAAATTTTTGCCTCTGGGGGCTGGGGGAGCAAGAGGGGTCAGCCGTGGTTGGAGGTGGGGGATCTGTGCAAAAGTTTGCTCCATACCATTCTGACCTATGGCCTCTGCCCCGCCTCTCTCCTCCTTAGCTCCTCTGACACCCCTTCCCCCCTCTGAGGGGTTCACCCCCGAGTCTCCCCAGCTGCCAGTTGTTGCAGTTTCAAACTCAATTGTTCTCCTCGGTACTGAGGCAAATGGAGTCATTAATTACCTTCTATCGGCTGGGCTGAGTTCAGAATGCGATCAATATCGCCGCTTGTCATTCAGGGCAGCCCGCCTGTGCAGCCCCGGCCCCACCCCCACGGCAGCAGGACGGAGGAGGTCTGGGCTGCCACCCTGGCCCTCCCATCTGATTGAGAACAGGGGGTGAGCTTTGGGACCAGGAATGGGGCTGTTTTCCAGACTGGGAGAAGAGAAAGGATTCATGGACTGGGGAGGGAGGGGGGAGAGGGGAGAGGGACGTAGAAAAGAAAAGGGAAGCGTGTGAGGGAATGAGGAAAGAAGGGCAGGAGACAGGAAGAGTGGGGAGTTAAGAAGTGAGAGAGGATGAGGGGAAGCACGGTGGAAAGGAGAAACAGATGGGAAATGGAGGAGAGAGGAGGAAAGCAGGCGCTGCGACGTGCTGGGAAGAGGCTGGGCTGGAGACCGCCCTGCTGCAGACACTAAGGAGCTGGGGTGACATACCCCCGTGCCTCCCATCCTTAAACTGCCCGGCCCGGGAACCCTGAGACAAGCCGAAGAGGAGGCTGGTCCGCCTTTCAGCCCTGGCAACCCTTGAGCAAGCCCAGCTTCCAAGCCCCCGATGAGCTCCTGATAGGGTGAAAGGTGGGCCGTGGCCTGAGCTGTCTTGCTGGGCCACTGTGGGCACTAAGTGTATTGGTGACCCGAACGTAATGCTGGGCTGTTAGTAATGTCTCCTGGGTTGAATTCCTAGTCTTGTTGCTCATGGGCCGTATGACCTTGGCCGAGTCCCTTGAGCTTTTCTGGATTGTGTTTCTTCTGATGAACACCAGCAGGTTGTAGCTCCTCCCTTACCAGTTACTGCCTTCTTTCTCTGTGTTCCCACAGCCATCTATCCAAACCTCTATTGTAGAAATAATAATAATAACAACAAAACTCGATCCAGTTCCTATTATGGTGCCAGACGCTCTGCCTAACGTACACCCACTGATTGAATCCTTACAGTAACAGCAGCTTGCCTTAAGCGCTTGCGTGCTGGCACCCACCTAAGAATTTTCCGTGATTAACTTGCTTACTTTTCACCAGAACTTCAGCAGGGAGCTTTTATGATCATCCCCATTTTGAAGGCAGGGGCCCATCCTTTTCATCTTTATAAATCTAACATTGAGCCTGACATATAGTAGGTAATGAAATATGTTGGCTGATTTGTCAAATACAATTGCAAAAGCAAAGGTTGGTAAACTCTTAACTTGCCTTGCTCAAAAGAAGCAACAAAGACAATTGCTACTTGGGATTCAGTGTCATCACATTTTACAGCTGGAAGATACAGAGATCATTTAATTCCATTCCCTCTTAGAGATTAAAGAAACAAAGAGGCTCAGAAGGGTTAAGTAATACCCCATGTCACACAGCTAGTCATTGTTAGGTTCTCAGCCCAGAGCCCTTTCCACTACTTCAGGTGTTTAATTGTGACCAAGGAAGAAAAACTGGTACAAGGGAAGTGAGAGAGATCTGGGGTGAAAGCAACCACATCTAAAGTTGACAGTAGCGAAGGAAGGGGGCACTGGCCAGAATCCGACCTGAGCAAAGCGAACTGCTGTGTGTTGAGAGAAAGAATGGTTGGGTGATCCCACGGCAAGAGATTCTAGAAGGAAACATAATTCCAGAAAGATAGGATGCTCTGAAAATGAAATTCTGCCTCTGCAAGCTCAAAGAATCAACCTGACAAAGAGGAGGGAGGAGGAGTGGGGGAGGGGTGGAAAGAGAAGGGCATTTGAGGAAAATCATTGTTGTTGCACACGGATAAGCTTTAAAATATGATGAGCCTAGATTTTAAAAGGACATGTACACCGAACAGTGGAAGATTATGCGGCCATTAAAAAATCATGTTTTCAAAGAATATTTAATGATATGTGAAAATGGTCCTATATAATGTTAAGTGAAAATAGCAAGACAAGCTGTATATACAATATCATTCCAATTTTGATTAAAAAATTATATATATAAAATTATACATGCGTAGAAAAAGACTGTAAAAGAATATACCAAATTCCAACAGTGGTTATCTTTCAGTGATGAGATTATGAGTGATTTTTAAAAAAAATTTACTGTATCTTCCAGATATTTTGTAATGAACATGCATCGCACTTATTATCAGACAAAATTTATTTTTTTCTTCTTGTAAATGACACACAACAGACGGAAGGAGGGGACTGTAACCAAGGACGGGTATGAGAGCAGCATGAACCTCTCAGGGAGACAAAAGCCCAGAACAAGCTGAGACAACAGAAAGGGCCTTCGTAGCACTGTGTGGAGAAAGAAGAAACACCGAGGCAGGTGTAGGCCCGGTGCTGGGGAAGAGGATGGAATCCTGGGAGGAAAGAGAGTGAAAGCGGGACTTCTCGACTCCCCAGCTTGTCTTTGTCTTCTCCAGCAAAGAAAAGACTCTTCAACATGGGACCAGCAGGAAGTGCCCAAGTCAGGAAGGGGCCAGGCAGGTACCCCTAACCATTTCAATTTGAGGTACCTCTCCCAGGTCCAGATAATTCATTTAACAGGGCCCTGAAGGAAAAGGTAGATAGGATCCTAAAATTTTTGTTGATAATCCTTAAGAAGTCACAATGAAAAGGTGAGGCGGTGACAAAGCCCCATGCCATCTGGCCTTGCAAAAAGAAAAAGGAGTGGTGGTAAGTTTACAAAAACAACACTCTAATAAATGTAATATCAGGGTTGGGAAATCTTTTAGAAGACATTATTATAGAGTTAATTTGTGGGCACTAGAAAAGAAAATGGCGATACCCTGGAGCCTGCATGCACTCACCAAGAATAAGCCCTGGCACATTAACTGGATATCAATGCTTAGATCCAATGTTACCCCCACTAAGGCTTCCTCAAGTGCCCTGATTGGAAGCAACTGCCCCCCTTGTTTTGAAACATGCTTCACAGCACTTCATAACTTGATCACAGCACCTCCCACCTTCTGCTAGATTAGAAGCTTCTTGAGGTAGAGGACTGTGTCCTATTTACCTTTGTCTGTCAGTCCGGCCATGCTTCACACACAGCAGGCATCAGTGTATGCACGGACTTAAAATGGATTGCTTTATTGATTATTGCTGTGAATGTAGTGAATGTTAACATTTCACAAAGAACCTCCTTCTTAACTTTAGGACAGATGAAGAAAAGTGAAAGGGTTATGGCTGCTGGACGCAGTAGTACCTAAAGCTCTCAAGCATCACAACCAGGAGGGATGTCCCCACTGGCGGGCCATGTGGCTCTCCTTTATTTTAAAGGAAAACAACTGTTTTAAAAAAAACTACTAGGATGACAATATAGAAGACATCCTTGTGATTTTAATTGCGTGGAATTAAGAGCCCAAACCAATAAGATGAACTTCAACAGGGATAAATTGGATGTCCTATGTTTAGATTTTAAAAAATCAACCATGCTAGTGCAGACTGGCTTGATAGCAATTGATGTTAAAAAGATCTCAAAGTTTTAGTTGACCCCAACTCAATATGAGCTGGAGTCTGACATGGCTGCTAAAAAAAATAATCAAATATAGACTAAGACTATTATAGACATAGACTCTACAGGTGGAGAGTGGCAGTGTTTTTACTGTACTTAGCATTGGTTAGACTGCCTCTAGAGTTTAGTGTTTATTTAAAAACCTGTGAAGAATGAATTCAGAGATGGGTAACCAGGATGGTGAGAAACCTCCTTCAAGTGCAGGGACCACGACATGAGAAACTGAAATCCACCCAGCGTTTAACCCAGTGTTTTTCTAAGCATTCAGTAGATCAGGTAGAATGAATGGAAGGAAGGAAGGGATGGAGAGAAGAGAGGGTGTCCAATGGAGATCTTTACACCACTCTATGTGGTTAATGTCATTACATCTATTTTAAAGATGAAGAAACAGAGATTCAGAGATACTATGTAATTAGTCAAAGGTCCCGGAGCAAGTAAGGAGTGCAGTTAGATCCCAAGTCCAAAAATTTGGATTCTTTTTTTGGGGAGTGGGGAGCGGTGGGTACTTCCTTGGCTGGGAATCAAACCCAGGCCACAGCATTGAGAGCACCAAAGCCTAGCCACTACACCACCAGGGATCTCCCAAAAATTTGGATTCTAACGACTGTCCATCTACGTCTTCTGTCCAGGCAGGAGCTGTGTCCTGTCAGGCAGAACTGCTGGAGGGGAGAATTCTATGTGAGTGGCAGATAAAACCAGTTGATCTTTAAGACTCTGAGACTGCCCTGACACCACTCTCAGCCCAGCCACTGACCTCCCTCCACCTGGAAGGTGTCCCTGGAGACAGTCTCCCTGAATCCTAGCCACTCCCAGGCTCAATCCCATTTCCTTCTTGCTCTTCTAGCTGCTTCTTTGGATTCGTAGTGAACACTCAGCCACACGATTCAGCATTTAAGTAACAGCTTATTGTCTGGTGTGTGGTAGCCTTGCCGCCCGCAATAGATCGTAAGTTCCTTGAGATTCATGTCCTGGTTCTTTGCTTCTCTCATTCCTCCCAACACAGAGGACACACATTGATGCAAAGACCACCAGAAAATAAGTGTAAGTTTTCTCAATATTTTACCTATTTACACGCCAGAGCAAAATCATAGAGTCTCAGCAATCCGAAATAGTTCATAGGAAATCTGCCTGAGGACAGAGGGATGGCCTGAATGATCATTTGGAGTCCTCATAGTCCCTAACCAACCCATGGAGAAGAGGACGGGGAGCCCTTGAACCCCAGAAAATTATACCAGTGCAGTTACTTTCCCCGTTTTGAATATCAGCCCCCTCCCACCCCTAGGTTACCTGTAGGAAAGAAGGGCATGGGCACCCACTGCCAGCACGACCCATATTGGAAGAAGTACACGGAGGTGAGCAAGTTCAGAGTGAGGAGTGAGAGGGGAGGCCAGAGGCAACACACCCACAAGGGAGCAAACAGGTAGTGGAGAGAAGACAGATGCACAGAAGGGAGGAGTGAGCATTGGATGGGTTTGGGCGAATTCCCCAGAGTGATTAACTTTCCTGCCTGAGCATGCACTGTGCCTTCCTGCTGGCCTGCTGGCAGAGGCTGGAGCTCACTGGCCACTGCTGAGGAAGGAGGGCTGGCTGAGGGTAGGTGGGTGTGGGACCTGAGGCCTCCTTCAGCCCTCTCTGAGCTCTTGGGGAGGGGCTGGGGCCTTCTGCAAGGTCCTGGACTCCAGCTGGGACCAGAACCAGTTAGAAACCTCTCTGGAGCCAGAAGGGAAGGGGGCTTTGTTAGCTCAGAGGACACAAGCAAGGCGAAAAATTACATACCAGGCCGCTCTAAGTATGCTTGTTTAGAGAAACTGCTTGCATTTATGAAGTCTTTGGTGCGGAAAGCAGGGTTGCAAATGACTGCATCAGAGCGACAGTAAAGGCCATTAATTTCCTGTTATGTTTTCCTGTGTTGGGGGCTTTATTAATTTAATTTTACACTGTCGAACAACAGCGAGAGCTGACACTGCCACACCGCCAAGGCTGGGGTTTTCTTTTTGTGTGTGTAGCAAGGCTTTGCCTGACATGCAAATCAACGCTATTACCGGAACCAATAAAGATGTGTGGAGGGAAGAGGGGAGGGGTAAGGAGGGAAAGGGGGGGAGGAGAAAGGAGAGAGAGGGGAAGAGAAAGGTGAAAGCCTTCCTTGGGCCGTTTCTGCTGCCTTCCCTGCCTAGCAGCATCTCCTGGCTTCCCAGAGTAGCCTCCACCATCGGCAGTATCTGTCCAGCCTTCAGTTTCCCTTCTGTTCTCTTCTTCCCTCCATGCTCTGCTTTCAGATGACTCTACCTCTGCTGTCCTCCTCTATCACAGCTCCTGGAAGAACTTGCAAAGGGACAGGAAGTTCCCAGGAAGAGGTGGGAGACAGGTTCTCCCACTGCCCAGCAAAGGCCTGTCTCAGCAACACAGGAGCCCGCCTGAGCGAAGGCCTTTGCTACATATTGCTACTTTTTCCAGCCATTTTTCTCCTCCACACAACCCTTTTCTCTAAAGTCAAGAATCCTTGTCCATTTACATATTATTAGCACACACACACAAATCCATGTGCTTGTGCACATGAAGAAGAGTCTAGAAAGGCAGATATTCCGGCTTGCTTATAAATCCCTCTAAGAGCTCCCATATCCTAACCTTGTCAATTTCCTTTGAATTTCTAGGAAGAAAAATACTGTCTGTCATTGTGTCCCCTTAAGAGACTCCAGCTGCTGTCTTTAGTAGCTGTAAGGTATTTACTTGGTTTAGACCAAGGTGCCGAAGGAAAATGGATCCCCAGAATCAGAAAAAAGGCAGGTACCTGGCAGATTACATTCTGATCCCTTTTACTACCTAGACCTCATACCCACCACCCCAAGACCACATGCATACTGCCCCTCACCCAGAGTGCTTCCACAAGCTCGTTGTTTCAGTGGTCCACACTGCCCTTGGCCCCGCTTACCACACCAACAGTCCACCCAGGAGTCCGCACTGCCCATGTGTCTGGGTTGGCCACCCTGCCAACCCAAAGGCGATGGAGGTTAGGGTAGGAAGGGAAGAGGGAAGGAAAGCTCCTGGAGTCACTCCTACCACACTGCATCTCTCCATTTCAGTCTTCAAAGTCTGCTGTGTGTGTGTGTGTGTGTGTGTGTGTGTGTGTGGCGGGGGGAGGGGGAATGTCTGTGTGTGCCTGTGTGCATGTGCATGTGTGTGTGTGCACATGCACGTGTCCGTACATCTCTCTATGACTGGCTTGCCCATGGTCCTGCTTGCTCTTTCTGCTTCAGGAGCCGTTTGGCAGGCTCTAGGAGGCTGCTGGATGGAATCCAGCTCTCCCTGGGAGGAAAGCATAAACTTCATAAACTACATTTACTTTAATGCAGGTTCCTGGGGCAGCTTTCCTCAGGCTTTTCTTCCCTCCCCTTGTCCACTCTGTCTCGATCACATTTTATTCCAGCCCCTATGTACACTCAGGCCACACACACACACACACACACACACACACACACACGTATGCACATGCACACATGCATGCATGCACGCATGCCACACGCACACTCTATAGCCAGCACTCCTGAAAAAGGTGAAGCCTGGGGCAGGAGGAGAATGGCCAATGTGTACATACTCTGTTTAAAGGAGCAAGCCTCGGCCTGGCCCTGGGAAGGCCCCTGTGAGATGCCCACACACTTGTCTCTGGTGGAGATGAGCACAAAAGGTGCTTTGAGACAGGTGCCTCAGGGAGGGAGGGATGCTGACATTTCTTGGGGATGGCCAAATTAGGAGACACCTGGAGGCTGGGCCACAGGGCTCCAAGAAAGGGAGGGAGAGAAGGCGAGGCCTCCAGGAAGGTTGAGGTTTGTGAGGCCTCCCTTGTCTGGTGCTGTCAAGGTCAGCAGGTTCGGGTTCACTGAAGGGTCAGGATGGTTTGAATTACTGGCTCTGCTGCAACTCGGCTCTGAGCCTTGCAGTGTCTCCCAGCCCTCCCCCAACCCTCTCCTAACTCTCCTTGCCTTTCCACCCCCACGGGGCAGAATGGGGAGGGTCCTGGAGAGCCCTCCCCCATTGCCCTGAGGAAGGCAGGCAGGGAAAGGGTCCTTCCTGGGCTCTAGGGCTCCTTGTGCAGCCATGATGGTCAGGGAGGCTGCTCAGACCCAGTCTTTTGGGAGGCAGCAACCCGGGGTCTCCCCAGCCTACTTTCTCTCCAAACCCTTCTTTCAGAGGAATCACCCGTGCCCCTGTCCTTTTCAGCTGCCTTCTGGCCTGCAGAGGAGGAGGTGCCCAGGGAGGCCAGCCCACAAGCAGCAGGGCCTGGGGACAGCCTCAGAGCCTGGCTCCTCCCTCCCGTCTATGGCCAGCGCTTGGGGGAGAAGGGCGATGCTGATGCAGCGGATTTCTCTCACTTGGTGCCCTTGCCTGGTGGGGGAAGGAGAACGATGCCTTCTGGCAGGGCTGGAAGGTTGTTGCTAAGAGGAAGACCAGGATTTGGAGACACAGTGTGACAATATGGGTATGCAAACAGGTGCACAGGGTGTACAGATGTGGGGTGGGGAGGAGGACTGAGGCCTTTGCTGAGAAAGTTGTTATACTGTGGTACACCTGCCCCACCTTCCCGTGGTGGGGGGACACACACAGCTCCCTATACTGCAGATCTGTATGTTCTCTCCTGGAGTGTGGGGTCAACCTATCTATTCTGCCTCTTTGGCACTTTATGACAAAAATACTTTTTTGTGTGAAATTGCAACGTATTTCCTCAAAGGAGCAAGTAAAACTCTTTATCTACAACAGCATTAACTGGCTGGGAACCTGAGTTGGTTAATGATTTAACTGTAGATTCTGGTATAAACGCAAGGATTTATGTACAAATTCACGCACCCATGTCAGCTACACGCTGCCCTGGCTAAACCCTGGTCCTTCCCCACAGAAAAAAGTAAGTCCGTGTGCACACAGGACCCAAGGTAAAGGTTTTAATAAAACTGACATAACCTACACTGACCTCTGCATAACAACATGGTCAGTGTTCAACAAGCTCATCACCAACATTGCCCAGAGTTTGGCTAAACTATGCAATCCAACTAAGATAGGAAAATTCTCCCTTCAGTATAAACGTTTTGATTTCCCAGGTTACTGGGAAGATACAATCATAACAATGAATGTGTGTTCATAAGTGGATCCTGTGTGTGTGCGTGTCTTAGTAAATGCTGACCTTTAAACCTTAGCTCTTTCTTAGACTGGTGGACATTAGCCAGAATTTGAGTTGGAAAATGAACACAGGATGAGTTTTCTTAATGTAGTTGAATTCAGGCACTTGTCTAGACAGATGATTACCTTCCTGTAGATTTAGTTTCTGGACTTGCATAGGACCTGTCTCATGAGGGGCAGCCTGTGACCTGTGTTAGGTAATATAGGGTGTGCGAAAGCATGTAAGTCCAGCAATAATCCACAGAGCATCTTCCCTTAGAGAAACTCAAACTCTGTTTGGCTTCCCTCTGCCAGTATGTCTTCTTACAGAGGCTGGCCAGGGCCCGGAGGAGAGTGAAAGCAAATCATGTGAGCTCACTTTGGAGGTCTGAGGGCATACCACCCCAGGTCCACACTCCTGGGTGAGGATTCTCTAAGAAGGGAATTGATGGCTGAGTGTGTGTGTGTGTGTGTGTGTGTGTGTGTGTGTGTGTGTGTAAGGATTAGGTGGTGAACAGACATAACCAGTCCCAAGTGCTAGAATCAACCAGTGCAATCTCATTTTGTTTACCCAACGTAGTACAACCTCACTGTGTCTCCTGGGCCCTCCATGGCATCCTTCTCAGCTCCTTCAGACTGAATCCTGTCCCACTAAAGTGGTGTGCACTCAGCGAAACTTCCCTAAGCTCTTCCCCATGCAGGGGCACTTAGATCCGTCTCTGCTTCTGCCAGCCCCCCTGCATTGGGACCAAAACACCACAGAGGACAGGCGCTGCAGGCCTGAAAGAGTTAGTCCCTGGGTCCTGTCTCTGCCTCTAAATGTCAACCTATGCAAGCCTACCAGGGAGCCCTCACCTGAAACTTCCTCCATCAGCCTCCTCCAGGGGTGCAGGCTGCACCCAAAGTCCCAGGGCCTGGGAGCTGGGCAGTGGCAGCCTCTCCTCTCCCGAGGAGTCTTTCCTTTTCTGACACTAGCACTCCCAGTGCCCCTCCAGAAAGAGAGCTGGGAAGAGAGACTGGTGACCAGGGTATGCCTGGTTTACATTAATGAGATACACTGAGTGTAATCCAGCCATGGAGGCAGCCTACAAAAGGAGGCGATCGCAGGCGGCCAGGAGCAGAGCTGCTCAGGTAATTGGTTTATCTATCTGGAAGCAGGGGGAGCAATCTCAGCACAGACAGACTAGCAGTAAAGTCTCTTCCTTAAGGCTATTTCCTTTGTCTTTTCAATTGCTTGCACATCCATGTGAGAGAGGGAGAGAGTGTTAAAGAGAGAGGGAGAGGGAGAAATGTTAATTTGTGAATTAATGGCTTTTCTCAGCGGAATTGTAAATTCAAATGTCACCTCACACGGTGACACCACGGCTGGTCTGCTGAAGAAGCAATGATAAGATCCCCCACCTCCCTCAGTGCCCCTCCCTCCCCAAAGATAGCTGTGGAGTGGAACATGCTACTTTTAATTTGCAATAACAACACAACAGAGGTATGCAGTAATGACTGCCTTCTTCCACCCTCCTCCGGGCTTCCTTCCCCCCAGTCCAGTTGGCTCCCCAGTTCCTCCCTCTCCACCCTTTTGCTCCTCTGAAACAACACCTCACCCTACCCTGGCTGCCCCCTACTGCACCCCAGCTAGAGCCTGATCACATGGAGGGGGGTTCCTTTGGAACTGACGATGCTGCAACCCTCTCTTCTCCTTCAATAATCAGGGAATTAATGACCCTGAAGTTAAAGTGAGGCTGATACCAAGGCCCTGCCCAGCGCTGGGAAAAAGCCTTCATTGTTTTCAAGCAGGAGGCGGGCAGCAGTGAGGGAGATTCATGGATGGAGATTGAATATGCAATTTTCTTTCACCTTGCCAAGAGCTGCCCCTGGGCTGTGCCTGGCCTAAATTTTTCCTTTTACCATCTCTGCCTTATCCGGCCCTCCCACCTCCCTTCCATTCTTTCCAGAAAATTACCTTCAAAATTGATTTCCACTTTTACAAACAAATATAATGGGAACACAGGAAAAAACTTGGGCCGTGATGAATTAGGGCTGTCAGGTGCTTCCAGGTCTCCTTTGCTTTTGTTTTACTACCCGATCTGCTCTTTGTTTTTCCAAGGGCTGGAAAAAGTGCCCCCCATCCACAGAGTGCCTGACCCTCCAGGCCACAGGGACCTCTGCCCCCAACCCAGCAGTGGCCTGGGGTGGAAGTGATCCGGGCCCCGCGCCTCTGGTAGCCTCTTGGTTTCCCATTGGAAGCCTGAGCCACCTTCTCCTGTTCTGCTCGTTGGCCCTTAGGAACCCACTCTCTGAGTGATCTCTAACCACCACCCCGCAGCTACTTCCCCTGACCCCCACACCATGTCCCCTCTGGCCCCCATACCTCTTAAAGTCCAGACCAGATGCAAACCTCCACCTCCTCTAATGTGGGCAGGATCAGTGTATACCTCGACTAGAGCAAATGAGAGACAGACAGACAAGACAGACAGACACTGAGAGATCCTGAAAGACAGGCAAGTAGAAGACGGGGCAAAACCCTGAGAATGGGAGACCAGGCTCCTCTTCCAGGGGCTTGTGACTCCCACACCACACAGCCTGAGGGTATAAGGGCTCCCAGCCTCAGTCTCCTTTGCCTTGGGCCCCAGCCATTCACCAACAGAATGCAAGGTGTTGCCTATGGGGGCCTTTGGGCAAAAGTCTATATGCACACCTGTGCCTCAGCACCATGGGCCCTAACACTCTCAGGTGGGGCTTGAGTTTTGCCTGCTCAGGGGCGCTGGTGGACATGTACCTGCTCACATCTGATCATCTCTTCAAGTATTATACAAGTAATATATACACAACCCAGAAGACTGCATACCTGCCCAAAGAATAGCCTTACCCCCATCCCCTTTCATCCAAAGATTTCAGAACAGTGGAAAACACACATACCCACATTTTCATAAACCATGTAAAAATTACCTACATATCCATAAACAAACATACATCTACCAAGTAAGTAACTATATTTGCACAGGGGAGCTGAAATACTCAGACACCAGTGGATAGAGGGATGCCTCCACATTAGAGAAGAAGGTGGTCTTACATTTATTTACACATAATAACCAAAATGCTTGTGGATGCTAAGAGAGGACACAAGCCCATCTGGATAATCACAGAGCAAATGAGTAAGCAGAGATGGACGAAGGTCCTCCCAATCACATGTGGGAGGCTGACATCTTTCCTGCACTGCCCTGGCACGTCCAGGTTAGGTGGTCCAGCATTAGCTTCCCTAGGCCGCCCTCCTTACAAGGGGCCGCACCAAGCCGAGGGAGCCTGTGCCCAAATAAGTTTCTTTCCGACACAACTTCATTTCCCCTCCAGACATGAACTTGCCAATTAGGCCTTCCTCCCCAGATACACAGCAACAACCCATCTTCCAAGACAGAGTTGGGTCTGCACCCCGTATCCATGAGCTCGTGTAGTCCCCTCTACATCCCCATGAAGTGAGTGCTGTTACCCTCTCCACTCACAGAGGAGACTGAGCTGATGAAGGTTACATGACTTGCCCAGGGCAGTAGCGTTCAAACCCAGCTAGCCTGTCTCCAGAGCCCACACCCTTCCCCTCTGGGCCACACTGCCCATCCATGCCTCGCTCCAGGACTGCCTGCTGGCCCCTGTCCGAATCCTTCTTCCTGGTGGAGTTCTGCAGCTTTCTCTTGCCTGAAGTCAGGGCTCCTAGACATGGTATGTACCACTCATATTTCCACAGCTTCATTTCCTCATTTGCTCCAACTTTAACCTAAGCAACACATTTGGGGACCTCTAGGAGGGAAAATAACTAAGGAAATAAACCGCTTCTTCCAGTCACGGCTCCATCCAAAGGAGAAGGGAACTATTAAAGGCAGGACTCGGCCGTTTGCAGGCGTGCGACCCACCCTGCCTGCAAACGCACAACTGTACCGGTTTGGGACCACTCAACTGCACAACTCATTGTGCACCTAATTAATGGAAGGCAAAATCACAGCCACCTGCAATCCCACACATCAGAGGATAAGACCAACATACCTCCCCTCCTGCAGGTCAACAGATTCAGACCATATGACTTCACTTGGACTTTTGGACAAGTTATATAATTGCTCTGCGTACCAACAACACTGATGGGAAGCAATGCTTTGGGGCGTGGCTGGAAGCAACTTGGGTGAAGGCAAAAGACTTTAGTTTTTCAGCCTGAAAAAATACAAGCATGTCTATTCTCCAGCCATGTAAGCCAGGGCAAGCAACACTTAGGGAAGCAGTGTCCCTTCAAAGGACCCGAATATACCCACCCATAATCGTAGCCAAAAGGATGCAAAGCTTTTAGCAGGGAACTGACCCAGGAGGGGGGCGGGACGGTGGAATCTACCTTCTCAGACTGCCTTCTGGGTGCTTTGCTACATAACTTGCTGATCTGTCCCTGGTCTGTCTATCTGTTTCATTCTGGGGGCTCCTGGACTCTTGAGGGTTGGGGGTCAAAGACTCTTGGCTAGCATATTTCTCAAAGAAAAGTCTGGGGATTCTTTGACACTTCCCAAGGCCAAGGCATAAGAAGGCCTCTCAAGCAGGTTCATAGTCATTGTCAGTTTTCTTTCTCCCCAGAGTCATAGCTGATCAGCCCTTTACTAATATCCCCACTGATATGACTGCTGCAGATACTAATAACACTGTCCATATTCTGAGTGCCAGTGCCAATAATGCTCTGGGTATTATCACTGTGAACACCAATAACTGCTGCTGAGATTGTCTCCAATAACACCAGCACACGCTGCAGTGATCCTCGCTAATGCCCACCACCGTGACATTGTTAGAGCTGAAGAATAGGCCGAACTGTGCCCAGAGGCAGGCGTGGGAGTGGCTTCTTTAAGGACAGAGAGGCTCACAGCTTGCCCTCAGGGTACGACATGTCTAGGGAGATGCCACAGTAAGTGGGGCCACAAGAAGGCTAGCCTGACAGTGTTCTCCTGGAGGGAGATGGGCCCCTCCATTCCCTCGAGGTCTAGTGCCTTGACACATGTATCTGCTCCCATTGCAATGTCCCTCAGAGCCTCAAGCCAGTTTTCTCTTTTGCCTGCAATGCTGGCCCCAGTAGCTTAAGGATGCACCCGGGTGTCTGTGCAGCCCATGCCCGAGGACGCCTCCTGCTACTGGCCTGCCAGCTGCTGTACTACCTTGGCCTGACTGCAGAGTTGGGCTACATCATCTTGACACATAATTATCTCCCCTATTCTTAATCATCTGAGCTGCTCCCTAATGCAAACTGGGCTTGGCTGCTTGGAGGCACCCTGAGTGGGGGAGGGGGAGGATCGCTGTGAAAGGTCTGCCTTTGATCTAGCTTTTCTCTTCCTCTCCCTTCACACCTGGGTCTGATGGATCAAGTATGTGTGGTATGGGTACGAGGGCTCAGAGAGAACTGGCCTCCCTCATGGGGTCTGGCCTCTACCAGGGAAAGCACAGATCCATCTGGTCTGTGGTTGGTCAACAGGAGGGAGAGTGAGGGCAAGAGAACCCTCCCAGCCGCCCAAAAAAGAAATAGGGCCTCTGATCCTTCTTGCTACCTGGCTAGGCCCAGGAAGTAAGTATTTAAGCAGTAGGAGGAAACTGAGAGGCCCCCACTGTCCCTCACCTAGAACCCTGCAACTGCCTCCTGAGATGTCTCCCCACTGCCATCACTGTCACCCTGCCAAGGGATGATCTTTCCAAACCCAGCCCTGTCCTTCTCCCTGCCTGCTCAGACACTTTCAGCAGCTACTTAGGCCTGCAGAAAACAGTCCAGACTCTTTATACGGCCCCATCTTGGCCTGATCTCCTATGACCCTAACCCATCCACATAGCCTGACTTCCCACCTCCTCTCCTGCCCTTTTATCCCAGCAAAGCAATGCTGCATTTTCTCACCACAGTACCTTCTGGTCACAGACTGGGGTCTATCGGCTAAAATTTCACTCTACCATTGTCTTTGAACATGCCCCTCATCCATCCCTCAGGACCCCCGTCACAGAGCGGCCCTTCCCAGGGCTTGTCCCCTCCCCACCCTAACCTCTCATGGTCTGCAGCCCAGACCTCCACCACAACACCCCACTGAACTTTAAGCTCCTTAAAGACAAGAATCTACCTTGTTCTGCTTTGGGATCCTACAACACCAAGCCTGTTTTGTGACTGATGCACAGGAAAGGTTCACAGAATTAAAGTGACTTGCAAGAATGAATATGATCAATTGCTCAGAGAGGAGAACACTGTTCTGGGCCGGCCGGCCCAACCCGGGGTGGCCATGGCCTCATGCCAGTGCCTCCCTTCCCACTGCCTATTTTCAGGGCCCACAGTAGCCCAGGAAGCAGAGGGCATTCCTGTCCTCAACCTCAGAGCAAGGTGGGAGAGTAGAAAGGTCCTGTGTCTCCCACCCCGGCCCAGTGGACATCTCCCACTCTAAGAAAATGCAGAGGCTGGTGATTAAAAGAGAAGCCCTTAGGGTTTGAGGCAGAATCTTCTGAAGCTTGGCTAAGGCCTGAGTGTGGGAAACCTCCAGGGAGAACTGGGACTTCGGGCCTTTCACTCAGCCTCCCCCTGCCCATCGGGGTGGCCGCCAAAACAACCACAATGAAATTTAGTGAGTGGCAAAGGCCGTGGCGGCCAAATGGGTTTGGATATTTTGGAAGAAGGAGAAATAGAGCCAGACAAGCTGTTTCCCTGTGAAACAAGGCCATTAGGGCTTCTGGAAGGAGGCCAGCACCAGGTCATCACTGTCTTGCCAGACCCGGGCCTCTCCTACACTCTGTCCCTTCCGCTGCAGGCCAGGGTTCTAACACCTTCTTTCCCCAGCCTGGGCCCAGGGAATCTCAGCTTTGTCCCTTTTCTCTATTTCTTGCCCTCAAAAGCTGCCCCAATCAAAGGCTTATCTGGGCTTGGATGACCATCTGATTTATTGTCTAAACAGGACATTTTTGAGAGAAAAAGGAGATGCTGACCAGCCAAGATGCAGAAACAAAAGGCATAAATTGGGACTGTCTAGACTAATGGGATATATGGTCACCTCCTCGATGCTTATCTTTAGAGGATTCTATTTCCGAGTACATGCCCTTAAAATCATACACTCTCCCTAAACCAGGCGGTTACTGCCTCCCCGGCAGGGACCACGAGACTGGGGCAGGAAGCAGGCTCCAGGCTCGGTGTCTCTCTCTGCCTGGGCCGGCCAGCCCTACACCCTGGTCGCATACATTGGAGCCTCGGAAGAGGACCAGATGGTCACCAAGGGACCTCGAAAGTCACGTGTTTGAAAAACACCTTCTCCCAAGCTCATCACCACCCCTCTCTTCTCTTACTTCCCCTCTCCTCCTCCTCCTCTTCACTTCCTTCTCTCTCATTTCCTTGCCTATCAGCTGGCTGTATGTTGAGGTATTAAGGCCAGAAGAAGAGCCTCCATGATGTCTCCTCCCCTGGAGGGCACATAGAGGGGCCCACGTCCAGCTCCCTGCATGGTGTTAATGTGGCCAGTGCCCACATGTCACAGAGAAAGGACACCAGGGTCAGGTGCACATGACTTTACTCCCCTGTCTCCTGATGGGTTGGGATCAGGTGAGGACAAGGCAGGTTGGCCTTTCATCCTCGGGTCAGAGACCAGATGTCCCCCAACCTCCAAAACCTTCCCCAGGTACATGGCTCATGCTTCTCCTCCTGGCATCCCACAATATCACCCACAGGGATATTGGGGGTGAGTCCCAGTGGAAGGTAAGGCGGTCAGGGCTATTGAGCAGATGGTGAAGCTGATGGCCCCACCGGCAGCCTGCCTCCCTCTCTCCAGGAGCCAGCAGGGCAGTGGGGGGACCTGGGCTTTGCGACTAAAACTGATCTCATAGCAGAGCAGCTGCGAGGCCAGGCAGAAACCGGAGCTCGGAGTCCAAAGACAAAGCATGCACAGGGAAGCCAAGCCTCTTCCCTCCTCCCTACCTTCATCACGTTTCCTCTTCTCGCCATTGGAGCGAGGGATCCCCAATATCCCGTTGATGGAGTAGGATCCCACTGGATCATTGGAGGCGCTGGAAACAGGAGGGGAGGCCGTACTGGGAACTGAATGAGAATAAGGAGGAAATGCCATCAGGACAGCAGTTGTGATCACAAGCCAAAGCCTCAAGGCTGGAGGCAGAGAGAAGCACAGGAAATAAGGAGGGATGGGGAGCATTTCCCCCTTCTTCTTCTGAGGTTTAAGGGGAAAGGCATCGCTACATACACAGCAGGAGATTTATTTCTGTCCAGCCCTGGGCTGAGTGGTGACCAGTCAACACCAAGCATTTTCTGAAGACCTACAGATTTCACTGGGGCCCCTGAAAATGGATGGAAACACCAAGGGTGACTCCATCGAGAAAGTGACTCGGCAGTCCTGTGGCGAGCACAGCTCCCAGGACGCCTCCTTGGACATCCCTGCAGCTGGGAAAATCCTTCTAAGCAAACCCCAGCTCACTCCCTCTCAGTCTCTTGGGCTGAGTCTTTACCCGTCTTGATTTAGAATCCGTTGGTTTCTAAGATCTGTCTCTGAATCTCTGGGAGACACAAGAATGGTCCTAATATTCCCCAGGAGTGCATAGCTCCTCTCCCCCAGTTGTTTCTGGTCTTGAAATCACTTGAGAAGTTCCTAATTTCCCCCTCAGGGCACAGGCTAGTGAACACATTCACTCTGTAGTGATCTACTCAGGTACAGCTCGGCCCAACCCTCCTTTTCCCAGAACACACCGTCACATAGGCCTAGTAAACAACAGACCCTGCCAAGTCCAGGAGGGTTGGGACTGGGCATTCTACTTCCTGCTGGTCAAAGAGAGAAAGGGACAGCTGCCGGAAGGGGCAGCAGGAAAAGCCTGACCACATCCCAGCTCCTTAAGCCCTAGTACCAAGCGCTCTGTGGCAAAGGGAAGATTCTATGTGTGTGAGGGGTGGGGGGGGGTGGGGAGAAGGGAATATAAGCAGGTGTTCTGGAAGGCCTGGGTTATGTCTCTGCAAGGCCATGAGCAAGGATCAGTAAATAGGAGGCTGGAGACCGGCAGAGAGTTACCGAGTGGATGAGAAAGAGACAAGAAGATCCAGAGAGACGGGCCAAGAGGAAGGAGGCCATGAAGAGGGAGGGGGAGAGACAGAGGAACAGACCCAGAACCACACAAACAGACAGGAGAAGAGAGAAAGGGAAAGGCAGAGAGAGGAAAAAGGAGGAGGGACGAAGGGAGAGGGCGGGAGAAGAGAGAATAATCGTATAAAAACATTTTTAAAATGGAGTAAGAAGGTAGATATGAAAGCAAGAGGGATAGGTAGGGAGACAGGATCAGCTAGAAACAAAAGACAGAGAAGGAAGAGGAAGGGAAGGAGAAGAAAAGCTAAAGGGAACATATTGATGGGAAAGAGAGCGGGCGAGAGAGGTCCCACGGAGAGGTCCCTCAGAGACCCCTGAGCCCCTGGGAGCTCAGAGAGAACACACATTGGGAAGAGAGGCTCCTGTGGGCGGGCCACACCTCCGGCTGTCCTAGGTGGGCCCTGCTTCCCGCTCCCCTGAGCCCTCTTACCAATGGTGTGGCCAGGGGCAGTCACTCCGGTCCCAGCCCCGTCCGGTGTTGGGTGAAAAGGCTGCTGAACTTTGGTCCTGATGATCCTGCAACAGCAACACAAGAGCATCACACGTCACATGCCCCCACTTGCCCCACCAACTCCAGCCCAGGCCAGCTGAGCTCTCCCAGCCCCTCAGCTTCTCCCCCACCTAACTGCTCCCTGCACTCCTGCCCTCACTGACTACTAGCCTTCCCTCCTGTTGGCTCTGCAAATCCAACCCAGTGCTCTGGGCAGAGGCAGTCTGCATTCGGTCCTGCCGTGTGCATCATCTGAGTTGCAGCTTGGTTTCTGGTAGCAAGGATTGGGGCAGCAGAGTGAAAGGAGCACTGCATCCTTCCCTTTGCAGGGGGTGGGGACTGCCCTGCTGGCTTACTGTCCACCCTCCGCTCCTCAACCACAGGCAAATCTCCTGGGAAGCAGACTCCCTGAGTGTGGAGATCATTTTAGAGCTGGTTTTCCTGTTGGGACTGTCTCATGCACCTCCAGAGTGTGATAGGGAGTGAGATTTCCCTATTTCCTGAGCTAAGGAGAAGTAGCCAGGGAAGGGCTGGGTCACAGGTGACCCTTTTATCCCTACGATTCCCACATAGCACAAGGTCCCTTTGCCAGATGTGAGGCCCTGAACAACTTAAGTCCACTTACTGCTCCCAAACAAGTCAAAGCCCTGTCCTTGTCCAGTTCGCTGGCCCAGTAGCCTCCTTTTCTAAGGTCCTACTTGAATCACAGCTTCTTTACTAGCCAGCTAATTGAAAAGCCTGGTGTGCCCCCTACTGTGTACTGGGGTAGGGGACTCAAACATCCCAGGGTTGGGGATGAGCTGGCTTGCCAGTGATCTGAAGGAACCAGGGCTCAGTGGGAGGGACCAGGGCCAGGCAATGCTCCCCTCAACCCACTGCACAAATTTTTCCAAGACACCCTTGGAAGCAATTTTTCGCACAGCATTGCTCCTCCCGGAAGAGAAGGGTGTGAACCAAGTTCACCTCAACCAGCAGTTTAATCACAAGGCTAACCAGCTTTTAAGTGGACTCAGCACTGTCAGGCCAGAGAAATAAGGCCCCTGCCTCACACTGCTGGAAATAAAGTTGGGGAGGGAAGACACACCCCCAAAGAAGCTAAGTAACCTCAGGGGGACCAGGCCATAAGTGCCAGAAGGAGGCAAAGGAGGAATTGTCCCCCTTGCAGGTAGGGAACTGGGAGAGATGTCACTGAGGAGGTAGAACTTAATACAGCGCTCCAAAGCAGAATAGAGCTGAACACACAGACACAGAGAGGAACCAGAGGCATGGAAGGTGGTGGACAGGGCACTGGGCTACACGGCTGGGGCCCTAAATCCTATTACTGATGACTCTGCCACTAAGCAACCACATAGCTTTAGGCTTATTCTACTCTTTGGGGCCTCAGTTTCTTCATGATTCTAAGATGAACAGAAAGGTGGGGGCAGGGCATTACAAGCGTTCGGACAATTAATTTTGCGAACTCATCCTAGGAAAAGTGCTGCATACCTCATTGCTGAGTGTCACTACGGTCACCCTTGAAGTGCTCCCCTTGGGAAGCTGTGCACTGACACCAGAGTCTAGTCCACCCTGCAAAGCAATTCTGGAACTCTTTTTCTGGAGTGGCCATCAGAGCTGTCATTGTACCCAATATCTGTTGGCAAACTTGCCACTCTCTACTTACGTTGGCAGCACTGTACAACCTTGTGTCATAACCTTGGCAAGATTTGTAGAGTGCTGCCAATGTAAGCACACGACGGCAAGTTTGTGAACTTAATTGTCAGATTTCGGACACTCAGCAATGAGGTATGTAGCACTTTCTCTAGACAGTGGTTCTCAACCTGTGGGTCGCGACCCCTTTGGGGGTCAAACGACCCTTTCACAGGGGTCACCGAAGACCATCGGAAAGCACATATCAGATATTTACATGACGATTCATAACAGTAGCAACATGACAGTTATGAAGTAGCAACGACAATAATTGTATGGGGGTCACCGCACCATGAGGACCTGTAGTAAAGGGTCGTGGCACTAGGAAGGTTGAGAACCACTGCTCTAGGATGAGTTCATGAAATTAACTGTCCGACCTCGTAAGCAGGTGCTGCAGGAGGACAGGGGTAAAGCATGGAAGCTGAAGGGATGTGATGTTTTAGAGCAGCCATGTCCAGCCTTGTGGCTCCCCTGGGCCACACTGGAAGAACTGTCTTGGGCCGCACATAAAATACACTAACACTACTGACAGCTTATGAGATAAAAAAAAAAAAAAAAGAAAAGAAAAGAAAAAGAAAAAGAAAAGAAAAAGGTCTAAAAAACTCTTAATGTTTTAAGAATTGCATTGGGCCCCATTCATTCAAAGCTGTCCTGGGTCGCCACTTGGGCACTCCTGTTTTAGGGGCTTATGTCCAGACCAGTCAGCCAGAGTGGATATGTAGGGAGTGAGAGAAAATTAGGCTGCAAACTTGGAAATGATGATGATAACCATGATTTTCCCACTTATTGAGCATCTATTATGTGTCAAATTACAATGCAATTTATATCACTTACATATACTACTGTTAAGTCTCACAACAACCTCCAAAGTAGATGCTGTACCCCTCATTTTGCAAATTGAAATCCAAAGCGGACAGAGGTTAAGTAGCTTACTCGAGATTACACTGCCATTTAGGGCAGAGTTAGAACTCAGTCTCCAAAATGTGTGCTTTTTATTACTTTGTCACACTTCCCCCAACATATGGGAACCAAGTTAAGAGGGCCTGCAGCCATGAACTATTTCTAAACTAGAAAGGGTGTGCGCAGACAGGTGGTAAAGCAGTAGACGGGCACGGGGCAACAAGCGGATGGAGTCTGGAAGAAAGGGGAAGAGTTAGCAAGACATCGTGAGGCAGAACGGTCAGGATTTGGCTCATGGTTGATCTAAAACCCCACGTCTGTGTAACTGGAAAGCTGGTGGTTTGTACTGGCATCAGGGAGGGGGATGCAGGGAAGTGACTGTTTGCAGGGAGGTGGCAGTCTTGGTCCTAGACATGCAGTGTTCGAGGCGGTAGAGGATGTCCAGGCGGACATGCCCATGCACCAGCTGACCCAGCACATATGGATTTAGGAGACTGTCAAGGAAAGGAGTTTGAAAAGTTCAAGAGGCCTGAGGAGTGGATACCAGAGGACACCCACTTTCAGAGACGGGGGAAAAGAACCTGACCTTGCAGAGGGGTCAGAATTGGTCACACAGGAAACGGCAGAACCAGGATCAGGCAGTTTCACCTAACTCAGTGGAGAAGTGTTTCCAGAGGAGAACATAATCCACAGCGTCAGCAGCAACGTACGGATTGAAGGGAATTGAGAATAAGATTTGGGGATTCTGCTGACCCCTAGTGACCTTGGGGAAGCAGACCAAAAAGGTTAGGAAGTGCATGGGAGGAGAGGGAGCCAGCGAAAGTAGATGAGTGCTTTGGGGAGCTTGTAGA
Organism: Lyroderma lyra; assembly: GCA_004026885.1. Classification (NCBI taxonomy): domain Eukaryota; kingdom Metazoa; phylum Chordata; class Mammalia; order Chiroptera; family Megadermatidae; genus Lyroderma; species Lyroderma lyra. Next base: position 125,795 of record PVJL010002045.1, on the reverse strand, counting down.
AAATGGAAAAAGAGAAGAGGGTGGAAGCCAGGGGATGGAAGTGGCAGTTGAGTGGATGGGGGGCTTTTAGAGCCGGGAACACCTGGATAAGCCTGTAGGCTGTGGAGGGAGAAGCAGTGAAGGGGCAGTGACTGACGCTGTCTGAGAGAATGCGGATGACCACGAGAGCAGGGGGGACAGGGAGAGAACCGAATGGAGGGCCTGGGGGAGGAGGTAGGGGGAGATGGCATACTCTGAGGTGGCTAAAGTCTTTGAAAAGGAGCCTTTATGGGTTTTATCTCTCAGCAAAGCAGAAGGCAAGGTAATCTCCTAAAAGTTGGGGAAGGGCGGAGGTTTGGAGCATAATCACAATGGGAAAGTGGGGACAATAGTTAAGGGCAGTGTGGACTGGTCTACAGAAAAAAGTCTAGAAGGAGGCTGAGCAGTTCAGAGCTGCTGCTCCTAACTCGCTGCAACAAAAGCTTCTGGGATCTCACTGACACGCGGTGGCTCTGGCTTGAGGGCTGGTGGACTCTGGATTAAGGAAGCCCCAGAGCTGGGACTGGCTGAATCAGACAACTGGATGGCCTTGTGGAGCTTCTGTCGTTGTTACCCAGAGCCTGTGACCCCTGGGGAACCAGTGCAGATTTAGCTGAGGAAGCAAGTGATGGAAAATCGCTACTCCTGACAGAAGTGTGGTGGTACCCGGGGGAGGAGCTGGGCAGGGTGCCTGCTGTGAGTTACTAATGCTCTTGGTGTCCATCCATGCCATGCCACCCCCACCCCCCAGCTGTAGGCACTTGCCAGTCCCCTGAGCTGATCTCAGGGAATTTAAGAACTGGGATTGTGGAAACCTGATGGTCATCCATTGCCTTCTGTATCCCATATACAGCCCAACAGCTCATGAGAATATCACCAGAGGTTAAAAGAATAAAGAAAGAAGTTGCTTTAGCTGACTTATTGATACTATGTCCTCCAGTTCCTCCTCCTCCTGCTCCTCCAATTCTTTTTCATTCTGGCTCTACAGCCACACATATGTATGCCCTCCGTGGTCCCAGGCAGGTTTGGCCTGGAAAGTCAAGTCTAGCATGTGGATCCATGGTGGGTGAAGTGGGGAAGCCAGGAGGGCACACCTCTACTTGGGGGCTGGGAGGTGCCATTTCCTGTTTCCAGAAAGGCTGCCCTGCCAGGGTGCCTGCTCCTCACTTCTCTTTCCATCCTGCTTTCCTCCACAGACATGTTCTTCTCCCCCCAACTTTTCTAGGAACCTCCAGAGCTTTGCAATGGGCCCAGCATGGGCACTGCAGGCACTAACATCCCCCACACTGACAAGGGTGTGTGACCAGAGCAAAGGGAAAAGGGGCGCAGTCTGAGTCCGAGCTCTGTCACTTACTGCCTGTGAAACCCTGGGCCATTTCTTAGTCCCTCAGCTGTACAATAAGGTAATAACACTCTCTACTTCCTAGGACTGTTGTGAGGGTTCAATAGGATAATTCATGTAAAATGATTAGCATGACTCTTGGTTCAGTAAATGTTAGCTATAATAATAAGAATTAGTAGTTGTGTTATTCCTATGGCTGACCCATAGGCTTGTCTGCTTTCTATTTAGGAGCCGAGCCAGACAGAGGCAGGAAGCCTCTCAGCCCAACATGCCCCAACCTAGTCAGCATAGCTGCTACGGAGACCCCGGGAAGAGCACCCAGGGGACAGGAAACAGCAGCAGCAGGTGTCAAAGCCTGACCCCTAAGGAGGCTGCATCAGAGAAGGCAGACTGGGGAACTGCTGCTTGGAGGCATTGGGAAGGATCTGTAGACAGTATGAGCAACAGCTCTGCCCGGACCCAAGAGATGCCACTGGGTGTGGCAGAGCTTTAGCGCAAAGGATGACAAGGCAGGTGGAGTCACTCCCTCATTGGTGAGATTCCCAGGAGGCCTTCACCTCCCACTAAGCTGGAGAGGAAAACAGTCTTGGTTCTGTGAGTTAGAGTGAAAGCATGTAATGAGCCTCCTAGCAATAGTTTGTTAAACTCGTGAAGAAAGAAGCTCTCAACGGTCTCAGAAAGCACTGGGGACATTCCTGCTCCTCTGGTTCTCCACCCTCTCTCCCTCTTCCTCCTTCTTTCATTCTATCCTTTGTGTTTCACTGTCTTTCTCTGCCCTTCTCTCTCTGTCTCCCCTCTTTGTCCGTCTGTCTGTCTTCTGGCACCCTGAAGTCCCACTGTGGCTGTGTGAGTTTATCGATTCCTGGGAGCTGGGGGAAAGCAGGAGGCAGGGCTGGGGTGCAGGCTCAGGGATGGAAATAGAAGGCTATAAATTATTTGTGACAGGAAAGCAATAGTGGCAGAGTGCTGAGCACAAGTCCTGTGTCACTATTAGATTCCTTTTAGCCTGATGACACTGTAAAAAAGGTTAAGTGTCTGCTGGAATCGTACACCTGGGGGGCCGGGGCAGCCTGGGAGCAGAACAAGCCACTGAGAGCAGGTATATCAATTCTCCAGGCCAATAATATTCCTCTCATTGATCGCCACGCAAAGTTCAAAAATCTCATTACAGCCAGGCAGACCGGGAACTTTTTACAAATCAATAGAATGATATAATGTATGTATACTTAGTACAAATGTATCTATTCATCTATCCATCCATCCACGGTCCGCCTCAGGGTTTCCAAGTTAACCTACCCATCATATTATGTTATGTTATGTATGATATTATATTGCATTATATTATATGATAATAAATGGTGTGCAAAAATTCCCCCTGAGGCAGAGACAAGAAGTGGTCCTATTAGCATTGAGGTGATTGAGGTGACCTCAGACAGCTCACCTTGGAGGGAGTTAGGTGGCAGCATTTCCAGGACTAGACTGGTCAGGATTTCTAGGAGCAGTGGAGGCTTCAGTTATAAAGACTGTTGTCTTCTAAATATTTACTAGGTGCTAGGCAATGTTCTAAGTGCTTCAAACAAATAGTTCACTTAATCCTTACAACAATTCTTCTTGCAAATAAGGTACATTATAACTTGCCCTAGGTCATCCATTTCATAAACGGCAAATCTGAAGTTTGAATTCAAGAAGACTAACCCCAGGGCCCATATCCTTAACCACTAAGCTATATGACCTCCAGGGGAGAGATACCCCAAAGCCCCAATCCAAATTCCTGGATTCTAGTTGTCTTCTTCTGTTGTGCTCAAACAACAGAAACAAAGGATCAGGGGCTCCCTGAGTTTCAGTATTACACTCTATAAAATGGGAGTAACAACACCTGTTAGAACCAGCGGTGGGCAATGTGATACATACATGGGATCTCTAAGCATGTCCCCATGAAATTCTGTCCAGCTGCCTACAAGAGACTGCCTTCTACACTTTGGAATTACATCCTAGTGGAATGGCAGGCTGGCCCTAGGCCTGGTGATACCACTGGTTTGCTCGAAGAGTCGTTGAGACACTACATATATGTGTCATATACATGTGCAAATCAGTTTAAATTGTCCTGAGTTAGACTGCCCACTTCAGAGTTTCTGCAGAAAATATTTCGTATTTCCTGATTTGGTTCATAAAAGGAACTCCAGGGTAGAGAATGTTTCAAGCCAGCGGGCCTCACTGCCCATTGAGCCAGATGAGTGGTGGGAGGGGCCTCTGCCAGTGACTTCAGGCTGCCTGGGTATTATTATAGGCTAGATCATTCCAGAGGACAAAATGATATTTGCTTCAGCAAAGAATATTCTGCCCAATGAACACAGGTAATTGTTTCATCTCAGGGCTTTAGGAGCTGCCAACCTCAGGTGCGTGTCCCTGGCTGGGCCCCGAGGCAAGTCAGAGTACACAAATAGCTGGAGACTTTTCAGGGAAGAATCTCAAGTGAGAAATCATATAGATCATCCAGGAAAATGTCACCTCTTTCCAAAATGGTTCCTACCTCTCCCTACTCCTGAGAACTCTAAGGAACTGGAATCTCCCCTCTGTACATCCCAGGAACTGAAAGGCTGAGATTTACTGCCTCCTCCCCACAGAAGAAACAGCACCCACCCTGCCTTCCTCACTGGCAGCCCGCAAGTGCTGCACATACAAGGGCTGTCTGGAAAAAATCCAGCCATAAATGCCTCATTTTTCATATTACATGGCTGGATACTTTCTGCCCTCGTAAACTCTATTTTCCTAGGCTCTGGCTTTGCAGTTTGTGCAGAGTTTAGGTTTGTTTGCCCACACCCACTCACATGCCCTGAAGGTTTCAGTTTGGATAACTGACCATATATCAGACAGGGTTTTATGCATGTGAATGGCCACTGATTGGGACGGGGGCGGGGTGGGGGGGAGCTATGGGAAAAACCTTCCATTCTGGCTGTAGTAGGGTGTAGCTGGAAGACGCAGGTTCCAAGGTTAGCAGGGTTCCCCCCAAGTGTGTCAAGAGCTTCTGTCTCTTTTGTTGCTTCTCAAAAGTCTTAAGTGAGCTCAAGAGATGAGAGTCCTACAAAAAGGCTTGCAGATGGGTTTCCTCAAAATATTATCCTTGAACCACCTGCATTAGCATCCCCTGGGGTGTGTGCTAAAATGGAAATCCTGGGGCCCACACAGACCTGCTGATTAGAATTTCTGATTGTGGTCTGGCCCAGGGATCTGTATTTAAGTAAATTCTCCAGATGATTCTTAAACTCCCTAGTATTTGAGAAGACTAGCTTTGGCCAGGGTGTGAGGAAACGATTCTGGTGGGTATACAGGGGAGCCTTGAGAGAGCTGGGAGAAAGTCTTAGTGAGTTTAGAACCGTCCTTACTCATACTCTTAATTACCATTTCTCTCCATCTGCTAATCCTGACTCCAACTGACACAGTAACCAAAATTCAAGAAGCTATCAGTTCCTCTGTGGAAACTAAACTATAGGTTAAAAATAAAAATAATTTTGACATAGTTTTTGGCACATTCCAGGATGAGAGATTCCCAGTGGGCTCCTCAGATACCAGGCATATTTTCTGCATCAACATAGCCTCCTAAGATTGGCACTGAGGGCAATAATCCTTCCATCGCGTGTCCCCAGGAGCCCAGGCCAGACACAATTTACCAGGCTAGATGGGCCATGGGGCTGGCCCAAGGGGGCAATAGTGATGGTTTAGATGATGAATGGTAAGCATATGGATTGATTTAACTTCAAGATAGGCATAGGTTTAAAAATTAAGGGGCAATGTGCTTAACTAACCATTTGGAAACCAGTCTGCAGTGCATGCCAAGCCCTGAGCGTGACCGGACTAGCTCCTCTCACCACTGTCCCTGCCCTCATCTATGAGGGCTTCTGGGGTAGATCTGGGGCCCACCAGCTATGCACCCCACAGTCCTGCCTTGGAGATTCCAGAGGCTAGAAGATTGAACGATATGATGGTGGGAGGGGTGCTGTTATAGACTCATTGCTAGGACCAAGTCCTCCCTGCCCATGGTCCCTGTCCCTCCACAGACACACTCATCTCTCTCAGCAAGCAGAAGGAAGTGACTCTGCCTTTAGCCCCAGCCTCTCACATCTCCTTACTCCAGTATTTGAAAACAACCCATGGTTTCTCTCTGGCCCCTCCCGAAAGAATGTGATAGGCTAAACCCTATAATTGTTTCCTATTACCTACAAGATAAATTCAGAATTCCTCGGCCTAGCCTTCAAAATCATTCCCAGCCTGGCTCCACCCTGGCTTTCCAATCTATTTCTCTCTGTTCCCCTCTTCCCCTCAGGGTCTAGCACAGAGCTGCAACCTTGTTTTCTTGCTCACTCAATTCACACTGAATCCTCCTCTCGACTATGACCTCTACAAGAGCAGAGGTCATGCCTATTTTTCTCACCATTGTATTTCTAGCACCTGGCAACAGTGCCTGGAATAATGTAAATATTTAAAAACTATTTGTTGAATAACAAGAATGTTATCATTGTTAATAATAACAATAACATAATCTTAAGGGATACAGTGAGCTGATACCTGGTCATTATGTACCAGGCACAGAGCTATGCTAAGCACTCTACATGGATTATTTAATTTATTTCTCACAACTTCTTATAAAGATTATTATCTCTATCTATAGATGTGGAAGTTGGGGCTCAGAGAGGTTAAATAATTTGCCCAAGGTTACACAGCTGTTAAGTAGCAAAGCTAGGATCTAAACCTGGAGCCTAACTCCAGAACCCATGCTGCTAACCACTGGGTAGAATAAGTCAATCATATCAAGAACAGATGGTAGAATCCATGACAGCCTGGGCCTGAATAGAAGAGCTGCATATAATAATAGGAAAGTAACAACTACCATTTATTTTATATTCACTATATGACAGGCATTGTAACAAATGCATTTTCTCATTCAAATCCTAACTACAACTCTATCAAACAGGCATGTTCTCTATTATACCAAGGAGACGACAGAGAGCCTAAGCAACTTGCCCAGGGTCACACACTTCATAGCAATGGAGCCAGCCTTTGGGTCTAGGCCTGCAATTCCAATGTCTGAAGGCTGAACCGTATTACCTCTTCTGGAAATTTTTACGTTAGTAATTCTTTGTGTTTATTACCTATTTGGGCATGAACAAGTTTTCCCTTCAGTCTCTTTACATCCATGATCTGGACAACTAAGCAAATATATATGTAGACAATTAACAGAGATTGCATGTAGCCAAGATTCTAAAGATGCTTACCCTCTCCCCTGCACATGCCATAGCTGTATTTAATAAGCATCATGTCTGTGTTACAAATGAACCACAATTCTACTTTAAGTGGCTGTGGTTTCAGTGTCTTTGATATGCACTGGTAAGTTTGGGGTATTGATTTTTCCAAATTCTCTGTATCTATCTATCCATCCATCTACCTATCTATCTATCTAGTTTTCAAATCATGCACATGATTGTGTGGAGATACTGCATACAGATATGTTTCTCAGTGTCTATGTTTCTAGAAACTGTTTAGTGTGTCTTTATATTCATGTCTGTTCTAATGCATTGATCCAAGATTTATAATGCTGGATATATTCAGCAAAACCTACCTTATGAATTTCTGTCCAGTTACACCTATTTCTGTCAAATATGTAAGCCACAGTCATACAAGAGTCCACACTCATCACCGTTCCCTTCCCATGGTGTTTGAGACGGTCACAGCACAATTGTGTTTTTATATTGGTCCATGCACCAGTATTGATGTGCATAAATGTGCATTTGTATACCTGTGTATCTTTCTGTCTACGGCCAGGATGGGGTGGGGGTAGGGTGATGTGGAAATGAGAGAATTATTAAATGCCAAGTAGATGTGCAATAAATTCCATTGATTTTATAAACTCTAACTTGTCTTCAGTCTCCTTCCATTCTTTATCCTGGGGGCATTGCAACAAAAACCTATTTTAAATACCTTTACTTCCCACCTCCCCCTCCCCAAAAAAGTGTCAATATTTTATTTGGATTTTTAACTTCACTCCATAACAGTTGTTTGACCTCCTGACTCGTGCGAGTCACATAAATTCTGGGACTTTATTCAGGAGCCATGTTCCTGCTATTGAATAAGCAATTTGGGAGGGTGAATTAATGACTTGTGCTGTTGCTGGGAAGTCCCTGAAGAAATATTAAAATTGCTTGCAGACTGAATCGATACTCAGTGAACACCCAGTAAGAGGGCTTCAGCTCTGGAATGACCACAGAAGGCAGGGCTTGGTGGGGAAAGGGGAATTCCTGCACCCAGCTTGGCAAGCCCCCTCCTAGCCACATCCTCCCCACCCCCACCCCCCACACCTTTCCCTCCGTCCCTGGAGCACTGTCATTTTCAGTAACAGCAAAGTCTGATTAAACCCCAACCAGGACAGAGCTGATTTGTCCTGTCTCAGGAAGCAGACTCAGGGGACAGTTTATTCTCTTACTAGCAAAAAGAGCTCGGAGGCCATATTGGAGGTGATGGTCTGGATATATCTACCTGCTGGAGAAAGAGGATGGCACTGCTTTTTGGCAGGCTGCCCTGTGCCAGGGGTCAGGAGAGCACTGGCTTTTTGGGAGACGGGGGCTGTGACCATTTTCTGCTGGGTTCGCAGAAGGTTTGGGTGTTGTGTTGCATTGCTGGCTCCATCTGTGTGTGTGTGACCAGTGCTTACTATCACTCAGGTGGCCACATGATTTCAGCCTTTGTTTATGAGTGCGCCTATGAGACGGACAGTTGGAACTGTGTTTTGTTATCGTGCATTGCTTGTGCCGAGGCATTCCTCGGCAGCTGGCTTAAGGTTTGTTACTTGGTGTTTTTGTGGTATTGTATTGAGGTGACTGCACTTTGTGTAACACTGAGTTGGAGGAATTTGAGTATTGTTTGGTGGCAATGTCCATGTTTCTGCTTGGTTTATTGTGTTTGTTGATCATATCAGCATCTTTTTTCACTCCATAGTGTATATCTCAGAGATTAGGTTAATGGAATCTCCTTGGTGATGTGGATTGAATAATGATGTTGGGTCTGGGTGGTGGTGTATAATTTGGTAATTGCTTTCTTGGTATGGTTGTGGGTGAGAGGACCCATCCTTTAGCTTTTTAAAGGTTTATTCTTAGTTACTTGTACTACTCCTTTCCAGAAGGAAGATTCTAGAAATGCGGAACAAATCTCTCTTGATGACCAAATGCACAGTTCTATTCTTCTTGGAAGAAACTTTCCCTGCTCGACACAACAGTTCTGACTTTCCCCACTGACGCAGGTCCTGGTGCCAACCTCCTTACGTCTGCTTAGTTTGGAGAGTTAAGCCCCTAGGCCAAGCCCAGTGCCTGTCGAAAATCTAGATCCCTGATGGGGCGAAAGGAGGATGAATGGGAGGAAACCCCCCAATCCCAATGGAAATAACAACATGAACTCTAGTTCCAAGAATCCCTTCTCTGCTCCACTCTGTAGCTCTGACCATCGGCATCTTCTTCCTCCCCAGTGTCCCCAGATGACAGGGCTGAGCACTCACAGAGGCACACACACACACACCACGGAACAGTACAGGACCACGTACTAGGCATGGCTTCTTCCTAGGTTGCAGGGTCTCTGATCGGAGCTTGTAAGTGTCTGACTACATCGCTGGGCATGAGACTGCAAAATGTACTGCGCTCCCCAAGAGATTACACACACCTGCACTTCCTTTGACCCAAAGTCGGTATGGAGTATGGAGTAGTGGATAAGCACATGGGTTTCAAATCCTAGTTCTGCTCCTTAGCCTGTGGCCTGAGCCAGTTATTTAACTCCTCTGTACTCCTCATCTATAAACAATCCTGTAAAGCTCTGTGGGGTTGTTTATGAAGCTTAAATCAATTAATACATACAACATACTTATAACAGCTCCTACTAGAGTAAGGAGCTATTATTATTATGAATATAAGGACTTATCAAATAAAGCATTCATAAGATGGCCGATGCATGTGTATAAACATATATACATATGTGCTAATGTACATAAAACCCTAAGATAAATCAAGGTGTTTGTGTGATTAAAGCAGAGAAGTGCAAAAACTACAGTCAGGTAGGAGCATTCAGGTGGGGGCAGGGTGCAGTTCTCTTCTTGGCATTTCTGGTTTATTTGGACAGTGGTGGGGGTAGGGGTTGATAGAGTTCACCACTGCCCATCTCCATACAGAGGGCTGCATCCACCCTGCAGTAGTGAATAGGCAGAAAGGAAGATGTTGGCCCTTACATATTTACACATATAAAAAATTTTAAGGATGATTGAGTTCTCAGGATTCATATTTAGCTCATTTAAAATATTTATCTTCTAATTTAAAAAGTCATGCCCCTTACCAGATTATAGGTATAAATTAGAAATAGTGCAATCTAGGTGTTAAATTTGGGAACTAAGGAAAGAGCATGAAAAGAATTAGATAAGTGAGTGTGAAGGCATTTGGATGTGGATTTTACAGAAGTCCATCGAGCTAAACTTGGTTACCTAAGTAGGCCAAAGGAACAGGGGGAATTTGGGGCCTCAGTCTCATTCCATGGGCTTTCCTATAAAGATGGGAAGCCGGAGCACATCATTGTGAATTTCTGAAACTGGTTTTCGTCTTTGCTCTCGTTGGGCACAGAGTAAATAGCATTTGCAATTATCTAGTTACTGTGAGCCATTGCATTGAGTACAATAAGCCCAGAGTAAATTTTTTTCATAAAATCTTTTTCTTAAATCTTTTTCCTGAATTTTTTTCTTAAAATATTTTATCCCTCAGCAATGGAAATAACTGCAATGATTATCAGCCTCCCCTGCTTCCTTGGAATATGCAGATATGTGGGAAAATAGTAGACAATTTTGGTTTGAATTTATCAAATATTTGCTTACTTCTTCCTCTCCTCTTCCTTCATCCTTTATTGTATCTGTATTTTCTCTCCTCTCTTCCCCTCCTCTTCCCGTTTCCCTCCTTTTCTCTTCCCTCTATGACATTTAAGAATCAGAGGAACCCTTCAAACCCATCAAATAAGGATTTTTTCCCCATTACCATTTCATTTTATCTTCTAAAAAAACCCCTACAAAATGCAAAGCACCACAACAAATGAAAATGCCATGAAGCCCAGAAAATGCCAACCTTCAACTCCTCAAGTAGTAGGCTCATCCTAGAGAAGAAATGTGTAGACATATGAAATAACACACACACACACACACACACACACACACACACATCCACAGAGGCAGGGCTCTCAAAGTGGACAAAGGGGGCAGTTATACGACTAATTGTGTTCAATGGTCAGATAACTGAGTCAAAGAGTTACTGTTTTTTCTGGACATACCCGCTTCCCAAATCCAGCTGGGCTCATAGTGGACCACAATTCTCACTGGCATTCAAGATATACATTTCTGTTCACAGAATAGCCTTTTCGATCCTCAAGCATTTCTATTTAGAAGATTTCAATGGTTTGGTACATACAAGCCAGAACTCACATACATCGACATAGTCACATAACAAGAAATTACACACTTGGTAATTACAATTGCCATAACAACTAACATTTATTGAGCACTTGATACCTGCCAGTGCTATTCTAAGCAGGTTTATGCGGACTAGCTCCTATAACTTTCACGAGAATGTACGAGAGAGCTGTATGATTATCCTCATGTCAGTGAGGAAACTAAGGTCCAGACAGGATATGAGATTTCCCTCTAACCGTGCACCCTATGAAGAGGGAAGCTGGGTTCAAATTCTGAAACTCTCACCCCAGAGCTTGCTTTCTTACATTTTCTATGTGAATTGTCTGACACATAGCAGGTGCTTACAGAATGTTTTCTGAGTCAATGAATGAAAGAATAAATGAGTGAAAGACCATATCTGGTACGACCCCTCATAGTCTCCTTTAAGGTGGCAAAGTGCATTTTCTTATGGAAGCCAGGCCTAACAGACAGCTTAAGCTTTTTTGGACAAAGTGATATGCCCTCCCTACCAACTTTCAGGAGAAAGTGTCCATAGCTATGCCTGTTCAAATACAGACTGCTCAAAGCTCCAGCTTTCCACTTGACTTTGAGGCCAAGCCTTGCCTCCCTTCAAATAAAACATGAGGCTCAAATGCATCAAAGATGCTTTCTAACAACAACACTTTGTTTCCTAGAATATTTTCCTCTGAAAACAAGTGTTTCCCAATGAAATGAAACACCGATGAAATGAAGACTAAGAAATTCAATCAATTACGTAGACATCGCTAAATTACCAAATACTTGGCATCGTATCAACTGCTTTTATAGATGATTGACTAAAGGTTTTGGTTTTCATCCAGATGTTTGGGAGCTGTTTGTCAGCAAGTGCTCACGGATTTCCGAGAGACATAAGTGAACACTGAAGGGAAAAAGAATAACCCAGAACAAAACAGACTAAAGAGGACAGGGATAGCAGCTATTCAACAAAACTAGTCAAGCAGACTCCATTCTGGGAATGGGCTGCTGCCTTAGAAATCCATTAGAACAAGGATCCAGCTCACAAGAGACTCATGTGCTTAAAGACCTTTAAAAACCTTATAAGGTTGAATCGTTGACTGTCTGCAAAACCGGACCCAATCAGACCCCTGAATGACAGAGCTGATGGATCAGTCCCAGCACCTGGCGCAGAGAGCCCACGTTGTGGCCAATCCACCCTCTTCACACTGGCATGGCCTCATCCACTCTCTGGACACCTGCATGCCTGTGCGCTTAGTATTTCTACATATCGACAATCCATGTGGTAGATTTTGCAAAGCTTGGCGTAAATCTTGTTTGTGCTTTTGTACATGTACTCCTATTTATGATTTAGTGCTCTGCTTTGTATCACCTCTCCTACTTCCATTTTCTTTTCCTCTCTACTTTTTAATGCTATTTACAACTTCCTTATCCATAGAGCAGCACAGTGATCTTTCAGTGTCTCTACTGATATACCTAAATGATCTTTCTTACCCAGGTTTTCTCTCTACTCGACTTAATTTATGTTTTAGTAAACAGGAACTTTAGATCGTTTCATTCAGTAGTACTTGGGTACTTGGGGTTATCACTTTTATCAAAGGGAGCATGGCACTAAAGGACTCCTTGCAAAGGACATTTGTTTATTCTTATAAGACACTAGCTCTCCTATGTGTGAAAAGGCTGTGTGCACATGGGTGTGCATGCACGGCATTCTCAGTTTGTGCCACTATGCTCCACTGCCCTGTGTCAGTGCTGCTTGGCACTGGCTGTAAGAGCCCAGTGAAACCATGATGTGTCCAGCAGCTAACCCTGAAATGCAGGCCCTGGGCCCTCCCAGCTGATGGCCACTCAGTTCTTTTAAGAGCAGGCCCACCACATATGCCTGGCAGGGCTGTTTCCTCCAAAATCTCTCTCCCACATACAACCTTCATCCCAGAGCTGCAGAGGAGGCTGTGATGACATTATTCACAAGCAAGGATTTTTTGGAGGGGAGTCTCTTCTCCTAAAAGTGTGAGTTGGAGGTTAGGAAACCAGTATAATGTCTCCCGATAGTTCTGGGTCATCTATTGCCTTTTGTCTTTCTCTCCGATGCTTTCCACACCTTCTCATTTTTCACTCTATTTGCCCTTGAACTCTGTCCTCTCCTTTCACCCAGAATGTGTCCCAAGGGGACCGACACCTCCAAAGAAACAGTTACCTGGCCTGACAGGCCTGGAGACCAGTAGCCAGAGGGCCCAGCCCATCACTCCACTGTTGGAAATAAATCCCATTGTATTTGCATTTTAATTTTCCACATAAACAAAGGCCCAGAGTACTCGCTTGGGCAGCATCACTGGACGAATTTAATTAGAAATGAAAAGTTTATAGGGCCCTCTTTAATGCGATTAATGCTCAGTTAACATTTATCACCCTCGTATGCTGGAATCGCCTTTTCTAAGCAGCCACTGGCCATGAAATGAATTTCTCTCAACTTTTTTTTTGCACCCACCCTGGGAGGTCATCTCCTGAAGAGTCTGCCCTGCCCTCCAGGTTGTTTCTCTGGGGCCAAAAATTAGCTGTTCCTCAGAGCCAAGTTCAAGGGAAGTAAGGGTGGGGGAAGAGGCATATGTGCCTGTGTTTGTGCTGGGGTGGGAGGGCAGGAGACTAAGAGTGAGCTGTGAGCTGAACAAGTTTCTGGGACAAGCTGGACCTGAGCCAGGGCTGTACCCTCTGCAATGACCTGAGTGCTCAGCCCAGCAGACTGGCTAAAAGGCTTCAGAGCCTCTTCCTTAATAGAAAGAGACCCCCTTCCGAAGGCACACACATTCTTTTTTTTTTTTTTTTTTTGTTTTGTTTTGTTTTGTTTTGTTTTGTTTTTTTGCAATAAAACATAATGTATTTAACTGTGACTTAGTCATTAAGAAAATTCTATTTCACTTTTGATCCATTTTGTCAAGTATTCATTTGCATCCTTCAGGAGTGTTCTAAAGTTTTCTTCACATTAGTTTTGAAAATTTCTAAAGTTTGTTTTTAAGTGTTTCACCTTTTTCCTCCTACCATTCAGTGTATTTCTGTGACCAAAAAGGAGGCTTTGGCTGGGGCTGGTCGGTGTCATTCCCATCTGGCTCTCACTTCTCTCCTCCTGTCTCCGGACATCTCTCTTCTACCTTTCCCCTTCTGTTGTCCAGGGCTCTGTGGGACTGTCCCTCCTAGGCCCATGGTGACTAGGAAAGGAACCCAGGTCTCCACCCTGGGGAAGACCTCCTTTTCTCAGGCTCTGCCAGAGGCCAGACAGTCACAGTCAGTAGGAAGGCCGCCTGCCCTGGTGTCAGCTCCTTAGGGAAACAGAGCGAAGTAGGGAAATGTGAAACCTCTCCTGGTCCCCAGAGGAACGTGGCCTTCCTTATCTTATCAATTCTCTTCAGTCTTCAATTAGAGTCTACTGAGATTGGCCTCCTAACCCAAACCAGCTAACCTGAGTGGTGATGAGGAGGAGGAGAGAAAGGAAAAAAGGTAAGGAGTGGGGGGAGGGGGAGAGGGAGGTGCTCAAAGGAGATAGCTAGCTTGGTCCTTGTCCTTACCTAAATGCGCACTCCCCGTGAGGACCTCCGCGGACGCAAACCAAGCAGCCACTACCAGTTTTCCTAGTAGTGTGTTACACATACCCACTACCCCAGCGTCACACACAACTCTACACCTTCCCCTCTAGTACAGCAAATGCACGTGTGCATGAACACAGATTCAATGTGTCGGGGCCCTCAGTGTACCTGACAGGACCCCCCACCCCACCCACCCAGCAGAAGAGCTACAGTCCATTCAACCCCTCACTCTCTGGATAACATTTGCAAACACCCCAAACAGGCAGGCTGTTCAAGTGATGGCAGGCTCTTCCGTTCCAGGACCGAACGATTGCTTCAGCCAGAAAGCCTCTGAATAGTGAGCCACCGCTCCCTGTTTGACAGGACCAACTCCTTTTAAGAGCTCCCTGCAATGCCAGGGCCATTTAGACAGATTCCCAGGACATGAGTACCGGGCTCAGCTGGAGCCCACACACTCTTTCCAAACCAGAGCCACACAGAGGCCTCCAACACATAGTCACCAACTTCTCGGGACACAAGGCAGGCACCATCTTGTCCGCTAGAATTAGGACAAAAGGTCACAGGATAAGGGGCAGAACGAGGGTCTCCTCCCCGCCCATCTCCGTGGGTTGCCAGGCTGGATGCTGCCCACAAGCTTTCCTCCATCAGCACAGCCAAGACCCCGGAGCCAAAACGGAACATCAGGGCCAGGGAAAGCCGCCCCCAGTGCTGGCGCCCACTGTTGATCGCCCTTCCCACTCTCCTCCTCTGTCCCCTAGTCCGCTAAGTCCTTCCTTTCTCTGATTTCTTGACCTTACTGTGCCTGCAAGGTGGCCAGTTCCCCTTCCAGCCTGCGGCCCTGTCTCACAGCCTTTCTCCTCCTGCCAGGAGCTGCCAGGAGCTGCCGCCGGTCATGTCCTCTGGCTCCCTCTGTTCCTGGATGGCTGCAGAGGGAGCTCACTGCAGAGACACTTGGGCAGGGCTGAAGGCAGGAGAGGAGGACATCCAGAGCAAAGTAGCCAGAGGCTCCCAGGTGGAGGGGGCTCTCATCTGGAACACCCGAGAAGCAGGAACCTCCCTTCTTTTTGGCCTTTCTCTCACCCTCCCCTCTTCCAGGGACCAGGCGGGAGTAACTGCACTGCAGCAGCCCCACAGCCACTACCGTCCTGCCTTGCTGTGTGCTGCCTGGTGCGGGTGGCCGTGAGCTCCAGGCCCTGTGACTTTTCCCATCCCTCATATCCCCCATTGCTTACCTTTGCTCTGTCACCTTTCTCCACTCTGGCCTCCTCTTTTCTCCTTTACCACCTCTGAGCTCCCTCAGTCCCCCTCAGCCTGGTCCTCCAACTGGCCAGAGCTCTGGCTCCTTCTAACCACCTCTAAGACTTTGCAGGGCTATCAAAGCCCCTTGGCTCGGACGCAGGAATCCAATCGCCCTTTTTAAGCTTCTGTTGTTCCCTGTTTTATACTCTGAGATACTCTCTATTCCCAAACAAACCTGTCCAAGCTGAGTCAGTCCGAGATCTCTCCCTTTTCTCTCTCAGCGTCATCACCTCCTTCCTCACTCTAACTTTCCATCCACATCTCGTCCTCTCCTCCCCTAGCTAGAGCGTATAGTCTCTCCCCCACCTCCCTGCCTCAGGGGCTTCTGGAATAAGAGGCTCAGGAAATGGCCTGTTCCTTTTCACCTGTACTGAGGTTACTGTGTGGTCTGAAGCAGGAAGATAAGCTATGTCCAGTTACACAGACTGAGAGCTGCAGACTGCTGGCCCATAAACTGAATCAGGCCCAAAGATGTGTTTTACTTGGCCGGCATCGAGTTTTTAAAAATCAAATCTCACTGCCTCTAGGCCAGGCCTGCATGCTCCAGCTCCTGTTTGTGCAGCTCTCACCGCCTTGGTCTCATCTCCTGTAGCTGCTCCCACTGACCTTCCCAGCCATGATCCCTGAGCCCCACGGCCACATGGCAGCTCCATTGCTGCCCCTCATTAACACATTCCTTACCAGTTTGGACTTTCAGACACTACTCCCTCCCCCACTCCCGCCCCGACAACATCCTACAATAAATCTGACATCTCTAGAATGCCAGTGACTCTCAGTTTCTCTTTCTCTCTGTCACACAAAACCTCCCTTAAAATATCTTCTTAACCATATTCTCTCTCAAAAACCAAAAGAGAGAGTCTAGTTATGTTTGTGATTGTTGAAAATGAGCTACAAGAAAAACCTGGCTCTATGGCCTCTCCCCTCTCTCCGCCTCCATCCTGCATGCTTTCCTCTCCTCTCTGAGAGTTCCCATGTCTACAAGGGGCCTTGCTCCTTCTCCTCCAGGGCCAGGTCATTCTCCTCTTGTTTCCTACACCCCCAACAGCTCCCCATGCCCAGCCCTCCCCAGAAGGCCCCAGGCATCTGCCTCTGCTCTTTCTGCGTGGTCTCCAAGCCTTCCGTAGTTCCAGCTGTATGTTTCTCCCACAGTTTCTTCCTTATTTCCCTGGTACCTGGATTATTGGGAAAGGGTTTGGAGGCTAAAACTGGGGCCTGGCCCTTGGGAAATCTCTGCCGCTGACTGTGTCCCAGTGCTGCTGCCATGCCTGCTGCTGGGGGACCTGCACCACAGATCTGCAGGAAGGGGACCCATGGGAAAGAACATCTTTTTGGCTGCTTACGTGGTTGGTCCTTAACCAGTCCTGCCACTGGGCTGACAAGTTTTGACATAAAGATGGACAGCTGATCACATAGCTCTCCATCACAAAGGTAGCATCACTGTAGCAAAGCCCCACTTACTGGGGGCTAACTGGACTATGGAGTGTGACAGTGCAAAACAATCAAAATAAAAAGGGAGGAACATTTGGCTCCAACTTCTGATAGGAAGAATCTCTGGCCCAGCCCTATAGTCACCCAATGGCCCAATAATTGCCTCACTTGTTGACCTGATGGGCCCGAGGACAAGGTGTCCAGCCTTTCTGTGACTGCGGGTCATGTCCTGTATGCCTTCCTTCTTTTCCTCCTCTTGGCCTCAGAACCATTTCACCAAAGAGCAGCTACAGGCTGGCCCGCACGTGCGCGCACATCCACACACCGCGAAGATAGCAAACTCTGTGCCTAGAAACCGGCACGTGTATGGTCAAAACATCATGAATATATTTATGGCACCAAAACCAATATATTCAACCCGCACCTTTACAGCACCAAAACAAATAATCTGTTCCACAGAAGGAAAACATTTCAACCCGGTAGCTGAGTGTTACACAGATAAACCCAAGGTGACGTAATTTCCCCCCTGTTTAATGTTTCACTTGTTATTTGAGCATTGGTTGTGAGACACTTTTCCCCACTCCTCAGATCTGTCAGGGCACTTCTCTCTTCTCTAGCCTCACCCACATGGCTGGATGAGCAGCGCTGGCCACAGCTATACCTATAACTGCTTCCCCTGAAAGAATCTGAACTCTGGATACCTGGCTTATGCAGGTGGGAAGGAGGTATATGAGAAGAAACAGCAGGGATTCCAAGGATTGGCAGGCCAGGTTAGCAACCTTTATTGCTTTCTTTTGAAGAACAGGAAGTAAAAAGGAAATTCTTTCCAACATACACAGTTTCCTTTTACTATAACAACTCCAGCTTCCAACTCCAGGCAGCAACAAGGAGGGCTAAGGACAGACCTGAGCATTAAGAGGCCAAGTTGCAGTACAGCTAGAGCTTAAGATCTAAGAAGCTGGGAGCAGACAATGGAGCTCCTGGCTTAAGGTGTTCTTTTACCAGTTCCTTTCCAGTGAGAAGACTGGGAAGCAAGACCCCTATCCCCGGTGAGCTGATGAGGAGCCCAGTCTTCAGAGTACAGGCTCTTGGTGGTAGCGGGGTAGGGGTGGGGAGGGTTGATTCATCTTCTGCGTGTTACTACTATCACTACTTTTTCTCTGGAAGCTGTAGTATTCTAGCCCCCCCCCCCCACACACACACACATACCATCACATAAACCACCACATGATCCCATGTGTACAGGGACAAACCCATTTCCCAACTGCTTCCTCCCACCCCAACTTCCATCTCCTGTATCTACTCTGCACAATAATTCTCCCCTTGAGCCAATATGCTCATAAAGCTACCTGCTGTCCCCTGCCACACCCCCTCCCTCCCTAACACTCCTGGCACCTGGTTTCCCTGCTCCTGTCTGGCCCCATCTCCACTTGGCTAATTCCCCCTGTGGCCCCTGTATTGAACTGTTGTGTTGTCCATTTCCCTGTGACAAGGGCTCTGGTTACAGAGTTATTGATTGGTTTCCATGCAGACAGATGGACCCTTCCAGAGTTCCCACCGAAATCCCCGGCTGTATGGGCCGATTGTTGCCTCTCGGGGTGTAGGATTGCACTGGAGACCACCCTCCACGCAACCTCCTCGGTCCAGGCTGTGGATGGTCATAAATGGAGGCAGCCCGAACGATAATAAAAGCAATTGAGTGGGTTACCTGTGCAGACACAAGATTTATGCCTTTTCATTTTGATGTGATTGTTTTATTGAGTTCTCAGAAGAGTGGGAAGCCCATTTATTTATTTAGGGGTTTCCTTCTCTTTACTTCTTGGCATAACCCTCCAAAACCCACCTGGAGCTTTCACAAGGGACAGCCCCTCCGGTCTGCCTCTTCTCAAGAGTGACCAGCTAAAGAAGAGCTCAGGGCAACTAGCCATTGCTTTCACCTGGAAGTCATTTTGTGGCCTGAATGTCCACTCTGAGCCAGCCAACAGAGAAACAGACCAACGTGACTACTGGCCAAGAAGTCTGAAATAACTATGGGAACAAAAACGGCTTTTTAGGAGGACAACTCCAGCTCGTTTTAAGGAATGAGAGGACCAACAGTCATGCCTGTTTCACAAGTTATTCTAAGGATGGATGACCTCCACAGCAGGAGACCCTCTCTAGGAAGGGACAGGTAAGCAAGGCTTCTCAGATAGGAACTGATGTGTGTATGTGCTATTTGTGGCCTGGTCTGGTAGGTCCAGGGCCACAGAAGTCAAGTGTTCTGTCCTTATTTCTCCCATTCCTCTGTGGGGAGAAGTCTTCTTAGCCCATCAATTTGCTTTGGCTCTTTGCCATGATACCACCAGCCCTGACCACCAAACAGCTACAAGGGTATGGAGATGTGGCAGGAAATGCCACCCCTCTGGCCTAGCTTCATGCTAAGCTAGGTCCAAGAGTTAAACTTGCAATGTTCTAGAAGCTGAGTTTCAGAGAGGGAGACACATATCCTAGCCCCAAATATGTCTTCAGCATTCCCTTGGCTAGGATGAGTGGCTCCCAGCTTATTTGGAAAGGTCTTTAAATGAACAGCTGGCAGATCACTGTCACCCCACTGTCAGAGCTCTGATGAAGACCTGTGAATGACACAGGATGGGATTCGTTAATAGCACTGGGGCTATAGCCTTCTTGAAGCCAGTGTCACCCCTGCTAAGAGAATGAATGTGCTCTCTTACAGTGATACACGCTAAGAGAGAGTGTGGGTAACAGGTCAACAGTGAGAAATGGACTCTAGGAGAGTCCACTCCAAAGATCTAGGGGCTGGGAGTGCCCTGATCCCAAAGAGTCCAGAGCAGGCTGAAAAAGTACGAGAGTGATGGCCTTCTTGTCAGCTCATTCCAAGACAGTGACCTGAGGGGATCTTCAGTAACCCTAAACTCTATCTGCAGTTTGTGCCTGTTCTTTCAAAGGAGCTGTATTTTTTGCCCAGAGCAACAGCCAAACCAGAAGACTGGCATACAAGGAAAATCTTTCCTGCCTAATCAATTGCTCCGGGATGTAATGAGGTGGCTTTTCCCCTTTCAGTAGCGTGGGCCTCCCTCCATCTCTTCCTCACTGCAGGCCATTTCCCACACCAGGTTTCAATCTCAAGTCACCTGTTTATAAACACCTGCCCTCTACAGCGGCAGTGTGCAAGCTGAAGGGCTGGCAACTCCATGCTCAGCGATCAGTCACCCAGTATTGAGAACGATTCAGATAAATTCCACGGGCTGAGCAATCCAGTCAACCCTTGGAGTTTTGGTCTTTGAGGGCGGGGGTTGGGTGGGAGGTCTCCCCGACCTACTCTGTTGGCTCAGAGAGGTATTTCTAGGAGGATTTGCCAATGGAGAATGTGGGTTGGCTGTCTAAACCTTTATCGCGACAGGATCAGAAAAAGCCAAACCCATTTTGAAAGCATGAAAAGCAATTTACTTTATAACCATAACAGCATATTTCAAGTGCGGCGACAGCATCTGTTTTGAGGAGGAAAAGATGAAAAACCTTACGATTTGGCTCAGGTGGGCGAGCATGTGTGGACTTCTTTTCTTGCCAGCCACTGGCACATGCACACCCTCCCTCGTAACAGTTATGAAGTGCCCAGCACATGTGGGCATCTCACCAACAGTCAAGGTCTCATCTCCAGACCCGCCCCTTCCAATGCGCTGACCGCACTTTCTGCAGCGGGGGCGGGGGCGGGGGGAACATTCCAGGCTCTTTGCACAGAGAGTGAGAATTCACAAGGTTCCCGACACCACCAGCACCAGCAGAAACACCCGCGTTCATCGGGCTTTAGGGTGAAACATCACATCTCAGATACCTTTTCACCTTCAGAGCAGAGCACCTACAGGAATGAAGCTAAGGGAATCGAGCCCGGATGCATCCCCCAAACCCCAACACAGCAGTACACTGGGAAGCCTCCAGAATGCTTTCCAAAATATGAACCATGGTAGGATTCTGTCCCAAAACAAAATTGAGAATATGCCGACTGCTCCTCGTTGACAAAGCAAACCGGGAAGCCTACGAGTAGACCCAGGGCTGTCTGCCCATGCTGTCACCGGCTTCCCCGCTGCTCTCTTCTCAGTCCCTCTCCATCTACAGCAACGCCTGCCCGCAGCTGGCCATTTCTCCACACCCCAAGGAAGTCTCCTTGCCCCTCAGGTGACAGGGCTCCACGGTGAGCAGATTCTGCAGCTGTTGAGGCCGTTCTTTCTCGCACTCTCATTTCACCTGAGACTCACTTGCCTACTTTCTTCCAATTCTGATAGATGCACTTCAAGGCCTCTAAAGCTTGATCCTGGGGTCACCTGTCCCCTGCTCTCTATGACTCTTCAGGATGAGAGTATCCTCAGACATTTACCTAATCCAGCTTCCAAAACTATCTCAGCTAGTTACAGGGAGGGAGAAAGGTGCTGGATGGGTGCTGGACAAGGGGTGCTGCCACCACCCTGCCTTGATTACTCCGATCGATCCCTCACCCATCTAGAGAAGCAAAACACCAGAACCGTACATGTCTTGGGTTCCTCCAAAGCAAATCCTATCACGGACAACAGCATTTCCCTCAAATATTCACCAAAACACGGGCACCCAGACCCAGCACCATTGCTCCTCAGCAGGGCTGCTCTCCTCCCAAGACCCCAGTTCCAACTCACTCTGAGGACCAGCTGCCAGTGAGAGGCTAAATCTCCAGAAGGCTCAGAAAACAATGCTTTGTCCCCTTTCCTTCCTTAACCAATACCCAAGCCTCAGCTCCAAAGCTTCCCTAGCCTTCTCCCCTGTCTTTTAAATGCAAAAAACTCATTCCTTCCCCCAAACCACTGAGTGGCTTTCTCCAGCTCCTTGGGAAGGTGTCTGAATGTCAAACTGCTATGCTTTCAATACCTAGCTGAACCAGGCGCAGGGAGCTGGAGGGTTTTCGGAGGGTGTATAATTAGCTGATCAGTATTATGTTACCCTGTTCATAACTGAATAACCATTTTAATACAGATGGCACACACCGGGATAATTTCTGGGGTCGCCTCGCAGTACGTTACAGCACGAGTGTGGCAGAGGGAATCTTCTTTAGCCAAGGTACATTCTACCAGCTAATTTTACCTGCTGTTTTCAGGATGATTTGGGATAATTCCACATCATTTGCAAAATATTAAAAAAAAAAAAAACCTTGATACGTGATGCCAGTTTTAGAAAAAAAAGCACCATCTGAATTATTAGTTGTCTTAGCCTCATACTCATGAGCCTACGAAGAGTGCAAAGAATAACAAAGATATGAAAGCCTTAACCCTTATCTCATTCGGGGATTTGCCCTAAAATGGGCAGCGGGGGTGGAAAGGCTGCCAAGGTTATGGGGAACTTGTATAGAGTCTCTGTTGATGTCAGGTTGTACAGTTCTGTGATGGTGAAGACATCCTGGGTTCCTGCATCCGATTGCTGCTTGTTTGTGCTGTGCCCATCACAGACAGACAGACAGACAGACAGACACATTTGCACACTGGCAGGGTGTAAGGACATGGAGTGTATGCATGTGTTCTCCCAAGGGAGCACGCTGGAGTGGCTTGGGGACTGGGATACTAACTATCTTCTGCTATTATATGTTGCGCTGACTCCAGCCTGTGTCATCCCCATGTGCCTGAGCCTGTCATCAATGCACACTTAGGCCTGGACATAGGCACCCCAGATGGTGACAAGCATCTCCTAAGGTTCAGCCTCAGAATCCAGAGTTCTCCCTCCCTGCCTGGCGTCCCTCTCCTTGTCCAACTCCTCTAGTCCCTGCCAATTGCTGGCTGGTGGTTGGCATTTGCTCTGCAGGCCTGGATACTCCTGCCTGTAGGCCGGAAATTTGTGCGGAGCTGGCTAGCAAGGTCTGGGCTCCGGGGAGGCAAGCTTTGTGGGAGTTGGCAGGGAGGGTTG
This sequence comes from Lyroderma lyra, assembly GCA_004026885.1. Classification (NCBI taxonomy): domain Eukaryota; kingdom Metazoa; phylum Chordata; class Mammalia; order Chiroptera; family Megadermatidae; genus Lyroderma; species Lyroderma lyra. The sequence continues at coordinate 102,739 of PVJL010002045.1, read as the reverse complement.
GGGAGCCAGGACAGGAGGCTGCCCCTGGGGAAGGGAGCATGCCTTTAGAAAGGAAAGTCTGTTTGGAGGCGATGAATAGACACTGGTCATTTTAAAGGCTTCGGCTGTGGGCTGTGATTGTCTCTAGATACCAAGGCGCGTAATCTTGGAGTCTTAATTACCACAAACACTTGGATTCATTTCCAGTACTCTGGCGGGAGAAGCCTGGCAGGGAATACCCAGCCCTGTCTGTTTGTCCATCTCTCTGCTTCCCAGGTCCCCTCTCCCTACCCAAAAGATGTTGGATGTAGGAGTGGGGAGGAAAGGCAGAGGCTGGAGAAAGAACCAAGATCTTAAGATCGGGTGCTAGGGTGCCCTGGTGAGCAGGACCTGGGAGCTGGAGTCCTGCCCTGTAGCCAGGGGGAGGCTGGCTCACCTGTTGATGGAAGAGACGCTGGGCACGGTGTCGTTGTCGCATATGCCCTCAGCCAGGAGCCGGTCTCGGATCTCCCAGGCAAACATAGTTGGGTTCTGTCGCTTGTATTCAGCAATCTTGTCCACCACTTTGGGAGTTGCCACTTTGGGCTTGGAGCCGCCAATCACTCCGGGCTTGATGCTGCCAGTCTCGTAGTACCTGCCCCAGGAAGGCCAGTGGAGTCAGGAAGAGGTGGCCATGGCAAGGGGAGGAGGGCTGTAGGTTCCGGGCCGCTGAGCCACTCTTGCGCCTGAGGCAGCCACGTGGAGGGAAAAGATCCAGCGTGGCTGAGCCCGCTTCTAGAGGGCGCTTGGCTCGGGCGAGGGACCCATGGGAGGATGGAGGGGAGCACGAGGGGAACACTCCCTCCAGGGAGGCGGTCATGCCAGGGGCTGCCAGCACACCAGCAGGAATGGGCGCCCTTGGGAGCGAAAGCCCGGCCCTTCTTCCATTGGGAATAGCAGGAGGAAGGCATTCCCAGGCCAGGGCGAGGCACCACCTCCCGCCCTTTCCTGCTGAGTGCGGAGCAGGAAACCCAGACCCCCTTCCCACGTCCCCAGTGATGGTTTTTCTCCTATTGGGGACCCGTTTCCGCTCCTCAGCCTGTTCCTCCATCCACCCCCCAACCTCCCGCGTTGCATTAACTCTGCTAGAAGAGATATCGCTCCTTTTCTGAGAATCAGGCTGCCTCCTCGCGAGGCCCCGGACACTGGGCAGGTGCTGGAGGACCGTGACCCGTCCTCACTCCTAGGGATGCGGCCAGCACCTGAGCGGCCTCTCCCAAATGAACAGCTCTCCAGATACCCTGGTGCGGGGCATCTCCCTCTCCCGCTGGCGGCCTCGACTTTTAGCCAAGTCCTCAGGCTGGAGACCCAGGGCCCAGGGGGGGAAGGAGGCAGGGCGTCTCTCAGGGGCAACTCCCGCCCTCACCTGCCCAGGATTTTGCTGACACAGCCGTGGCTGACCCGCAACTGCCGAGAGATGTCACAGGGCCGCACGCCCTGGTGGGCCAGCTCCACGATGCGCTGCCTCACCACGTCGGGCAGGGGCCGGCCGTTCACAAACACCCCCCCGAGCTGGTTCACACCCCCGTGCCCTGCTGGGGAGAGACAAGAAAAAAACACAACACCCCACCCACAGCAGGGACCGGCCATTAGTCAGGGTCCGCGGCCCAGGACGTGCGAAGGGAGCAGGCAGGACAGAGGGGTATATTCCCGGAGTCGCAGGAGAATGGTGGCCCTCCGACGACAACGCGGAGGGCTGTGGATTGGAACCCGCCGGCCGGTGGAGACGCGGAGCGCAAAGGCTGAGCAGAGGGCCGTGAGAAAGTACGCGGCTCTGAGACTCGTGCGACGCAAGGGAGACCGCGAGGGAAGGAATGCAGGCACGGGACAAGGGCAAAGAGGGGAGAGAGGGGGGAAACAGCAAAGGGGGGATTAACGCCAGCAGGAAAGGATGTAGGAGAGGAAAGGAAGGGTCGGCCCGGAGAGGGAACCTGCGCGGAGCGGCATCCCGCCTGAGCCGCACGCTAGAGGGAGTTGTCGGTGCGTGCGGGGCGGCGTGCTTGGAGGGGTGGTTTTGGGGGGTCTGCGTCTGGATGACGGTACATAAGGGCTCTGGACACAGAGAGGGACACCCCTAAGTCCTGACATCCCCCCTCTTTGCTCCCTACCTTCTTCCTTGTATTTATTTTTAATCGGATTGGAGTTTTCCTACCTCTTTATCTGTGTTTTTGTTTTGTTCTTTTTTTTAAAGCGAATTTTCCTTTCCTTTATTGTTTTCTGTCTTTAGGCATTTGGGGGTCCCTATTTCCTCCTCACCTCCCTAGTGTCTAACGTTCAAAGGAACCCAGGTGGAGGAAGGAAGGCTGAAGAGGCAGGGGCCAGGAGTCGGCTGCGCTCGGAGACCAGGAGGCAGCGGAGAGCAGCGCGTCGCCGGTAGCAGCCTGAGAACGCAGGCTGACCCAGCCCGCCCGCCTGCCGCGCTGAGCCGGGCTCCGGGCCCCCCGCCTCGCCCAGGTCGCCCGGTACGGGTCGCCCAGGATGGCTGAGGGCTCACGGGGCAACCTGTGCAACCAGCACAAGTCGCCTCGCGCCCCTCCGACCTCTTAGACCTCAGCGGCCGCCCAGGGCACCGCGCCGTCAGGACGTTGGCTCGCCTGGCCAAGAGGAGGGCGCTGGGTCTCCAGCCGGACGCCAGCTCCAGCTTCCAACCTCGGAGCCCAGGTGGTTGCCGGATACCGGGCCTTAGAGCGCGGCCCGGCGCCCCGTTCTCTCTGGCCTAAAGCAGTCTAGAAATCCTTCGCCCGGAGCGATCAGCCCGCAGCCGCCGTTACCGAGCCATCCAAGCTCAGAGACCGAGACGCGCCGGACCGGGCCGGCAACCTGAAGCCCCGGTCCTACTAGCTTCAGGCGACATTCGGAGAAAGCGGGAACATCTGCGTCCCCGCTCAATTCTCTCCGGTCCCCTCCTCGGGGGGAAGGAGGGCAAGGGCAGTAGAAACCCCTAGGGAGATGCGACTAGTCAGGAGGTTGGGGGAGGCCGGAACCTCTGATTTTACCCCCATCCCCGCTAGTGTCCCTATCTCTGGCCCCACTCTTCACCCCTCCCCACCCTCCAAACCCCAACCATCAATAATTTAGGCCCCGGGAGAACTCGCGTTACCGGTATGAAAAGGCGGCAGCTGCGGGCAGATTAAAGATGAATAATTCAGCCTCCCCGGGCTTCGGGCCCGGCCCCTCGTGCCCAGTCTAAGGGGTAGGAAGGGAAGGGGACACGGCGGGAGTCCAGGGCTGGGGACCAGAGCCGGCGCGGAGTCGGGCCTGGAATGCGCCACTGCCGCCGGCGCTGACTCCGGCTGCGGCGGATTGCCAGCCGGCCGCCAGCCCGCCGCCCGAGCCGCGCTCTCGGCCTTCCTCCGACCACCTTCCGCTCGCCTCGCTCCTCTTTACGTTTCAAAGAGGCACCCAGCGGGCGGGCGGGATTCGGCGGGTCCCCCGCGGAATCGGCCGGAGAGGAGAGGGAGAGCAGAGGCGGCCGGGCCGGGCGGGCCGCGGGCTGGGCGAAGACGGCCTGTGGACCCGGTTCCACGACCTCCGGGAAAAAGCCTGGGTTTTTGGCTCTGCTCGCGGGGACTCGAGGCAGCCCGAGGCCCCCGGCTGGGATTTCCTGTGCTTGAATATCATTTAGGAGAATATGTTTTATCCCAGGAGTATGTTTTAAAGGTCCCCCTCCCCCGTAACGCTAAATGCGTGCTGAGAGAAAAATTCAGCTCTCCCGCCTCGGTTTTCTTGTCTGAAGCACAGATCCGAGCCAGCTTTAAAAAGTTTCCCTGTGAAAAGTTACAAATCATTCTTAATTATTAATCTACAGAGGAGGAGAGGTTTTTTTAATTTAGAATCTACCTTTTAAAATGCCTGGAAAAAATCTCTGAATTGTTTTCAAAGCTAAAGACATATGGCACGAATTAGATAAATTCAAATGTCATTAAAGTAATTCCCTTTTTTCTTATTTTTTTCACTTATTTCCTCCCCTCCCCTTTTTTGTTACATCCTTTCTGTTTTTGTTCCTTTCTTTCTTTCCTCTTGCTTAGATTTCTCTCTCCTTTCTCCCTGGCATTGGCATTTGCTTTCCTTTTGTGCCCCCCACCCCCCACACACCTCCACAATGTCTTCCTTTTTGCTAACCCCTGGCCAGGTCACTGGCTAAACCGTCCTCTCAGGGAGTGGGAGGTGGGCGAGGCGCCTCCAGAACCAGAAGGCGACTCCTGTTCTGCGTGGAGCTGCCTGGAAGGCTCCTCGACTCCATCTCTCTCCGACTTTGATTTTTCCTCGGAACCCCTCTTTGTTTTTAGAGCATCTCCTGGGAGAGGTGGAAAAACATGACCACTACCTCTTGCCAATCTCAGACTCATAACTCAAGGAGAAGAGAAGGGGAAGGAGAGGGGAAGGAGATAGGAAAGAAAGCACAGAAAGGAACTATTTCAAACCAGCGTACCAGAAGCCTTGGCTGGGCTGGCAAGGAACGGAGATGCTAGGAGCTGAGGGTCGGAAGGGGGAAACCCCCCCAACACCCATACACTCTTCTGCCTGACTGTCCTGACATTGAGGCTGCCCATGCTTAGAGTCTCCTCCTGGACAACCACATTCTAAGTTCCAGAAAGGTAGAGATGAGGGAAGGGAGGAGGGGTACACAAACAGAGACCGGGTGGGGAGAGAGAGAGAGACAAGATAGAGAAAACACACAACACAACACAAAACCCTGAAAACTGCCTGCCCATTAGTTCCCCAGCCCAACGCAAGAGAGTGACCAGGGAGTGGGGTGACTGGAGCAAGGGCGGGGGTGCTGTGGATTCGAGACTTAAGAAGGAGCAGATACAAGGCAGGCAGGTGGTGGGCAAGGGGAAGGTAGGAAGGGAGGTAGGCGTAGAGGTGTGGGTGACAGAAGGCAAAAGAGAGAGGAACTGGGAAATGAGGGGAAGAGGAAGAACGAAAGGGGGGACTGGGAGGAGCCAGCGTGGCCTCCAAATGGGTCCTGAGCACAGGGGGCCAGAATCAGGACAGGGCTGGGACGGGGAACCCCAAGCTGGGGCAGGAGCCGGGCGCCGGTACTCACGGTGCATCGCGGAGAAGGGGTCTGCTTTGCAGTGCATATCCATGGGGAGGCAGAGGAGCGGGAGCAGCGCGGCCGCCGCCGCCGTGTCGCCTCTCAAACTCAACTTCAGGACTTGAGGAGAAAAGGGAGGGACGGTGTGGGGGGTGAGCGGGCGCCCGGTTGCGGCGGGGCGCGCGGAGGCGGGGGGCGCCGCGCTGCGCTCCCCGCTGGGACTCCTCCCCCGCCGGCCGGAGCTTGCGACCGCCGCGGCCGCAACTTCCCACCGTCGGGGCTCGGGGCTGGTCAGTCAGCAGAATGGTCCCAAGGCGGCAGGCCGGGCTGGGGGAATCTGGGGGCGCATGGCGCTCGTGGCCACTGCGGCTAGGGCTGAGGCTGGGAGGGGGAGGCGGCTCGCTCAGCTCCCCTGGAACCTGGTCATCCGAGAGGCGACAGTCGGAGAGGTCGAGGAGCTGGGGCGGCCCGAGGGCGCCAGGCTGGGAGCCGGGCCGCTGCAAGTGCCGGTGAGTTGGCGAAGTTGGCAGAGAAGTAGCAATCCTTGGGTTGTCCGAGCGGGCGCCTTCGGGAGGGGAGAGCGCGAGCCGGGCCCCCGCCCCCGGAAAAGGCAGGCGCACTCTGCCGCGGCCGAGGGGCCGGGAGGGAGGGAGGGAGCCGAGCGGCGCCGGCGGTACGGGGCTGGCCCCAGGTGGGTTGCGGCTGCGAGAAGACTCGGCCGGAGACTGGAGCCTCGGCTCCCAGTGTGTGTCTCTCTAAAAGCTGCAAAGCCCCCTCCAGACCCCCTCCCCCTCCCCGCGCTGGGAGATGGATGACTTGTCAGACAAAGGCAATAGATTCCACCACTCTGTGATTCGCCAGTGCCGGAGCCCCGAGCTTCGGCTAGGAGGGCCCCGCGCCTGTCACTCCGGTGCCGGCGAGGGGAGGGCAGCGGAGGGGGAAACGGGAGGGAGGAGGGAGCAGCGAGCGAAGGAAGAGGGAGGGAGGGGAGCCGGCCAGGGGGAGGAGGAAGGGGAGCCCGGGATTAAAACTACACTGAGAAACGAAACTCGCCGATTAGATAAACGTTAGATAAGGATAAAGAGCGGCCAGTCTAATGAATATTCAGGCAACGACGGAGGGCCGCGCAGCGCACCGCGTTGGGAAGCCTGGCTCTCGGTCCCAACTCACCGAGCCTCGCCATCCACCGGCCCGAGTCCGCATGGACCACGCCGCTCCGAGTCGGGTCCGCATCCCTAGTCCTAACCCTGCTAGTCTCCGCTGACTTCCCTTCCGTTCCTTCCCGATCCGTCCTTCCTCTCTCTGGTCCTGCCCTTTCGCCTTTCCCTCCTGAGGTACCTCCCCACCCACGCACCCCCAAATATCATTCCGGGGCAAAGTGCCCGGCAGTTAGCCCTCTCCTGTCCCACGCGCGGCTGCGTGTAGGGCTTCCCTCGTCTCCTTGCCCATCAGGGTCTGGGCAGCCCAGAACGCTCGGTTTAGAATCAAGCTGGCGACCTAAGGCGAGGACCCACCTGCCTCAGTGGGACCCAATGTACAGTGGGAGAGCCCGGGGGCTTGGCTCCTGGACCTTGGGGTGGCGGAGGAGAGCTTGGGGAGGGAGACAGTGCAGAGCTGCTGGTCGCTGGCGGCAGAGAATGCGAGAGACCAAGGCTGGCTCTCCCCGGCTGCGGAGAAGAGGCTTCCAACGGGGCTGAGCGCCGCCCGCTGCCAGCTCCGCGGATCCGGAGCTAGCGCAGGGGATGCAGCGCGCTCGGCCGGGCCCCGCTCCTGCCGGAGCCGCTGGCCCAAGCTCCGCAGCCCTTGTCCGCACTCGCTCCCTCGCTCGCTCGGGTCCGCTCGCACGCACCAGGCAGGAGAAGCCCTTTGTCTCCTAACTGGTTAAGTACAGAATATCCGGGAGATCTTTATGAAATATTTTCCCTCGTCTCATAAATCATCTTGGCACTTCAGCTGATGTTTTAACTCTCTCTCCCTCCTTCGTCCCCTCCCCCCGCTTCCCTAGGTCCGCGAAAGGGCGGCTGAGGGAAGCCCGCGCTGCGCTCCTGCAGCCCGGACTCCAGGCTCCTCTGGCCCCTGCCTGCAGACTCTGGCGCCCGGGGAAGCGCCACGAACTCGCGCCGCTGTCCCGCTGGCTGGAGCCCAGGTGACAGCTAGGATGGGAGCCGCATCCGCTCTACTCAGCCAAGAGGAGACTCCTGGGTCTCTTGCACCCAGGTTTTTCGGGGCGCCCTGAATCCTCGGGCGGGGTTAGCGCCAGGCTCAGCCCGACTGGGCTCTAAGCCTCCCATTCCTTAGGGGCCCGGTTCCGCTGGGATCCTAGTATTTGCCCTACTTCTTGGATACTCCTGAGCCCGGTCCGCTAAATCCACTTGCGGAGTAGCTTCTGGGAGGATAAAACCCTCTCTCCATCTGCCCCCTCTAGCCACCCCCACCCCCAACCACTTCCCTTGGACGGCCAAGCCGGTTCCCTCGGGCAAGAGGTTGAAGGCGTAGGGTCCAGCCTCGAAGGTCAGTCTCTTCCTTTCGAGACCTGCAGATGGCGCTCCTGGGTTTGCTTTGATCTCACAACCCCACGAACACGCACTAACTTCGTGTGGCGAGCGAAAAAGGAAAACAGAATTCGCGCAGCCCAAGGGAAAGGCCTGGGAGTAAAGGGCTATCAGGTGGTATTAGCTGGTACAGCCTTGAGCCTTCTTCAGGGAGGTGATTAATCAGAATTGGGGTGGGGGCAGGCATCCAGGAAGGGTCCTTACTGAAAGGAGTTCAGAACTTAAGGAGTCCTTTGCCCCAATCTCCCAATGTTGGTTGGTCCAGGAAGCTAAGTTTTGGGGAGTCTTAACTATTGCAGGGAAAAGACTGTGGACAGAAACCTCTCCACACATAGACTCACAGATCTTTCTAGAACCAGCTGGACATAGCCCTGTATTACACACATGATGAAATGTGGGCACAGACAACAGGCATTTGCAAAGAGGCATTTCCACTCTTTGTAAAGAAGGGGACTTAATGCACAAAGTATTCTGGAAGTTGTGGTCACACACCTATCCTCAACAAGTAAGCCCTGAGAAGTGAAGACCCCATGATACTTGAATTCCCAGGTAGCCTCTGAGATTCCAGAACTTTCCCCTTCTAGGGTCCTTTCCCTAGCACTGCACTAACTGGACACTCACCCTCCCACCAGGCCAGCCCCTGGCAGCTTCCTCAGCTCCAGCCGGTTCCTGGGTCTAGAAATCTACTCCCTGGTAATTAGAAACCCTTTCAGCCAAGGCTCTTCCTTGTCCTAAGGCTTCAGGCTGAAGAGCTGGCCTACAGATTTCTCGTTAGCCACTGGCCTCTCCCTCTGATGCTCCATTTCCTGTGTTTTCCTTTCTTCTCCTATAGAGCCTGGTAGAAGAGAAAAAAGCAAGAAGGGTGGGGGAAGAAGAAAGAAGAGGAAAGAGGAAAAGAAAGAGAAAGAAAGAAAACAACCCAACCCCAAACACAACCCGGGCTCCAACCTGTCAGGGTTGGTTGCTTTTCCCGTCTGCCTCTAAATGAACCTTTTCTCTCTGGTGTTTTCAAAGCGGCCCTTCCACCCCCCAACCTAGGGGCATTTACACTTCAAACAAGGCGCCCGCCTCCCTGCGGAAATTTAAAGGCAAATAAACTTTTGGGGAGTTGCTCTGATACCCATCTCGGGATTTGCTTCATTAGCCGCCTCTGTGCATCTGATCTGCCCAATAAATCTTCCTTGTGGATCTCCGTTTCTTTGCCTTCTCCGCTCCATTCCCTGCCAGGCTTGCTTGGCGCCCGGCGCCCCAGCCCTTGCCTCCTCCTTCCAGTGGAGCTGCACATCTCCAATGTCTGGAGCCTGCTCTGCGGGGATGTAGGTGTCCAGGAGAAGGTGGTCCCCATTGAGATCCTCTCTCCTCCCCCACAATGTACACTTGCACAGCCCCCCAAGCCAAAACAAAGAGCGACTAGTAGTCCCAGCTCCCAAATGATTTTCTGGGCACACTGCGCATGAAGCGTTGTGCTTGTGTAAAGTCTGTCCGCTACCCGCAATTGCACCCGCTCCTTTCGTGATCTTTCTGCTGTTTTCCCGGTTTTCCTGTCCGTGGCCCACGGCTTTCTGCCTAGGCAAGGAAAGGCAGAGGCGTGGCTGCCTCCCCTCTGCAGGCAGGGCCCTGACCCCCGGCCTAGGCGCCGGACTTGGAGCAGTTCGGGACGGCGGCTGGGCTGCGGGGGGTCCTGGCGAGAGGAACGGGGGAGGGGAGGAGGACGCGGGAGCCCCCTAGCCGCGCCCCACCCTGGTGGCCTGGGCCTGCCTACCTCCTTCCTCCTGACACCTCCCAGGGAACGGCGAGGGGAGCTAAGGTCGGGGCTCCCAGGGAGGGGATTAAAAATTCCGAAATTAAATGTATCTCCCTAGGAAATACTCCCTACAGCGCGGACCAAATTAAACGCATTAAAGTTCAGGATGGGGGGAAGCTGTTTAGAACCGAAGGGGCAAAAACTAGTCCGAAGGGAAGGGAAGCAGAAACGGAGGAGGGAACAGGAGGCGGGAAGCCTAGTGCAGATGCTCCGCAGCCGAGTTCCTTTTCTGAATTATTCCCGGTTTTGGAAGTCACCACTACCACAACAAGAAAAAACAAAGAGGAAAAAAAGTTCGTCTGACAATCCCAAGTTCGGGACGGCAGAGGCCCACTCGCGCCCGGGGGCCCGGCGCACGCTGGGGCGCACACTGGGAGATCAGATCCCAGGCAGCGGGCGCACGCACCCGGCCCCCTCTGCAGCTCGGCCCGACCAGCTCCCGCCCGGCCCTTTCCCCTCCTCCTCCTCCCCAGTCTCTCCCCGCCCCTCCCCCTTCCTAGCCCTCAGGTCACGTTGGAGGATGGTGGTTTTTTTTTTTTTTTTTTTTTGGAAGAGCTTCTGGTACAATATGGAGCACCATGGGCTGCAATTTCACACTCCACGGCACATTCCCCCTAAAGCTACTTTCCCTTTTTTTTTTTTAATCTAAGACCCCCTAATTTCTGCTTCCTCGCTCCCTCTCTTGCTCCCTCCCTCCCTCCTGCTCGTACTCTTCTTTTCCCGCTTTTGTTCGCAATATTTGGGCTCCCTGTGTGAAGCCCAGGGGCCTGACTCCGGGCTGGCCCCGCCCGCTCGGTCTGTTGGTCCTGTGGCGGCCGCGCGCGCGTGCTGCGCCTTTATCCTGCCCTGCCCCTCCCCCTTTAACCCGGCTTCTCCGCACTAGAGGTCCGAGCAGCACGCCCGGCCCTTCGCAGCCCCTTTGAGGGGAAACGACAATGCTAGCCACTTGGCCACCAAAGCGGCCTCTTAGCGGCACGGGCCTACCAGGTGGCTGCCGCCGGTGGGCCACCCGACTGCGGAGCGGAAAAAACAGTCAAGCCAGGAGAAAATGGGCCAGAAGGTCTTCAGGGTATGAATGGAGGGTTCCGTCCAATCTCACAGAAAACAAGTTGGGGCGGTAGCAGGGTAAGAGGCCCAGTGAAGCACTGATCAGACCTGGACACAGGCTGTGCCCCCCGCCCCACTCCTGGACCTCTGCACAGCTAAAGGGGCCCCTCACCCCACGGCCCATGGGAGGGAGCGACTGTCGCCGCCTGCACAGTCCCTTTGCCTCTTTGAGCCTCAGTTTTGTCTCCTGTAAAATCGGAATAATTACGCCTGTGTTGCCTACTCCGTGGAGCTAGCCAATAGGAAAGCATTTTGAAAATCAAACATTTCCATAGTAGATGAAAGAATAACTGCCTAGCTTTCTGAACGCTTAACCTTCCACAATGGGAAGGAAGGGATCTGGGCCCTTAGGCAGGGCCGGGGATGGGATTTTCCATCCAACTTCTATAAAGGTAACTAGAGGATTCCTCACCGCCTTCCTTCCTGGGTTCTTCCCTTTCAGGATTTTTTTCTTTCCACTGACTGTACCACACTCCATTCCTGTTTATCATTCTGCTCTCTATCTTTCCTGCCACTTCTTTGCCACTTCGTCCCGTACCCTCTCCCCACCGCATCAGCGCAGCTGCTAAAGGATCAGTTAAATCCTCCCCTCCCCCCCCAACAGCGGGTTAATTGTGGCCTCGGGCGCAGTCCCCTTCGGGCCAGTCTGCCAAAACGTCGGGAGGAGCTGGCCCATTGGCGGAGACCTGGGGAAGGAAATCCCTCCAGTCTGGTTCCAAACAAAGAAAGTTGGTCTTCGCAGGACCTGCAGTCACCCTTCCAAAGCCAGAGCGGAGATGAGACAGCGGGGAGAGTCCTGACCAAGGGGAGGCGTGGAAGGGGATAGAGGGTCGAGGAAGAAAAGGAGGTGAAAAGGGTGCTGAGGGAATGGAGAAGGCACCTGTCTCTGGAAGGCCCGCAGAGGCAGGTCTGGGCAAAGCCGGGGTCCCCACCTGGCTAAATTGCCCTTCCCTTCCTCTCCAAACCAGGGTGAGAGACTCCGGGTGAGGCTGAGTGTTCCTGGCGAAGTAATGATTAACCTTTTGCTCAGCCAGGCCGGGAGCCCGCAGCCTGACCCGCCTTTGGTGGGCCTGGATGTTCCCGGTGCTACCTACCACGGCCACCGCGACTTCGGGGGCTGCGGAGAAAGGGGGCAGGCGGGAGCCAGTGGCAGTCAAAAGGGAACGGACTACTGGGCGGGGGGAGCGCAACTCCAGATTTGGTCTGCCTGGGAAAGCAGGGGGAGCGAAATCGCCACAGCCAGTGTTCAAGGAAAGGAAGGGGCCAAATCCGGGCGAGGGAGGTCGGCTCCGCAGCGCGGAGGAACAGTTGGAGAGGGGCGGGAGAAGCCCAGAGGGCTGAGTTGTCCCGGAGTTGCAAGCAAGCACCACATCTATTCTCGGATCCATCCGCGCCGCCTGCCCTCCCTTCCTCCTCTGCCAGCAGCTGTGCGGATGTGAGGAGCAGGCGGCGAACGCGCCAGAGCCGGGAGCGGGTAAGGCAGGGGAGACCCGCCGCAGACTCAGGAGAACGGAGAGCAGGGCCGCCCAGGCGGGGACGGGCTGTTCGGCTCCGCGAAATGGTTGTAGACAAAGGATCGGAGCAGAAGGGACAGAGGAAGCCGGGAAGAGAGGGACTGGTCAGACAGGGAGAGAACCAAGGAGAACGGGGCTCTAGGAGACCGGGAGAGGTTGGTCCACTCCGGCCGCTTCCGCCCACTCCAGCCTGGAGCCGGAGGTCCCGGGGCTCACTCCCACTTGGGTTCCTCGTCGGCGAGCGTGTGGCCGGGGGTTGGGGTAGGGACTGTTGCTGTGGCTGTGGGGGCCATGTGAGTATGAGGGTTACTGAGTGTGTGTGTCTGTGTGTGTGTGTGTGTGCGCGCGCGCGCGCGCGCGCGCGCGGGCGGGCCGGGTTAGGCAGGCGGGGGAGGGTTGGGGGGGCTTCACTGTCGGGTTAGACCCCTGCCCCGGCAGCTGCAAGCGTCCGCCCTCCACCCTCGCGGTCGAGAGCCGTCCATCCCCCGAACTTGAAACAAAAGGGCTGAACCGAACCCCTCAGGAGTCAGGGCACAGGCTCTTTCTTGAAAAAGTGCTTTGGTTTGAGATTCCAAGGGTTACCTGCATCCAGGAATATTTCTTAAGTTTCGCTAGGTGTTCGGGTGTTGGGCGGGGGGATGCAAAGTAAATCTCGGACAGAAAAAAGCCCGGGTCCCAGTAGCTCGCTTCACCGCGTCTGGCCCTGCGGGGAGGTCTAGACCAGAGGCTAACGCATGTACTGAAGAAATTGACTAATGGAGGGAGGAAGCCTCTTTCCATTTCTAAATCAATTAAGGAAAATTTCTGATGTGTCTCCTTGGGGGCTAAACATCTTAGTGGGGGGATCGTGTGAGTGTGTGCGTGTTGTGTGTAAAAGGTGTGTGCATCAGGAGGGTGGAGAAGGGTGTCTAGGCAAACAGCTGTGTCCCAGGCGGGATTGAGCCAGGAGCTCAAACCCACGTCCAGCACACACACACACACACACACACACACACACACACACACACCTCTGTCCTCTGTCCTCAGCAGAGGCTGCTGGGAGGCCCAGGCCTCTGCAGTCTCTTCCAGCGGGGCCGCCAATCAATCCTGCAGGTCAACATAGCAATTAATAACGAGGTGAGGAGGCTCGGCAAAAGAGGGCGGGGAGGCGTCCGGCTGTGTCTCCCCCAGGCTCTGCGGGACCTTCGGCGGGACCAGAGAGTGGGAGGGGTCTCAGAGGGCAGACAGCATCCTGGGAACTCAGTGTGGGCCCAGGGTCCCAGGAAGGAGAGGCAAGGGACCAGAGACAGGGAGGCTGAGAGCCAGCTGGGACAGGCTAGAGGAGTAAAGAGGAGGACATCAAATAAAGGTCTTGTTTTTGTGGTTTTGGGCATATAGGCGGCGATAGAAAAGACCCAAACTGACCTAATTGCCGATTCTCTCCTCCTCCCCATTCTATCGCCTTTCCCCTGGTGGTTTTCGCTGCTGCCGAACAGGCTCAGCGACACTACGTAAAACCCGCATCCTTCGCAAACCCGGCTGCGGCGGTTGCGCACAGGCTATTCCAGACAGGCTTGCTCGCTGGTGTGTGTCATTGTCATTTTGAACTAGCCGGATGGGGCCAGAAGGGGCGCGGGCGACCTCTGGGGGACGCGGGCCCCCCAGGGAGCTGTGCACTGGCCAGACACGTGTAAGGTGTAGGTGAGGGCAGAGGAGCGAGAGGGGCAGTGAATAAAAAAGAGCGAAGACCTCTCGGAGGGCGGAAGACTGCAGAGCTCGATGGGGCCGCCTTGGAAGAACAGTGATTTCCTTCTCGTAGAAACAGCCCTGCCTCCTTCCCAGGCCCTCAGCTCCTCCCCATCCTTCCCCAAACCGCGGCAGGCAGGCGGGCGTGCGCTCCCCGCACCCGCTAAAGCGGGAAAAAGGGAGAAGGGAAAGGGAGTGCGAAGCGCAGCTAGGTCTTCCCGGCCGCTCTGCCCCGTGCACCCGGACAGCTGCTACTGGGTAAGCGCTCTGATCCCTTCTGGAGTGTCCCGAGCGCCAGCAAAGTTGTAAGAGCCGTGAGAAGCGGTCAAGGATGCCCGTCCCCCCTAACCCGCGCCGCGCCTTGCCTTCTCCTTCCCAAGACCCTGGGGAGGGGGCCTGGCTGCAACTTCTGGGACACTTGCCTGGACTGGGAACCAGGTCCATGCACTTCAGGCCTGCAAGGCGAGGAGAGCCGCCTTCCAAGAGGGGAAGTGGAAAAGTGGGAATGTAGGGAGCCTGAGCAGACAGGACAGGGAAGAAAGCGGGGTGGGGACGGGAGGCAGCACGAGGCAAAATAGATTGAGACAGAGTACAGGAGAGAGAAGCCCTGTGCTGGAGAGGAAGAAAGGGGGGGAGAGGTTCCCAGAAAGGCCCAGCCATTAGGTCTGTCCTTGGGCTGAATATTTATACGGTCCAGGGGGTGCACAGATGGGCTCTCAATTGAATTCCATCTTCAACACCATCAGAGATTGATTTTGTACTCGCTTTTAATTTTGCCATAATTAATTAGATCATTACAACTGTTTGCTATTGATCTCCCTACTTAAACCTCTGGTGCGGAGGGGTGGCCCAGAGCCCTAAAAGCCCAGGAGGCCACAGTGGACATTCCTGGGGCTCCGGGTTCCCCAGCAGGACAAGCCCACCATGGGGGAATGGAGGTAGCAGGGAGTGGGCCAAGAAGCTAGAGGAAGGGCAGTGATGAGGGTAGAAACTAGATTATTAGCTGAAAGAATTAGAACCTGAGTTGGGCGGGGGTGGGAGAGGGAGAGGAGGAAGGAGATTTGGGGGGAAAGCAGTGAGGCAAAAAGGATGTGGAATTAGTCCTTGACCTCCGTGAAATTATTTGGAAAACTCTTGGAAACCCGATTCAACCCTCTTCCTCCCCACCAATTCAAAACTAAACTTGGATTCCCGGGCTCCCCACCCCTGCACTCCTCCCGGGAACTAGTGTGCGGACAGAGTCGAGCTGGCAGGGCTGGATGAGAGGGAAAGGAAAAGAAAAAGAGAGATTGCAGCCCTCCACTCCCTTAGCTTTTTGGGTAAGCAGCTTCAGATTCACCTCCCTACTTGGGTCCCCTGGGGCCTGCCACCGGTCCTTGTGTCCCAGGCCTCCCTTAAATTGTTTATTTCCACACATGTTAGGCATGTAAGTACACTAGCACTTAACACTTTACACGTGCACACAATCATGCACACATGTGCCCACCCACTAGCACACACACACACATGCACCCACACGCCATTCCCACTAGAAACTAAGGCCTTCCCAATGCTCCCAACTTGGAGGAAGTTGTGCAAAGTATTTATACTATGTGTTTGGACATCATGCCCTGGGCACTCTAGAAGCCTGAGGGGAAGTGGAAAGATAGCCTTAAACACACAACAGAAAGGAGAGGCTGGGTTCTGCAAAGAAACTAAGAGAAGTTGTAAAACTCACATTTTCTAGGTGGAAAGTTAGTAGACTTAGAGGACACTGGGCGGGGAGGCCCAGGAGGCGCCAGTGATGGGAAGAGGCCGCAGAGCCCAATCCCCAGTGGTTACCAGAGCCCCACAAGGCAAGCACAGAGAGAAAGAGGAGTGGAGTCCGCCCTCCGCTCGGCCGCCCGCATCCTTCTCAGTCAACCCCCTCGTCGGCGGCGCAGGCGGGTCGCTCCCAGCTCTCACCTGCCCGGCCCGCGCGCTGTTCCATGCTCTGCTCCCCTCCGTTGCCGTCTGGGCCTGGGTCTCGCTTCTCCGCTCCTCCACAGCCCGATAGCGTGGCTCGCCTTTGCCGCGGCCGCCCCGAGATCTGGGCGCAACCACCCAAGACCGAGAGGCTCAGATAACCCAGGCTGCCCGCTGCCTCGGCTGTGCGCTCCGCTCGCGCCCGCGTTCACACACCCGCTCGCGCCGAGGCACAGCCACGCGCAGGGGAGCCCCAGGCTCTCCGCCGGCTCACACGCGCGCACACGCCCCCAGGCCCCAAGCCAGGCGCAGGCAAGCGACACCCGCGCTGCCAGAGGCACCCAAAGACCAAATCCTCAGCCTAGACGATGGCACACCCTCTTACCCCACCCCCTCTTCTTCACTGTCACACGCTCCCCGTTAGTCTACAGCCTCACACACACAGGGGCATCTTCATTCTTGTGCACGCCCCAACTTTGTGTGGTTCCCCTTCCCCGACTCAGAGCATTCGCCCCATCCTACTTTCCCCACCACCAGGCTCCACAACCTGCCACACACACCCAGGTCTCAGCCTCAGAGTCCAAGATCCTTACACCCCCAGCTTTCTCTATCCACACAGTTGCTTCCTGAAGGAACTGCTCACTAAATCCCTCAGAAGCTCCCTTGCTCCGAATCTTTAAAAAAAAAAAAAAAATCACCCTCAATAAAGGGAAAAGTCCTAGTTTCCTTGCCTTAAGGATATGATGAGGGCCCCAGAGAAAGGGAAAATGACCACACCCTTCCCAAACTCCTGCCACACTCAGATGACCACCTGCTTGAGCAGCACCATTCCACAATATTCTGGTCCTCTCACCCCAAGTTTCTTGGGCCCTCAGACTCACACCCTGTCCAAATACACTCCTGCTCTTTCATCCCTCATCAAAGGTTCACTTTAGCTTTGTCCCACATTATGTCCTTTCAATCTGGAATTTGCATCTTTCACACTATTGTCACAAGTTGTCCCTCAAACCTCTCCTACACCGTTTTCTCATATCCACTCTCTTTGTGGTCCTACTTCTTACACACTCACACACCTTTCACTACTGCTCCCACTTCTACCCCCACCCCGTGTACCCCTTTCTCATTTGCCCTACTTTATGCCCCCTCCCTCCCTCTTGTCCTGGGCCTCCTGCTCTCACACAGCCTTGCTCACCAGTGCTGAGTAACCCTGAGAGGCTGTCCAGGAAAGTGCTGGGTACACCCTAGTGTGCAGGCAGGGGTCTATCACTGGCCCCATCAACATCTGTACACACACCTCCAGGCCCCAAAGAGAAAGACACCAAGGCAAGGGGCCGGCCCCAGGTCCACGGGGCCCATGAGTCCACTTAGGTTAGGAAGTGGGAGTTCTTCATTGGGAATCCTATCCACTTATGCAGTTCTTCTAGAAAGATTGTGCAAGTAGGGACAGGAAACTGGAGGGGCACAGGAGCCTAGAGGCAAAACATATGTCATGATTCCCCAACTTAAATTTTTAAAATCTTCTTACAGGCACATGAATGTCTGCCCTTTCAGGCAAATTATGGCCAAATTTTTACCTTACTAATTATTTCTGATTTAAAACATCAGACTCTGCCCATGTGTCCTTTTCTTTTAATCAAACAGTGATTTTCCAATGTAAGAGCACAAAAACTTAAAAACACTCTCATGTGGCTACTCCATTACACCTATGTGTGATGTTCACACACATAGGTAGTCTGTCACCTACTCATAACCACACCCAATCACACACAAGGGGCTGTCACACCTTCACTGCACAGCTCTTTGTGCCTTTGTTACCTCTTCTCTAAAGTAGTGGTAATAGTCCTTACCTTTCTCACAGGTTTCTCACAAGATAACTTGTGTGGAAGTGATTCATAAAATGTGAAGTGTGACCAAAGTCACATTCATTGCTCTGGCTCCTATATTATGTGACAGGAGCTGGGACCCAAAGTTCTTCACACATAGCAGGGAGGCACTCACTAGGGAACCAAGTGTTTTGACCTGGGGATGCACACTCAGCTCAGTGTCCCTCCCTGCCTGCTCCTGAGCCAGCTCGTCACAGTCACCTGAACACAGGGCCCAGGGTTGGGGCAGTGCCAGGGTTGAGGCCTAGGCTCAGGGGAAAGCAGCTGAGGCCATTGTGCTAAGCAGCCTGTCGCATACCAGTGGGACCAAGAGGAGGAAGGAGCTTTCTTAACTCTTGGCTCTGCCACTCTTGGAGCCTTGGGGACTCCGGAAGCCTATAAAATTATGCCAGTCAAAGGGCTCAGCTCCATACCTCAGCCTCCCTCAGACTCTGCTTCTCTTTGTCTTCAGCCCTCACCCCTGTCCCACACTGTCTCTCGGGCCCTTTTGCTCATTGCCCGCCCCATTGATTGAAAGTCTCTCTCAGGTTCTCCAAGGAGTCCCAGGAAAAATGATCCGCCAGCCTATTGATTCTTCATTAGAATTACATTTTCACGTGTACTAAATTGGTTTTAAAAGCTTTTTCTGTTGTTATTGTCTTGTCAGACCCTGCGGTCCAGGGCAAACCAAGTTTAAACGTTGTGGCTTCTTAGGGGGGGAAAGAATCACCAGGGCCAGGTCTGTGATTACTTGTTTTTCTGCCTTATTGTTGTCATGATGACAACTGTGATTTGGTTTAAGTGTCTTTAGGAAAAGAGCCCCGCAGGAGGCTGCTCAGTTCTGGCTGGCGCTCTGGTGAGGGGTGTGTGTGTGGGCGGGGGTGTGGAGAAGGCTCAGAAGCCCCTGGAGGAGGGACACTGGGCAGTTTTTCTTTCCTTGAAAATTAAATTTAGCACTTGAACCTGTATTAATTGCTTCTGGGACAAGAAAAAAGGTGAAAGTTTTAAAAACCACTTTTATTTTCTCCTTTCACGTACAGATTGAATAGAGGAGAAATAAAAAACACAACCCCACTTATTCTAGCTCCCTTCCCTTTCCCCTAAATAGCTGGGGGGGAGATGTCAGCCTTGCACAAGGTGCTGAGGGAGAGGCTGCAGCCTCCTGCTTTGTAGCTGGGCGGAAGCCCAGTCACAAGGACACTTTTAATCATTACACTCTGCTCTGGGGGAGGAATGAACCCAAACGAGGGGGAAGAGGGGGAAGAGAGAGGTAGAGACTTCCATTTGGGGGGAGCGGAAGAAAAAGAGAGAGAGAGAGAGAGAGACTACCAGGGACAGTATGAGAAGCAGATGACAGAGAAGAATGAAAGGAAGGAAGACAGAAGAAAAGAAGAAAGAAAGAGCGGGGAAAAGGGGGAAAAGAGGAGAGACTGAGAAAAGGAAATGTTCAGAGAGGAAGGGAAAGAGAAAGACAGAAAAAGAGCGGAAGAGAGACCAAGGCAGACAGAGGAGCACGCCCCTGGGGCCTGGCAGCCTCCAGCCCCCGCCCTCCTCCTGGCCTGGCAGCCGGCAGGCTGTGCTAGGGAGTAGGCACAGGGCGGCGGCGGCGCCCAGGCAGGAGAACCGAATGTCTCCGTGATGTGTTTATCCCCTAATCAGTTCATTAGTTATAAACAACATGACATTAGAAGTTAGGAGGCAGTTGATATTAATTTTTATTTAACTAGTTGATGTTTAATCCGTCATGCCAGGCTGGGTAGCAGCGAGAAAGATCTTCCTGACACAAAACCAGTTAGAACTTCATAAGGCGCAATCAGTGTCCGCGCGTTGAAACAAACAAGAGAGACAGAGACAGAGAGATAGGGAGAGACAGAGGCAGCCCCGCCAAAGTCGGAGCCGGCGAGGCGAGCGGGGAGAGAGCTAACACCGGGCAAGGGCTGGGGGTGGTGGAGTGGGGATAAGCTGGAAAAACAGCGCGTAGAGGACGGCTGGGCGAGGGGATGGCAGCCCAGAACTGCGAGCTCGAGCCCAGCGCGGCCCGGCGCAATAGTAAGGGGCCCGGGAGGGCGCCCTGGAAAGGCCTGGCCCGGGCAGTAGAGGGGCTGTTGGCCAGGGCCCTGCCCAGCCTCGCCGCTGCAGCCATTCGCGCTTTCCGCGGTGGAACGCGCTGGGAGACCCGCAGCTTGGCGGACCGCCTGGAGCTAACGTCCCAGCGAGGCGAGACCCGAACTTTCGGAAACTGTTCCTTCCCAGGTCCGGAGGCGGAGAACTCCCCGCCGGTTCTGCTCCTGGAAAAGTGAACCGGGCAAGAGAGGGAAGGAGGAAAAGGCGAGGACTTGGTGCTCATGGGCTCAAGTTTGACAAAGTTTGCAGCGACCACAATCCAGAGCAGGGTGTGTGTGCTTGTGTTTTGGGGGTGCTCGGCAGTGGCGAGGGAGAAGGAAGTGCGGGACAGTCTAGGGGTTCTGCAGGAGGGAAAGACTCTCCCTCCGGAGTTTGCCAACGCCTCCGCGAACGTCCCCGAGTGCGGGACTCCGAGTAGGGACCAGGCTGTATTGGTCGCAGGCTCCTCGGTGGTCGTGCCTGGCCGCGAGTCTGAGGTCCCCCAGACTTCAGGCTTTCCCAGGTTAGGCTCACCTCAACCCCACCCCCAAGCACGAGCGCTCGGCTTTTTCCACCATCACTCCGGCACCGGTCGGGCACTGACTGAGTCACGGCTTCCTGCGCCGGCACGGGGTCGGGGGCGGTGCTGTAGTTTTCCGCCGTCGCGAAGGACACTGTTTGGAGGGGCAGAGGCATCCTCGCCCGCGCACAGACTCATGCCGAGCATCCCACAATTTGCATGTTAATCTGCTTCCACCGCGAAAAGGAAATCGCTGAAATTCCGAAGAAAATTGCCTCTCGCCAGCGGTTAATAGTTAACTCACACGGGAAAGTTCCCAGGGAAAGGGGAAAGCCGGGGGAGAGGCTCAGGGGAGGCGGCGTGGGAGGGCCGCGGCCCGGCCCCGGCCTCTCCCCTCGGCCCGCGCACTCGGCCCGGCGCGCCTCCTCTCCTCGAGCGGCGCTTCCCCCACCCTGTAATTAGCATCATTTAGTTCACAAAACCCTTCCTGGGAGAAATCTGTTCCGGGGCTCGGTTAAGCGCCTGATTCTGCCGGGTGAGGCGAATAAATCACTGCAGCGGCAGAGGCGGCGGGGGAGCCGGACCGAGCCCGCTAGACTGGGGCCGCCGGGAGAACGAAAAAGTGAGAAAGAGGCGGCAGAGTCAGGAAAAATGGTGCAGGGAGCTGGCGCAACCCTAGCCCAAGGACAGCGAAGAACCCTGGAAGGACGACCCAAAGAAAGAGAGGAACCCAGAGGCAGAGACGGGTCCAAAATAGAAGGGGGAGATACGGAAAAAGACGGACAGAACAGAGGCAGAGAGAGTGAGAAAGAAAAGCAAACGAAAGGAAAGGGAAAATGAGGAGGGGATAGCGAAGTTAGAGAAGAAGAGCGAGGAGGCAGATTAAGGAGGAGACAAAAGAATAAAAAAGAAAGAGAAGAAAACCAAAAGAGCAAACGCTTTTGTTTATCTACAAAAACTCCCCTGCGAGGCTCAGCAGGGAAAGCGCGCCCCGCGGCGGCCAGGGCTCGTGAGCTCGGGCCGCAGACCCGGAGGCCCGGGAGGGAGCGCAGCCTGCGCGGTCGGGGCACTAGGCTGGGTCGGGCGCAGAACCGACTCCGAGCTGAAGTTCCAGGACGGGGGGCGCACAGGAGTATCTGCTCCTGTAAGGAATGGTGTTTATGTGTGTGGCGTGTCATTATGGTTCGGTGGGTGGGTGGGTAGGGATCGGTAGATAAAAGGCGCAAGGCTCTCTCTTGGGAGCGCATTGGGTACCTGGGACTTCCTGTTCTGGAGCGAAGGCAGGAGGGGACCCCGGGAGGGAGGGCTTCGGCCACCTTAGCAAGAACCCCGCACCCCAGCGCCCCGGCAGCTTGGAACCCGCCCCACCAAATCCCCCCTCGGAGAACTCCCCCTCACCCCCTTGCAGATCCCCAGCGCCCAGGCAGGAGCTCCCGGCAAAAGCTGTGAGAAAGAAGTAACGCAGTGAGAACTGAAGCCGGGTGCCAGCGGAGGGCGCATTTCCTGAACTGCCTCCCCGCGGCGACACAGAGGCGCGGCGCAGATTCTGCTCGCTCTAGGGGCCAGGCCCCGCACTGGGCTGCCCAGGCCCCAGACTGGGGAGGTGGAAAGGAAGGAAGAGGGCAAAGAAACGGAGGTGGGAGCCCCGGGAGGTGCAGAAGAGAAGCAGAGAGGAATGAAAAATGGAAATGTGGACCTGAGGGAAAGGAAGGAGCCAGGGTGAATGGGAGCACGAGGTCCCTGTGTGGACAGGGGTGCGAGAGCCTCCTCTCTGGTTTCACTCATTTCAAGCCCCTGTGCCCCTAGGACGCCCGGCCAGAGACTTGAGATCCCAACAGGGCCTCTGGAGGCCTCTAGGCTTGTGGGACCCACGCTAAGGAGATGAAGGCTTCCCTGCCAGTCAGGCAGCCCCCGAAATGGCAAATAACCTGAAATTGTCCAACCTTTGGGGCGTCTGGGGCAACGGACGTCCCCCTCTGTTTTTCTGGCCCTTCCTTCCCTTGTCTACAGGCCAGGTCAGCCACAGAGCAGGACTAGAAGCGGGGAGAGGGGGAAAGACCTCCAAGAAGGAGATGGGAAGTTCAGTCAATTCCCACTACTTTTGCACAGAGACAGAATGAAACTGATCCCTAGATCAGAATCCTTTGGCCTGAGGAAATTGGGAAGACAGCGACCAAGCTGGGTCAGCTCCCAGGGCACCAGTCAGTCAACAAACATGGGTCAGCTCTGTGATGGACACTGGGGTTACAGGGGTAAGTCAGACACTGGCCCTATTTTCAAGGAGGCCATTACCTGGCGGCAAAGAGAGCTATAAACCAAGGAATTCTGCAAAGTGTTAAGATACTGGCTGACAGGGTAACTGGAATATGGGGTGGGGGGGAATTGGGGGAGTTAGAGAACACTTCATAAAGGGGATAGAGTCTTGCAAGATAATTGATGTACACTAAATGCAGGGATAGCTGGGTGACATAGTCCCAGGCAGAAGATCAGGAGTAAAGACGTGGGAGGAGACAAGAACCCACCTAGTTGTGGAACTGCAAAGGATTCTTTGAGACCAAAAGGGGGCTAGGGGTGAGGCAAGGGAAATAAATTAGGCTGGGAGGTGAGCAAGGCCTAGACAAGGAGCAATCTTGCTAAGGAGTTTTGATTTGCTCTGTTAGGTCATGGGATACCAGTGAAGGATTTTTAAGCAGGGAAGAGAAAAGACCCGATCTGGAGGGGAAAGAGCACTCTGGAGATATGGGCAGTGGCTGGAGGTAGAGAGAACAGCAGAGCCTGGGAAAACAGTCTCAGCAAGAGAAGACAGGAGGTCTTGAAACAAAAAAGTGAGAGGGAGATAAAGAAGAGAGGGTAAATCTGAGAGGTGGAGGCTGGATGCTCAGGACAAATTGTATGTGTGTGTGTGTGTGTGTGTGTGTGTGTGTGTGTGTGTGTATGTATGTTGTGGGATGAGATGATAAGTTAAGGTCCATTGTTTTGGGGTGTAACTTAATATCAATTCTGGTCCCTTCCCTCACTCCCCACCATCTCCCCTTGCAAATCCTCCCCTGAGTAGTGGTTACTACACGTGTCTGGAGGCAACATTTTCTCCCCACCTCACACACCCTTACCAGGCAGCCTCATAGAACAATGCACACCACAGAAGGGGATAATGCCTCACTAAACCCAAGACAGAATGAGTGCCATCCCAGGAGTGAAAAATGGAGTCAGGTAGTCCTTAGGTAGACACCACCTTTCTCAGTTCTAAAACATACCAGTTATATGGGACTTTGGGCAATTCCTTGAACTCACTGTATCTAAGTGTCTTTATCTGTAAAACTGGGACAAGGACATCTGTCTTATGGAATTGTTGGGTGGTAGTAAGCAAAGGGTATTTTAATCCCTGGCACATAGATGTTTGACTGCGTCAGTTCATTCCCCACGTCCACCCCGGGCCCGGGCCCCTGCATACCCTGATTGGGCATTGTTTCCCTGTCGGCACAAGTGTCAGGGGTATAAAGAGCAGTAATAGAGGGATACACTGGAGAAATCAAGATGAGGAAACCGAGGCACAGAGAGTTTTAGGAGCTTGTCTACAATCACACAGCCAGTAGGCTACACCCTTAAGCACATGCTCTCCTATATGTTCCTAGTGTCCCAGGGAAGTCAGAGGGAGAGGAGACTGACTGTGGCTCAGAGGTTGAGTGGGTCTGGGAGGAGTCCTTCAGAACATCTGTTTGGTGAAACCCAGGAGCCCTCCTCCCCACTCTCTCTCAGATCCTCACACCAGTCCCCTTTCACCACCTCCATGCTCTTTCTCTGCCCAGGGTCTCTGAGCTGTCTCTTGTGACCAGCTAGCCAAGCCTGTTAGGCTGCAGGGCCCCAGCCCTCACCTGGCCCTAAGAGTTGTCCTTTGTATTGGGAGACTCTGATTTTTCCCAGCCTCGTCCTTCTCCACGGGTCTCGGGTCTCGGGCTCTTCTACCTTCCAGGCCTGCAGCCTCTCAATATGGGGCAGGGCCGGGGGCGGGGGGCAGGGGGGGCGGGAATCACCTCCATGCCTCATCCCAGCTGGGCTCAGCTTCTTTTCTTTTTTTTTTTTTCTTTTCTTTTCTTTTTCTTTGAAAGTTTGCTTTCTTTTTTTAAAATTCATTTTTATTGTTAGACATCTGTTAGCATGGGCTCAGCTTCTGACCAGGCCTTGGAGGCTGATCCTCAGCACCAGCCACAGAGGAGAATTCCCTGGACTGATTCTAATGCCCCACACATGTGCCCCACCTGAGTTATCCCATACTGATCCACATGAGCTGGGCCAAGGTGCTCTGGGGACTGCAGGGAGCAGAGAGGACCCTACTTATGAGCCTATCCTCTCTTCTGGCTCCCTGAGGTCCACACAACAGGCACTGTGGCTGTCCTCAGAATTGACCTCACTGTGGCCAGAGAGCTGCCCACCCCTCTATGTGGAACCACCCTACAGTTTCTCCTTTCTCCAGGTCCACAGAGGTCTTTCTTTCCCCACTTTGGGCAGGAGTTATCTTTGCCAAAAGACAGAAGTTGAAGAAGTTCTGGAATGGTCCAGGTCTGTGGAGACTATCTGCCTTCTTTTAAGCCATCCAGGTAGATAGGGCAGGAATGAATATGTGTGTATGGGGAGGAGTGGTCTGGGCCTATATTTGGAGGACTTTCATTTTCATTGGAATTTAATCAATTCTACACTGAATGGGCTCTTCTAAGTGACCTGAAAGTTCTTCAAAATAGTCACAGTAGCCAGCACCATGGAGTAAAACCATTTATGGACTTCTTTTAGGTGTCTGCCTTCCCGGTTTGCAGCCTAGTCTTTTGAAAATCTTCCTTCAAGATGGACAGGGTGTTAGGCAATCCGCCAGATCATTCAGACAAGACACTAGGATGAAGGTGACTGGATGGATGTAAATTAGAGGAGCTTTCTCTCTTGCTGCCGCGCCTCCCCCATCCCCCACCTTCCCTTCAAGGAAAGGTGTCCTGTTTGGGAGGGGTGGTGCTGCCTGTAGCATCCCTGAAGTAAATATATTCCCTCCCAAGGACAAGTTACTCTCTAAATCTTAGTTTCCTCATCTGAGAAGTGGGAAGCTCATCCGTTCTGCATGGGGAAATGAGAGTATCAGAGCGCCCAGCACCGCTCCTAGCACACAATAGGGCCCCTTATAAATGCCAATGTTAATATTCGTAGACCTTTAAATGAGCCCGCATTGCGTCAGTCACAGGCTGGGGGTTCAGGGGCCCTCTTCAACACCTATCGAAGATAGGAGGTGGGAGCTGGAAGGGTGGGCTTCCTCGGGCACAGCCGCACCTCTGGGTCTTGGGGCTGCGGACACACTTGTCTCCCGGGCTCAGAGTCAGACGTTCGGCGGCGCTGGTGCGCGGGCCAGGCCAAGAGGTTGGATGGCCGAGTCGGACTAAGGTTAGGGGTGAGGGGTGTGGAATACGCGCAGGAGGACTCTGCTGCTTCCAGCCCGCACCCGAAGAGTGCCTGGCTGCCGCCGCCGCGGAGCCCGCGGGGCTTGGAGCTGTCCCGGGCCCCGCGTGTCCTCCGCGCTCTGAGCGCGCTTGCCCGCGGCCGGGCCCGCCCCGCCCGCCAAGCGCCGGCGCTCTATTAATAATCATAAACCCCCCGCTCACCCTCCTCTTAAAATTAATAACTCTGTAATTAGAGTCATTTCGGAAGCCTCCTGAGCCGCCGGGGCCGCCCTGGCCGCCGACTGCCCCGCGCCGTGGGCAGGGGGGAGGAGGAGGCCGGGCGCGGCGGCCGCGGCATCTGCAGGTACAGAATGAGAATTAAAATCTCTCTCAACAATCCAATACACTTTTTATCAGCCATCTATCTGAGAGCCGGGCCCATTCATCATCCGAGGCATTCTCCCTGAAAACAAGACCCATTCAGATTTTATACAAATTATCATATTTATCATCGTCTCCAACTCCGGAGTAACATCTCCGCAAAGTGTCTGCCGTCTCCCCGGGGAGCCGCGCGGCTCGGAGCGCCCGAGCGCCCGCCCGGCAATTCCCCCGCCGAATCCCCGCCCCTTACCCCTCCCCCCACCCCCATCGCGGGCCCCATCTCTGGCCTTTGATCCACTGTTTCTGCTTTCCCGAACCGCTCCCTCTGTTCTCCCCACTCCCTATCAATTTCTCTTTCTCTCTTCTCTCTCCGTCTCTCTTCTCTCTCTCTCATCTCTCCCCCTGCCCTTTGATCAGGTCTCTGCTTTTCCCCTCCCCCCAACCCACTTCTCTCTCTCTCTCTCTCTCTCTCTCTCTCTCACTCGCTCTCTCTCCCCCCTTCCTCCCACCCCTAAACTGGTCTCCAGGGCTTGGTCAGGTCTTCCCTCTCTCCCCATCTTTCTCTCTGTGTCCATACCCATATCTCTGGGTCTTTGCTTTCTCCCCACCCAGCATCCCCGTTCCCTGACAGTACCAAGAAATAAGAAGGGTCTTTTGTGACAGAAGAGCTTGAGCCCTCCCCTTGAGGACTGAGGAGGTGTTCCATAGTGGAGCTCCCCACCTTGATTCCAGGGGTCAACTAGGGCCCACATACAGGTGTCTGAGGAAATGAAGCAGGGCCACACCAGATACATGTTCATGCCCGTCACACACTACAAGTATACACAACTCACAACACATACCACACGACTTCCAGCACACATACCCCACCCCCACGCAGCTCTTCCAATACACACAGCCCCCTCACACACTGCACTCACACGCAGCCCCCAATACACTCACAGCCACCCCCACATACGTACCACACACAGCCCCCGACACACAGCCTTCAATATACCCCCCACATACTCATGTAGCCGATCTCGCTATACACATAGGCCCTCCTCATACCACAGAGCCCCCTAATGTATGCACAGCTACCTACCAACACAGAGCCCCCCATACATACAGATGCATATAGGTGCAGGAAGGCACACACATTCCAAACACACGGTGTGCTGATATGCACTGTCCTCTCAGGTCCTCTTTGATCCTCAGACCCCTCATCGCTTTCTCTCTCCTCTCTTTCTCTCTCAGCACACACATACGTTAGGCAGGAACAGGCCAGGCACCACAACCTCTGCAACAACTTCTGGCTTAGATGGGAGAGTTTGCCTGTAACCAGCAAGATCTCAGCTGCCCCACCCAGCTGCTAGAAGGGCTCCATTTCCTCTGCACTGATTCCCAGGGGTTAATGAGGTCTCCCCACTTCAAGCCCATAGACCCTGGGACATTCAGAAGGGGAGTTTATTCAGATTCCAGGGAGGGTGGCTTCAGAAAAAACAACAGCAGGAATGCTCAGAATACAGGATTCTGACTCAAAAAGCAATCCATGGGTCACTGCTTCCTTTCCAGCCTTTAGTCCTAGGGGTGATCCTGCTGGCCACCCTGGAGAAAGCCAGTCTCCAGCATTATTATATGGAAGTCTCCTCCTACTAGCCCATCCTCAGTTTCCCCTCAAAAGCCTGCTCCAATGGGTTGCCATGGAGGAGCCTATGGCAGTCTCCTGTGGGCCATTGGTTGGTTGATTTACTCATTCCTCAGTCATTAATTCACCAACCATTACCATTACTGAGTGCTTTCTCCGAGTCAGTTTTCTGCTTGACTAGAAATTACAGTGTTGGGCAAGAGCTACCCAGTCTCTGCCTCCATGAATTACAGTCTAGACCACTGCTGTCCAGTAGAACTTTCTATGATGGAGCAAATGTTCTATATCTGCACTGTCCACATGTGGCAAGTGAGCACTCAAAATGTAGCAAATGTGACCGAGGAACTGAATTTTAATTTATTTATTTAAATTTAAATTAAATTTCATTTAATTAATTTAATTGTGGCTAATAGCTACTGTATTGGCCAGCACAAATCTCATGGGCAGGTTAGTCTTTATTTCATTCTATGGGGCAGGATATATGTGAAGGAATTCCCTCCTTCCTTCCAGAACTGTGGAAGGCCTGCAAGTGTATGTGTGTGTACTTCTAAGCACGGCTCCTCTTCCTGTTTGGACCACCAGTTCTCCACATGCTATTAGAATGCAACCCATCCAAATGTGCATAAGAACACAACTCACGCACATGGTTCTTTCTAAAAACTGTAGATGAGTAATTTCCCATAAAAGAGTAACAATAGCATTTCTTGAGTAGTTTTTGGTTACCAGACCATTTGCATATGCTGTATCTTAAGTCTTCCTTGGAGTTTATAAACATAGATGCCTATGAGGGCAGGAAGGGTTGGGAAGACAACAGGGAGAAGGTTCTGGGGCAACTTGAGATGAGGCAAAACCTCTCTAAAGTTTGTGATTGTCATGTGTAAGTTGGGGTCAGTGATGCCAAGTTGTCTGATTTTTTAACCCTACCAGACCTGAGGCTCTGAACCTAACTGTCCCCTCTACCTGGGCTCCTGAGCATTAAAGAGAAAAAACCAACATGATATAGAAAAATGTTAGTTACATGCAAACAAGTGGTTAGAATAAGATGGAACTTGGAGACATTGTAGAAAATAGGTCTGCCTTTCATTTCGAAAATTAGGTACAGCGGTCTAGCGGCAGATTCGGAAATTACGGAAAAATCGGTACAGAGGTCTGGTAGGGTTAAGAGCAAACAAGAATTGTAGTTTTTACTTGAAATGCATTGGAAACTATTGAAACATTAAAAAGAAAAAAACCTAACTGGGCAGATGATCAAGTGATGATGTGCAAGAACAGTCATTGTAGCTTTGTTTGCAGATTAGAAGTAATCTATATGTCCACTAGTAGGAGCCTGGATAAATGACTTATGACACATCTATTCAATAAAATGAGAGAGAGCCTTAACTAAGAATGAAGTGAATCTTCATATACAGATATGGAAAGATTTCCAAGGTGAATTAGGTGAAAAAGGAAGGCATGGAATGTGTAAGGTACCATCTATCGAGAGAAAAAGATATACATATATATATTCCTGCACACATTTGTACCTGTATACTCGTAAACTAGTTCTGGAAAGATATAGGAGAAACTGGAAACAGGAGTTGCCTCAAGGAAGAGGGCAGAGGTTGAAGGAAGACTCATTTTTGCCTGTATACCCTCAGTATGTTATTTATTTATTTATTTATTTATTTTTAAGTGGCTGGGAATCGAACCCAGGCCACAGCGTTGACAGTGCTGAAACCTAGCCACTACACCACCAGGGAACTCCACTCTTCAATATGTTTTGAATTTTGTATAGCACATTATATTTTGAGTCTCTTAACACCCAAAGAAGGCAGGATTACTATTCCCTTTTTGTGGATAAAGAAACTGAGACTCACACATCACCTACACACATGAACATACTTGTAAGAATTAAAAATATATTGTAGTGATGTGAATCCACTTATTCCATTATCATATGGCAATGTTTCCAAAGTTCCTGTCCCTGTCTGGGAGCCATAGGGGCAGCACTACCCAAGGCCTCTAAGCTGGAGATGGAGAAACACAACAAAAGAACCAAAGAGGAGGTAAAGGGCAGAAGTATGGCCTTTGAGCAAGGACTCACCCCATTGATAGCTTGAGTTCTATGGCTAATATTGTGGCTGAATGTGACCAGTGGTCCGGTGTAGCTCTCTGTGCACAAGGACATGTGTATACATCACAGGTTGTCAAAGCACCAGCTTCCTACACAGGTTTCCCTTCCCTCACAACTACTTTGTCTTCCTGCCAAGCCTGGGCCAAAGAGAAAGTGAACTGAAGGTCCAAAGATTCTCAATCTCTCCCCAATCCCCTCAGTCACAGACCTAGATTGCAACCTGCCCCCAACCCCCTCAGCCTGAGCCCCAACCCAAGCATGTGATTAAGGAGAAGAAATAGGCAGATATTGAGGGAGTATTCCATCACCACCAATGTGTCGATGGAAATGTTGGCAAAACACAGGCTCTGGCAGAATCTAGAATCTTGGAGGGCCCAGGGTAGCCAGAGGCAACCTTAGATGTGGATAGCAAATCTGGCAATTGACTGACCAACTAGGCCTCCCCTAGGGCCTCGAGTATCACCTCCAAGGAATTTATTTAGCAAATACTTATAAGATACTTGCTATGTATATGTCACTGTTGTTAGTACTTTACAAATGTGTTAACTTCCTATTGCTGCTATAACAAATTATCACAAACTTGGTGGCTTTAAACACCACTTTTATTATCTCATGTTTCTTGAGTTCGGAAGTCTAAAACTCTCACATCACCTACACACATGGCAGGATTGTGTTCCTCCTGGAGGCTCTAGGGGAGAATTAGTTTCAATTCCTTTTCCAGTTTCTAGAAGTCACCCTTATTCCTTGGCTAATGGCTGCATCACTCCAAACTTGTCTTTTTTTGTGTATTCTTCTGCACCATTAACCCAGTGGTGGCACCTTGGCCCCTGGCAGGACGCAGTCCTCACATCTTCTTTGACTCCAATAGTCCTCTTCCTTCTTATAATCACCTTTGTGATGACACTGGGCCTGCTTGGGTAAGCCAGAATAATCTTCTCATCTCAAGATCCCTCATACAATCACATATTCAAAATCCATTTTGCCATGTAAGGTAACATACTCATAAATTCCAGGGATTAGGATATGATTTTTTTTTTTTTTTTTGCTGGAGGTGGCAGTCATTATTTTGCCTACCACAATGAGTATTAACTCATCTAATCCTAATTACAACTCCATGAAGTAGGTGCTGTTACTATCTCCATTTTGCAGATGGAGAATCCAAAGCAGCCATAGGTTGCTTGTCCAAGGTCCTCCATTTGGTACATGAGAAAGCTTATCATTCAATCCCAAGTAGTCTGTCTCCAAAATCCGTGCTCTTAACCACTACACCACAAGTATTTGGGGGAACTGATATAAACAGATGCTCTGTATCTGTACCTGCAGACACACACGCTCCACATACTCAGACATCTCACATGTCTGTGTATTTTTCATACATATATAACACACATATTTACATGCCTTTCACATCACTACAGACACTTGAATATACACAAAATGCCTAAACATACACATTCAAAAATATCCACTCTGCTCACACTCACACTGCACATATGTACATATGCTCTAAACAAACACATACACATTTATGCACACCATCCCAGAGCCTGTGCATAAATACATATTCTGCACACAGAGCAAACATATTGTACTTTCTATTTGCACACACAAACATTCTGTGTTCACAACCACATAATGCCCTGTGATATATACATCTTGCATATGCATGCATAAAAACCATGCAAACATATATTCCCTTTATAAACACATCTTGCCAATATATATATAATATGCCTGCAATGACATACATATCCTATACGTGAATACACCACACACACATATATGCTCAGCAAATACCTGTGCTGTCTAGACACATCTCTTACCCACACATGGATCTATGCATATACACATATACCCTACATAGAGACTCACTTGCCATACATGCATCATATGAACACACACATACACACCCTGCAACACAAAGCCCTGTGCCCTGCATGCACATTTACATACCATGCATATGTTCTTAAGAACTATGCACACATATCCCACCCTGAATACATACTTTCACACACACAATCCTTTCTTACTACATTTTATATGCACATCCTGCAGTTACAGAAATGTATTTACATTCTATTCATCAGGATGAAATCCATGCTGAATCGTCTGCTTTAATTAACACTTCACACAAAAAAATATCCTCGCAAGTGTACAGCCCCATCCGAAGTTTTGAGGGGCTTCCATTCCCCAATACTCACTGGGGGTTATCCCCATTTTCCTGGGGAGGAGGCTGAGGCTGGGGGGAGGGCGGGGCTAGCCCGGGGCCGCCCCGCCCCCTCCAGCGCCAGCTGTCCAGGTGTGATCAGCCCCCGGCTCGTATCCCTCAGCCCCAACAGAAAAGTAGTTCCAATACCATGTTTGTTAACTAGGTTATCTAGGCTGTGGAAGATTTTAATGTTGAATTTTATAGCTTTACCACGCTCTGCCGTCCTTGTGAATATTGTAATATTGCATTTTTTACAAGTTACTCTTCTGTTAATGTTCCAGCTAGTAACTTTTATAATCCTCCTCAATGAAATTTTTTTGTATTCTTCCGCACCGTTAACCCCAATGGCGGCGCCTCGGCCCCTGGCAGGAGGCAGATACGAGATGAATTCCTCTTTAATCAGAAATAATAATAATAAAAACACACACGCGGCTCCACTGCCTCTCACTCCAGCTTCCCTCACCGCCGCTGCAGCCTCTCAGGGCCGCTTGTGTGCCCTGCGGCCTAGGCCCCCTGCGGCTGCTGACAGGCTTGGGCAGGACCCAGGCGGCCAGTCGGGAACCCTCGCACCTTGACATCTCCCTCCCCAACGCTGCGGCTCCCGGAATCTGAGTCTCTTCGCGTGCCTCAACTCTTCAGCCCCCAGCGCACCCTCTCGCTTTTCCATCCCTCTTTCTGCCTTGTGTCTGTCTATCTGGGCCTCCTCCTTGGCCTCTGCCAACACTGTTTCTCCCTCTTCTGTCTTCACATGGTCGTCTGTCCTCTCTCTCGCGCTCTTCTTTTGTCTGTGTGCCCTCCTCTGCCCCTGCCTCTGGTGTGGATCTTCTTCCAGATACCTAGATTTCCTCTCAGGTTGTTCCCTTTTCCACATCTTAATCTGAGTTTCCAGTTTCTATATCTTTCCCTTCTCTTTTTTTGTTCTCAGAAGACTAGAAACCATTTGGGGTGTGGCATGGGGAATCCTGGTGACGGGAGGCTTTGGACTAGGTTGGGGTTGGGGTGGGATTGGGGTAACATTTGGAGCCACTGGGGAAGGGGTGTGTTAGAGAAGCTTATGGTGCCTGGCCATGCAAACAGAAGAGGTGGGGGGCGGGCAGGGGAGGATGTCCAAGAGTTGGGGATGAAGGCTAAGTCAGAAGGGCTTAGATCCTGGGGCCTAGAGAGAGAAGGCAGCTGGCCAAAAGAGACCCGGCTTAGTGTCAGACATACTCTTGCCCTGGGGTACCCTTCCAATGGGAAGGATCTACCAGGGAAGTTACTTAAGAGAGATGAGGGCTGAGTTTGGGAGAAGACTCAATGGAGGGAGATTGTGTGTACATGCGTAGGTGCATGGGGTGAAGGGCCTGTCTTCACTGATAATGGCACAAGAAAGTTTGATCCAAGACTACAGCAGACCATATGAGTTCCTTCATCAGTTAACAGATATTTGTTGAGCATCTACTATGTGCCAGGCCCAGTGCTTGATCCAGGGAACACAAGAGTGGAACATGTCTTATGGACTAGTGGAAGTGACAGATATGAATCAAATGATCACACAACTGTATCTTTGCAAGCTGGGTTCACTGCTAAGGATTTCTGAGCTGGGGGAAGAGTATATCTTTGTGGCTTTTAGGAATCCTATGGGGGCTGGGAGGAGCAAAATGGACTCAGAGTCTGATAAGGGCTCCATTTTCCTCCTCTTGTTCCAGTTCCCAGGAAGTGGGATGGACGCCTGCCCCAATTTTAGAGGGTACAACTTCACAACTGAAGTGAGCTTTTATCAACTGGTTTTCAAGACTCCATCGGGTCAGATTTCCCTAGGGTCTTCCAGATCTGATTACTAAAATACTATCCTCCCTCACCATGCAGAGGGGATTGTGGTCCCACACATGAGAACAGAGGTGCCCAACATCTGGAAATTGGAGCCCCGGTGCAGCTGAACATCTGGAGCGCTAATCACAGGAGTCGTGAGCAGCCCCGGAGGTGGGGTCAGAGAAAGGGATGGAGGAATGGAAGGCGCAACTAGCGGGGCACTCGATGCCCCTGTCCTTGTGCCCCACCGCCCAATCCGGACTGGGCCGAGGATCTGCCTGAGCGCATTACTGAGTGCCGCCTCCGCCCCGCCAGTGCCCTACCGTGTACCCGCAACCAGCAGAGCTCTAAGTCCTTTAGGAAGGGCTAATGACCCTGCGCCCCGCTCCCACCTCCACTGCGGGCCAGGAGCGTGCAGGTGAGGGGGAAATTATTAAACGACTAGCAGGAGAGCGAAGAGCGAGAGGGACTAGAGACGGAAGGGTGCGGACGGGCGGGGCGGGGGCGCCCGGCGCGCTTGTGCGGAGCGTGGAAGCTGCGAGCGCCCGCGACAGTAAAACATCTGTAATGTGCCATTCGCCGCTGCTCGCTGATTGCTCATGGATTAAAGATTAAAATCTCGGCTTTGGCAGATGGGGAGAGAGAGGAAACTCTTACGAGCACGTTTTGCATCTGCATTTCATTCTGCTCCGTTCCCTGCGCCACGCCTGGTGGCGCCTGCCCTACCCCGCCCACCCGGCTCCCGGCTCCCCCTGCGCGGCCAGGCTGGGCCGGACCTCTCGGGCCACCGTTTCTCTTCCCACCTTTCCTGTTGCTTGAGCCCTAGGCATCTGCCCCCACCCCCACCCTCCTCTCGTTCTCATTTGGGGTTCTCGCCTTTGATTCAATGTTGGCCACTCCTTACTCCCAACCAGACTCCAGGAAGGACACGATGAACCTCCCCAGAAAAGGGGTTCAGTCCATTCCACAGGCTGGGGGCAGCACCCACATGCTCTCTATGCTAGACTTCCTAATCCAGGCGAATACGGAGGCCAGGAGGGCTGGAGTGGGAAGGCGGATCCAATCTTGGTAATCCTGGACTTTGGAGATGATGAAAAGTAATTGTGGTGAGGCCTGAAGGGCTCACCTGGGTGGATGTGTCCCCTCTGTGTTTTCACGCTGAGCTGCTGTGGAGGCAGGGAGTGTGGGATAGGAGACAAGACTGGGGTCAGGAAAACTCTTGGGAGCTTTTAGGGCTGGGAGGGGCACTCCTGGAATGGGGTCTGTTCTGGCTTTTCGATAATTCCTGTAAATTAGCCTGGTCCTGGACCCCTGAGGAGCTGAAATGCGTGCTCATGTGCTGGGGCACCTGGGGGCAGATCCAATGGCTTCCTTATTTTCCTCACCACCCAGAATGTGTCTCTGGCATCATACTTTGCTGGGGAGGGAAATCCAGGCAGAGAGAACTAGAGACAAAGGACTGTTGGAAAAACAGACAGTTTTTTAGGGGAACGGAAAAATTAACAAACGTTGCAGAGTAGTGTGGCAGATGTGAACACCTGCATCTGGGGTGGGGGGTGGAGAGAAGGCTGGGGAGGTGGCCAGAGGGAGGCCCTGCCAGGGTTCTCAGGCCCCAACTGGGAGGAGGAGGAGGTTGGGCCAGGGCGAGCAGAAGAAAAGCTGAAGAAGGATGAACCAGAGGAGGGCCTGTGTGGCAGATGTAATTAATTACTGCATATTAAAATGTTTGTTTACAGAGATGAACAGCGGCCGAGGTCTGATGGTAATTAATTCGTAGCACTTCCCAGTCCTCTCTGAGCCCAAACCCCTCTGGGAGGTCTGGGGGAAGACTGGGCTGGGTGAGGTGCTGACTTGCTCTTGCCTTCCTCTCACCAGGGACCAGAGCCCAGAGGCACATGCTTGGGGAAATGGAGGCCAGAGACGATTTGTGGTTAGTGACTTGCTCAAGGCCACCAGTTAGTCAGTGATGGAACCAAGGCTGTAACCCCTGTTTTCTTGCTCCTGGAAAGGCATTCCAGGCCAAAGGAACACTGAGGTGATGGTGATCTTGGGCAGAGGTGATAGAACAGATAGGACAGAAAGGGGAACTAGGGCCAAAGTAAGGGCTTGGAAAGGAGACAGACTTAGGGACCTTCATAGAGAGGGGAGCAGGGCCCCCCTTACTCTGGAGAGGTGGGATGGGGCAGCATCGTTATCAGAAAGCAGCTCCTCCCCGCTGCATAATCCTGGGTCACGGCAAGGGGGACAGTGTCCCTGGCCTTAGAGGATGGCACTCTGGCAAACTCTGCCACCCCCAGCCTTGTGACTTTGGGGTAATACTGTAACCTCTGTGAGCCTCTGGTTCTTTAGAAAATGGACATCTCCCATGGGAGGAGTACATTGGTTGTTAGTACTTTCACAGAGGAAACTGTGACTTACCCATGCACTGCACTTACCCATGTGGCTGCCTCTTCACTCACACATGGTCACACTCAACAGCAGAGACACAAGCCATATTCTCAAACATCCTTCAGCTCATTCATTCATTCATTCATTCAAGGAGTCAGCTGAGGGACTGCTAGGCAGATGGGGGTGGGGTGTGCAAGGTGAAGTGGAGATCCACCTGTTTTGTAGGAGCTCACAGGATTCACAACCATGAAGAGAGAATCAAAGGTGAAGGCACAAAAGGAATGCTACCTGAGGAAGGGGTACAATCAGGCCATAGGAGTGCCAGTGGGCAGCCAAGCCTCAGGCTGGTGGCACCAGGAGGGGAAGCTTCCTGAAGAATCTAGGTCCCAGGCTAGGTCACAACGGATGGTAGGAGTGAGGTAGGAGTGGGAGAAGGGGAAGGCTCTGTGGGCAAGGTCAACAGTTCGCAGGTGGAAGGCAGGAAGGGCCCACTCCAGACACAACTCTGGGAGCCCACAGGGATCCCACATAGACCTCTTATTGGGGCATCTTCGTAGGAGATCCCTCATTTTCTCCTGCAGGCTCGCCTCTCTCCATACCAAACCTGGGGCTGAGGTCAAGGGGTAGAGCAGGCAAATTTTCCCTTATGTCTCAGGACTGAGGAGAGAAGTAGGAGCCTAGGAGAGAGAGATAGGAGAGGCCAGGAACCAGGAGGAGGTTGGGTTCGGGCAAGCAGAAAAACTGGAGAAGGATGAACAAGGGCATTTGAGGCATTTACTCCTGAAGGATCTGGGTTGGTGAAAGGTTGAGAGCAGGAGGCCCTGACTTATACTTGTCTGGGGCTGTGAGGGACATGCTGAGTGCATCAGTACAGGAAGGCCGCAAGTGCTCATGGGAGTGTAGGACTGTAAATAAATGTGTTCTGGGGTGTGTGGCCATGTCTACAAGGATATGTACATGGTGAGTGTGTGTGGATATGTGCCAGCATGGCAGTGTGCGCCGAGTGTCTGAGGGTCCATGTGTGAGGAAATGTTGAGAGGCTACTTTTGTACATCTGGGTCTTTCTCCTGCAGCCGGGGCCCTCCCCACATATGCTTCACCTTTGCAGACAAAGTGGGAGGAGGGGCAGGGCCCCTGCCGGGGAGGGGTCATTCCCCAGCCTGCTCTGACACCCAGGGCCCATACAGAGTACACTAGCCTCCCTTGCTGTGGCTGAATCAGTGACAGGGCCTGGAGTCCTGGTGGGAGTTTCCCTCCGAAGCCCCTTGCCCTGGCTTGGCTTCTATAGCTTTGGGGGAAGTCACGCAAGATACGTTTATTGCAAACAAACACTCAAAGACAAACAAACAGATAAAGCTACCAAAACAACAAACAACAACAAAAAAAACACAGGAGATACAGATAAGTAAAAAGAAGAAAGAAAAAACCACCTGTTAATTCACACCCAGGGAGAGTCTCTTCTACAAGTGGGTGTATTCATTTCCAGCCTTTTTTCTGTGAACGCTGTGAAAACAGAAGCAGCCCATGCTGCTGCCGCCTGCCTCCCGCCTGCCAGCACTGACCGCGGCCGTGGGCCGCGCCGGGTGCCCCTCTGTTCACACCGCCCCACTCCAGCTCCTCCTCCCCTCTCCTCGCCCTGGGACCGATGAGAGGGCTCGGGAGCGACTTGTGGGGCTGGGTCGAGGGGCCCGCGGTGTCTGCTGGGTCATCCTAACCCGACTGGATCTGGAGCGGGCGAGCGAGCCGGAGCAAGGGAGGCGGAGCGGAGCTGTCGCTTCCCATCAGGCGGAGGATTGTTCCCGACACGCGCAGGCCCCGCGGCGTTTCTGTGTCAGGGAGTTTTGCCGGCGCCATGACCCATGCGAGGGGGGTCGGGCTGCGCACAGGGAGCGGCCAAGAGTGACCAGCGCGGCCGGCCGCATCATCACCACCTGGCCGGGTCACTGCTTCCCTCTCCTGCCAGGAGCGCCGCGGAGTGGGGGAGGGGTTCCGGGGTGGGGAAGGGGCGGGTTTCTCTTAGTATCACTGCCTTTCCCTCCCCCGTGGGGAAGGTCAAGTGAGAGAAACATTTCCCACGTAGAGGGAGAAGTAGGAGAAATCACCACTTTGGGTCTCAGTTTCTCCCCTTTGGAATTGGGGGAGGGGAGGTCTTTCCTGGTTCTGAACTGAGGATGTCCTGTTCCCTGAGAAGTGGATGAGGCCTCTGGCTGGAGAATGCATTGCCTGAGGGTGGACAAGTCCCCCTAACAGGCCTGGGGAGGCCTAGCTAGGCCCAGGGTTGTGCCCACCCCACCCCCACCCCCCACCCCCAGCCCCAGCCAGATCTGCTCAAACAGGACTGGAACCTGGATTGTCAATGGAGTGAGGCCAGGGACCTAGAAGGCTGGGGGGGGGGGGGTCTATGCAAATAAGAAAATAATGGGAGTATGAGTGGCTGAGGTTCCAAAGAGGGGCTGGGGAGGGAGAATGGGAGGGAGAGGTAGACTCCTGACCTCCTCCCCCCACCCACTGGTCCCATCTGAAATCAGCGGCTCCCATCTTCTGCACTTAATGATTTTGACAGGCCCCACCCCGCGCACCATTGGGGCCTTTTGTGTCTGCCAGACCAATGGCCCATCTCCTGGGCCCACCCATCAGTCACTGGGAGCTCCAGCTGTTCCCAGCCTTTGGAGCAACCTCAGCCGTCACCACTACAAATTGACTATCAACAGCCGCTCAGAGACCCCTTCTCTCCCATTGTCTCAGGACAAATGGCCCTTCCCCTGCACACTGCCCCACAGGCCCAGCCCAGGCTGCCTGCTGCCTCTGAGAAGGGGAGGAGAGCCCACTGAACTCTTGGGGAAGCCCTCCTCCTTTTCTAACCCCAGTAATCTAGCCAGGCGTGGTCAGCAGACAGTCCCCACTGCCCAGTCTGGCGAAGACACACTGTCCTTTCCTCGGTCAGCTCTGGGCTTTGTGAGGCCAGCATGGAAACTCCTCTTATTTCTCCCACAGCCCTGTGAGCTGAAGAAGTCTTACTCTGTACTTGTTAACAGAGGCTGATGTGAGGGGTAAAAGCGGAGGGAGGGAAGGATTAGTGGGGGAGGCATGGGAACTAGGAGCCTGGGTTCCCAGGAGCCATCGCGGCCAAGCACAGAGCCAAGACAATTACATGCCTAGTTTTGCTGATTGCATTAAAATCATTAGAATGAGGGATCTGAAAAATTGTACATTAAGTGTAGAATTAGGAAGGGCTTTAGAGACTGGCACAGGCATCCCCAAAGCAAATCTGGTACAATTAGCTCAAATTGTGTTACACAAACAGATACTTTCACATATCATCTCAATGACCTTTTCACCACAGCACCCCCATCCTCCCTTTCCATCTTTTTCTCCCACTTGCAGGATCTCCGCTCAAACTCCTCCTCCTCCCTCCTCCTCCTCTTTTGCTCTCTTCCTCTCTCACACTCTACCATGCTCTTTCTACCCTGGCGGACAGAGTGGGTATGGTCTTTGGTTTTGAGGGTGGGAGACAGGCAGACCAAGACATCCCCCACTGTGCCTGCCCTTAGTCAAAATGCCCATCCTAGCATCTGTCCCATTGTCTGTGCCAGGGCAGCAGGAGAGTTAAAATGGTCTGCTTTGGGATGGGGAGGGGAGTGGGCCTGTCTGCTGGTGTCTGTGAGAGAGGAGTCCTGAATGTCAGAGTCTGGATCAGATGGAGTCTCTGGTGCCTTTGTGAGCGTATCCGTGTGTATGTCTCTGCTGAGTCATAATCGTGTTGGTAGCTAGTCTTCCTTCAATGGATATTGGTCAGAGTTCTGGGGAAGAGAGTGCCCCTCTTCGGATCTCAAAGCAGTGGGCTCGGACCTGGCTAGACTGGGCTGCTGTGGGGAGACGGTTCTAGCATTGGTGAATGGGCCTATCTGGCTAGGGGAATGGTGGAGAAAGGATGGGGCGTGAGTGGGAGTGGAAAATGGAATTGCCAGCCTGGAATGAATGGATGGTGGAGTTTCTCTTTTGTAACCCGGAATAATTAAGATAGATGTGCGGATGGATTAGCTGTCCTGCAAGGTCAGGAGCGCATTGCCGGATCACTCTATTATTTCGCTGCGCCACAGCTATCCGACTAACGCCTTTTTCATGATATTTTGAACATCCGTACAGAAAAAAAACCAAGTGAGTGCACGAGAGATACAAATGGATCGTTTGGTGGAGAAATCCGTCTTCGTCACTGCCGCCAGGCTGGGATTAATGCGATTGAAGGCTCCTCCAGGCTCCGCCAGTGAGACGGGCTCGGGAAAGCAAGAGAAATTGGTTTGTACCCCTGGGAGCACGATTGATGGGCCTGGCCTGCCAGGCTGGGCTGGGTTACTGTGTTCTCAAGCTGGGCTGGGGGCAGGGAATGGGTCTGGGGCCTGGCCTTGGCCTGAGTGTGGACCTGCTCTGAGGGACAGCACTAGACTGGGCTGGAACTTACAGGAGCTTGCTTTGGAGGCTATGGATGTGATGGTGGGGAAGATCTCAGGCTCTGATACTCCAGGTGGGGAAGAACAGAAATGGAGGGGCCTAATCCCCAGTGACACCCCTCTTTCATGAGAAGCCAAGGGGAGGCTGCTAAAATCTATCAAAATACAGGATCTGAGAAGAAGGTCTGGACAAAGGTGATGTGGCCCATTTACTCTCAGAGCAAATATGCCAGGCATTATGCCAGGTGTGATAATCATAGTATGATTCCTGTCCTCAAGGAGCTTGTAGTCTGACTGGGAAGGAAAACATTGAACAAGTCATGCCCACCAAGGGCATGTGGTTATGGGGCGTGTGATGGAAAAGCCCACAGCAAGGGGATAGCACCTCCACTAGGAGAGGAGGGAAGGCTTCCCTCAAGAGTGACATGAAAGCTGAGTCTTAAAAAAAAAGAAAGAAAGAAAGCTGAGTCTGAGTCTGAGTCTTGAAGGATGGTGGGAGCTGCCAAGATAGGGAGGGCAAAAGAGCAGTATTTTGGTATTTTGTAGACAGAAGGGACAGACTGTTCGAAGATCTGAAAGTTGAAATACTGATGGAGAAGTCTTCACCTAGCTGATGGAGGAGACAGAATTTACCATCAGAGAGGTCAAATGACTTGGCCAAGGCTACACAACTAGGAAGAGCTAGGGCTAGAGTGGTAGCTTTTTCCTTGGCTTTCACGTGACTGCAGGATCCTCCTAGTCTGGTGAAAGAAACAAAGTCTTCAGTCTCTGAAAATAGTTGATATGTGAGCCTCACTTAGGAGACCATAAGAGCAGGGCACACCCATGTACCCAAATATTCACATACATGGAGTGAAGATGGGCTCAGTGAGCTGATAGGAGGAACCTTGGAAATTTTGCTCTTTTTTCCTTATTAAATGCATAGGCATGGTAACAATGTAAACATCATACATGGGTATACAGTGAAAAATTAAGTGTCTTCTCACCCTTTATTTCAGTCTCTATATTCTCCATCCCAGAAGCAACTACTGGTGTCATTTTTGTGTATAGAAATATTGTACCTGCATATGTAAAAAAATTCTCTACATTCACAAATGATAGAAAACAATACACATTAGAGATTATTCCAAAGTAATACATGAAGACCTCCCTTGTTCTTTAGAGCAACACTGTAGAATTATATTGTGAGTATGGAGTGTTATTTATGAAGCCAGATTGATGTATATTTAGCTTGATACTGGTCTTCTAGTACTGCAAAAAAAAAAAAAAAAAAAAGTCAAAGTGACAATCCTTGCAGTAGAATGATTAGGTTAAAGGGAATATGTCAGAGGGAGTTAGGCTTTGGGTTTGAAGGGAGAGGGCAGAGATGTAAGAAGAGTAAGGCATGGAGAGGGGGAAAGGCTGGGAGGGATGGTGGGTAAAGTAGAAATAGCAAGGGGCTGAGTCAGCAAGGTTGGAGTCTTAAATCCCAATCTGGGCTCTGTTCTTCACTACTTCTGTGTTCTTTGCTGGTTCTGTGTGATCTTGAGCAAGTTATTGAAGCTACCTGAAACTTCTTTTTTTTTGGTTTTGGTACAAAAAGAACAATATGAACCGATGGATTTGTTGTGAGGTTTAAACTTTTTCCATGATTATGTATGAAAAATGGGTGAAGATACAGTAAAACAGCAGTTATCACTGGGCAGTGGAATTTGGAATGCATTTCTTTTTGCTTTTATATTTTGTGTTATCTGTGTTACCTAAAATTTCTTGTATGTGCCTGCATTATAGACAGTTTTGGTGGGGCAGGGAGAGCAATGAAGGTAGAAGCCACTGCAGGCTCAAATGTTGGGCAAGATTCCTTGGCAGAGACTGCCAAGGGTGGGTTGGATTTACAGAAGAAAGGAACGAGCAAGAGAGCATGTTAGGTGGAGGGACATGAGTGAGCAAAGGCGTGGAGATGAGAAAGCATCTATGGAAAAAGCAATCCAGTTTAGCTGACACAGAGTCCTTGTACTTGTTTCACTCATTCCTTCATTCCTTTAACAAACACTTATTGAGCACAGATTCTGGCCAGGCACTGTGATCTACCTTGGGGACATGATGATGATCAGAAACAGAAGCGGCCCCAGTCCTTATGGAGCTCATGGTAAGTAAATAAGTACAATATATGAAGAGGTGTAAGTTATTCCTGTGAGACAGGCTACAAAAGGGCCTCTGAGACCCTCTAATAAAGGGGCTTGGCCTAGTCAGGGAGGTGAGGGAAGAAAGGCTTCCTGGAGAAAGTTTCCACTAATTTAAGAATCAGATGGACAAATAGAGAAGGGAATAGTGTTCCAAAAAGAAGGAACAGCAAGGTGGATGGCCCAGAAGCAGGAAGGTGGGTGCCTGGTGAGCATGAAAGTTAAGTACAGAGAGCAAGAGAAGGGGTTGAAGACATTGGCAAGCTGTCCAGGGCCTGGCCAGTTCTGGGAAGAATTTTGGACTTTATATTGAAAGCAATGGGGAGTCATGGAAGGGTTTAAGCCCACAAGTAACATGATCAGGCTGGCCACAGAGAAGGGGGGTATGTGAATTAGTGAGGAGACCACTGGGTGATAATGTGAATGAGGGGAGTGGTGTTGAAGACGGAGGGGAAAGGATGGGACTAGTGGAAGAGGAGTGGAAGAAAAGGCTGTAGAGGGGTACATGTGTGTATGCATGCAGCTTGTGGGCAGTGGATACAAGCCAGGCTGAAGAGTTTAATCAGTAGGCCATGTGGAACCCTTGATAGTGATATACAAACAACCACCATTCATAGAGTAGAGTACTTACCTATGCTGGGCCATGCATAACTGTTTTTTTGCATGTGTATCTCACTTAACCCTTGCAACTACCCCGTAGAGATGGTACTTTTATTCCCAATTTACGGGTGAGGTTAAGCAACTTATTCTGGGTCACCTGGTACTTAAAG
Source organism: Lyroderma lyra (assembly GCA_004026885.1). NCBI lineage: Eukaryota > Metazoa > Chordata > Mammalia > Chiroptera > Megadermatidae > Lyroderma > Lyroderma lyra. The sequence continues at coordinate 59,246 of PVJL010002045.1, read as the reverse complement.
GCAGAGCTGAGCTTTACACCCTGCATTTTGGTTCCAAAGTATAACCACCAAGCTACACTGTTATGGAAGCTTTTTGAGCAGGAGAAGGATATGATCAGGGTTGTGACCTAGGACAATTAATCTGGTGGCAGTGAGCAGGATGGATGATGGGTTTAGGGAGAGAGGTCCAGAGACAATTATTTCAGATGAGTAGAAGTGAGGTCAGAGGTTCTAAGCCATGTTGGGACCAAAGTAACTGGAAAGAAGGGATAGATGCACAGGCCATTGTGAATAAACAGGATTGAAGATACGTATCAGTTCTCTATTACTGCTATAACAACTTATCTCAAACTTATACCTATTTTAGAACCTCAGTTCTATAGGTCTGAAGACTGGGTGAGCTCCATTGGCTTCTTTCTAAGTCTCACAGTGCTGAAATCAAGGTGTCAGCTGCTCTGGGTCCTTATCTGGAGGCTCTGGGGAAGATCAGCTTCCAAACGCATCTTCCTGGCAAAATTTAGTTTCCCGTGGTTATAGGATTTAGGTTCCTATTTTCTTACTGGCTATTAGCTAGGAGTCACTCACAGCCCTTAAAGCCATTAAGTCACCTGTGCTTGCATGTGGTCCCCCCATCTTCAAAGCCAACAACAGTGCAGTATTCTTTTGCTTTGAATACCTCTGACTTCTGCCAGTATCCAGAGAAAACTCTGCTTTTAAAAAGCTCTACAATTAGATTAGACTCCCCTCAATCATTTCCCTTTTGCCATATAACATATTTTTCCATGTATAAGGTGATACTTTTGTCTAAAACTGTTAGACCAAAAATTGGGGATCGTCTTATACACAGGAGTAACCAGGTGAGATGGTTTCTTAATGTTGGGTTAGAAAAGTGGGGGTCATCTTATACATGAAAAAATATGATAACATAACCCCAGGAATAACACCAGGGGTTTAAAGTCATGGGACCATCTTAACATTCTACACGACCACAGGACCACTTGTGTTTATGTGTCTTAGAAAGTTGGGTGAGGGGGGACAGAAGAAGTCGTCACGTAGGGATAAGGTGGCTCTGCGGTTTGGAAACTAAATGATTGGAAGCGTAGTGGTGACAACAGTAGGAACAGGAACTCGGGAGGGGAGCTGATTTGGGAAGCTGGGTAAGATCACAAGCTGGGCATCTAAGTGGACACATGAAGCAGTTAGAAATTAGGAATCCCCTCTCGGGAGAGTGGTGATATTGCATTATTTTTCACCTTTTTATTTAGATGTACCACACACACAGTAAAAACATCAATCCTAAACTTGCAGCTCAGTGAACTTTTATAATACATGTGCATATGCCTGTGTAACCACTGCTCAGGTCAAGATTTACAGCCCCCAACAAGTTCCCTTTTGCTCCTTCCCAGTCATTATCTCCCCACAGGTAATTACGTTCTGACATCCATCACCACAGCTTCGTTTTGCCTGTTCTTGAGCTTCATATAAACAATCATACAATATATACTCCCATCAAATCATTTATGAGTGCCTGCCCTGTGCCAGGCTCTAGGGTTGCCACAATGACAAGACAGACAAAGTCCCAGTCCTCAGGGAACTTGAGTTCTGCACAGAAGGAAGAGATCAAAACTGTTGCAGGTAACAAGATGACCAAAGGGGAGAGTGTGGACAAAGAAAGAGGATGAACACGAAACAATGAGAAATGCTTCAATATGGTGGCGGTCTGGGAAACAATGAGAAATGCTTCAATATGGTGGCGGTCTGGGGAGGGCAGAGTGCTCAGGATGGAGAAAAGCCATAGTATGTAGCAGCACAGAGGCCAAAGAAGGGGGCTTCAAGAGGAAGGGAATGATCAACAGCATCTCATGCTGCTGAGAGGTTAATCAACACATAGTCATGGAGCACTGGCTTCGTACAGGGCTAGGCACAGAGTGGAATACAGACTGGCATAAAACTCCATGTAATAATGATCTCTAGCGTGTCTATAGATCGCTTGGTGGAAAACACCATAAAATTCAAATATGAACATCCACTGCCCTGCTTAAAGCCTTCCTATGGCCTCTCATTGCCACTGGAATTAAAATCAAAACCTCTCCACTGCCTCCTGGCCTTTGTGGTCTGACCTCTGTGGACTTCTATAGCCTCATCTTTACCTTTCTCCCTGTCACTTTGACTCTCCAGATGTTCTGGACTTCTTTTTCTCCTTGTTCTGCTCCCTCCTGCCTCCAGACCTTTGCATACATACTTCTTCAGCCTAAAATACTTTTCTACTCCCCACCACACACCTCTAGAAAGACCTAGTAAACTCTGCTGACCATTATTCACATCTCTGCTCAAGTGTTGTCTCTTCAGAGAAGGCTTCCCTGATTTTCCTGCTTAAAATAGTTTCCTATGTTTTGTACTCCCATAGCTTGCATTATGAAACTTTTTTTCCTAACACTTACCATGGTGGGTAATTGTATATCTGTGTGATTATTGCATAAATGTTTATTTATCTCTCTTACAAGTCGGAGGCCACTATGAGAGGAGAGATCTTATGTGCTTCTGATCATTAGTGATCCCCTAGTACCTAGCTCAGTGCTGGGCCCATAATGAGGGCTTGGTACTTGCCGAATGAATGAGCTTATGAATTTGAAGTCAGAAGGCCTGTCTTTAAGCCCTGGCTATGTGACCTTGGATAAGTGGTTTTCTTCCCTTCCCTGGGACTCAGTTTCATCATCTATAAAGGAAGGGACAGACTCTTGAAGGGCCTCTATGGCATGATGTCCTTGGATTTGATGACTCACGGTTGTAAAAATGTCACTGGGCTGCCTGCCAGCACATTAGCGCTGATATTAATGCTGAGTAAGAAGGCGAGGAACATCAAGTGCTGTTGAGACAGGACAGAACAATGTAAGCTAGGATGATCAGAGAAGACTTCCTGGAAGCGGTGGGTAGAAATGAAGTAAATAGATGGAGGGAACAGAGGTTTTCAAGAATCAGAGGAGTGCTGAGACATGAAACGTGACAGGGGACAAAGAGAGTGGTCTGGGTGCCTCCTGTGGGAAGGATCCAGCTCCCTTTAAATAGGAGATGCCTTCTCTACTAGTTTCTTTTGCTGCTAGTGATGAATTACCACAAATTTAGTAGCTTAAAACAACAAAATTTATTATTTTACAGTTCTGGAGGTCAGAAGTCCAAAATCAGTCTCACTGTCAAGGCGTTGAGAGAGAGCTGGTTCCTCGTGGAGGCCCCAGGGGAGAGTCTGTTTCCTGGCCTTCTCCACCTTCTGGAGGTTGTCCTCATTCTTTGGCTCACAGCCCTGCATCCCATCACTGTTTTTCTCTGCCTTCGACCCTACTGTCTCCCTTTTATAAAGGCCCTGGAGATAACAATCTACATACTCAGATAATCCAGGATTTATCATCTCCTGACTTCAAGATCATTAACATGGTCACAATTGCAAAGCCCCTTTCACCATGTAAGGTAACAATGTTCACAGAGTCTAGGGATTAGGATGAGAATAGCTTTGAGAGATTATTTTTCATCTTACCAAACCCTAGTTGTTATTCCTGGGTCTCTGGAGCCAGAATACCTCAGTTCAAGCCTTGGCTTTGTCACTCATTAGTGGCTTAATCCCAGGTGATTTATTTAACCCCTCGGTTTTCTCATTTGTAAAATAAGGAAATACTGTTGACCCGTGAGCAACACAGGGAAGCTAGGGGCACTGCCCACCCCTGCAATCAAAAATCCATCTATAACTTAAGTTGGCCCTCTGCATATGCAGATTTCCAACCACAGATCAAAAATACAATTGACCCTTGAACAGGATTTGAACGGTGTGGGTCCCCTTATACTAGGAAAAGTTGTTCAAGCATCAACCATAAGAGTGCACACCTTATTTGTTTCAATTATCTATCTCTATATGGTAAACTACCCCAGGTCTTAGTGGCTAAAAACCACAATTTTTAAAAAAGTTTTTATGCTGAAAGGTTTTTCTGCTCTCTGTGGTGCTGGCTGCATTCGCTCTTGCAGCTGCATTCATCTGGAAGTTCAGCTGAATTCAGAACATCCAAGTTGGCCTCACTGACATGTCTGACAGTTGGTGCTGGCTGCCTATTGGCGTGGAAAGCCATATAGTTCTCCTCCAGGTGGCCTCTCAGCCTCCAGGGCCTCTGTCCCTTCAGTAGCCTTTCCAGCAGGATAGTTCAGATTTCTTTATATGGTAGCTGACTTCCAAAGAAGTGATTATGGGAGCTGCAAGGCTTCTTAAGGCCTAAGACCAGAAGTCACAAAGTGTCACTCTTGTCACATTCTATTGGTCAAACTAATCACATGGCCAGTCTAGATTCAAAGGGAGAAGAAAAAGTCCCATTGCACAAGTCTTGTGGTGTGCGCAATTTGCTATAGCAGTTGTGAGGATTTCATGGATTAAAACAAGTAAAAGGACTTAGAACAGTATCTAGTACCTAGTAAGTGCTCAGAATTTTTTAAAAACTGCAGGCTCTGGTGCTTGGCTGCCTAGATTCAAAACCCAGTTCCACAGCTTATGCTTTTGTGACCTTTGGCAAATTCTTAACCACTTCAAGCCTCTCTGGGATGGGGGTAGGCAGTGACATCCCTGGGGGTAATGGAGAAAGAGGAAGATGGCCAATATGGCTGGATCATGAAGCGGCTTCTGATTTTCTCCACTCCTCTGTCTCTTGCTGCATTCTCCTGGGCCACCCAAAACCATCACTCATGGCAGCCCACCCCCAACTCCCCTAGGCCTCTCTCCTCCTGGAAGGCACCCCCATTTGCTCTCAGCATCCCCAGGTCTTCCCACGCCCCTCACCCCCAACATTTTAAGACTGACAACTGAGACCTAACTGGTCCATGCCTATTTCTCAATCCCTTTTCTAATCCCTGGTGCTGGTTTCCTCAATGGAGATAAATAGCAGGAGGATGGTTTCCTCTGCCCTATTAACAGGGCAAATTAAATGGTAAATCATATAACCAACATATCATTTCTTACTGGCCCTCGAATAAGTTCAGAGTCTCCTCTGGGGGGTGAGACTCTCCCTGACAATAAGCAAGTTGAAAGACATCGCAAGGCAGCCTGTGGGTGGTGAGACAAAAATGGAGGAATCACAGCAATAATACTATTTCCTGGGGATTTTCTGCTTTATAGAACAATTTCAAACCCATTATCTCAGGTAACCCTCATAACAATCCTATGCAGGCCTAGTTATCTACATTTGACAGATGGGAAACTGAGGCTCAGGGAGGTGAAGACTTTCACCAAGATCAGATAGCCAGAAAGTAACAAAATCAGGAGGGAAGGAGCAGGCTTATTTTGGAGTCTTCGGCTTGTTGAGTCCTGTCGATAAGCTGTGAGCTCTGCAGCTTGAAGATGTCCCCCACCCCGAAAATCTTCCTACCCTGCTACCAAGGTCCTAAGCTTGGAGGACAGGGGAGTCTCTTAGGCTCCCAGGTCTCTTTCTAGACTCTCCAGCTGTATCCCCAGGTCGATTCCTGTGGGTATTGGAGCCATAGGTGCCCTCAGTATCCCTATGCCCCCTTCCTGCCTCCTGACCCCAGGGGCCAGTCTGCATCCCTTGCCCATATCCTGAGACCCTGAGAAAAATCCTCAGCCATCCGTCCAGGTCCCCTCCGAGCAGGTCAGTGCTGCCCCTGCCATGGACAGGCTCCTGCGATGATGGATAACTGGCCCCAACGCACATATTATTATGAAATGGGTTTATTACACTCTAAATCTCTCACTAATGTGCCGCTGTTTAATCCCTTTATCCAATTCTCAGTCTCTCAGGCTCAGCCACAGCTCTCTCCACCCAGGAGTAGGTCTGAATGATTTATTGGATGAGTTCTGACTTGTCTGGGAGCTGCCACCATGGAGCCTTCCTTCCTGGGGCCCAAGTTCACGAAGGGAGCCGTGCTGTCAGTCTGTCTACACTTCTCATCTTCCCCATCTCCGCCTCACTCCAGTGCTGCCTCTTGGCTCTCCTTACTCGCTCACTTCCTCTCTGGCTCCCACTGTCTCTTTTTGCCTCTCTGTCTTCTTCTGAAGCCAGCCTGGGGTCAGCATGATGTCTGATTCCCCCTGGGGTGAGGAGGGCAATGATCCCTGATCCCTCTCACCCCACCTGCAGCCCCCCTTTTCTGGAAGTTTCTTTAATTCTGCTGGGTTTCTGTCATCTCAAGTCACTTCTTCACCACAGCCCCACTGACCAGCCACCTTCCTCTTTTGGCACCTGCTCCAATGGCCTCCTCTGGCCTTCTTCCCTACTGCCCCCGCTGCCCTGCTTTCGGGCCCACGCCACGTCCCCGCCAACACCAGCATCCTGTGCCTGCCCAGGGTGGCTGGCACCTCGGCTCCCAAGGCCTCCTCACTCTGGCTGCGGCCCCCTCCCCGCCGGCTTCTCTCCTTCCCTTGGTCTCTGTCTCTGTCTCTCGCAGTGTCTCTCCCTGAGCGGTCCCTCCCCACTCTGACACACCAGCCGGTAAGGCAGCCAAGGCTTCCTGCTGTCAGCTGGGGAATAGATAAAGATAAATGATATTATGTTAAATTCCACTTAATGACAAATTTTTAATTTTCTGAACATGGTCATTTTCTGGCTAGTGAATCAAGTGGAGGGAGCTAATTACATGAAGATCTGAACAAAAATAACTCCTAATTTTCAAGGATAATGGAAGAGAAATGTTGGAGATTAATGGCACTATTTATCTTTTTTAAATTTCTATCTTTCTCTGTGATAGCCGTGCTCCCCAAGGAAAATATTCATAAAATGAAATTGAAGTCGTAACTTAATAGGTTATTAAAATTTTTGAGTGCATATCACTTTCCTTCCGCAGCACTGTAAATTTAAATTGAAGTTTGCGGCTCCCCGAGTCACCAGCGGAGTTTTTTTTATGATGGCACAATAGAGAGAAACATGCATCTTTGTCAGGAGGTATTTGCTAGTCTAATTTTATGGCAGGCCGGATTATCAGACGGGAATGGCAGCGCCGGGGGAAGCTGACAAGCCCGCAGCCGGCAGCCATGTGTTTCCATTAGCGCCCTGAGCCGTCCGGGGTTTCTCTGGACTCTCATTTTCCACTTCAGTCTTTTATCTTGATTTAAAGTGAGGGCGCCCAATATTCAGGGCCTGTCATTTTTCTCTCTCACACACTCTCGCGCGCTCTTGCTCACTTCTCCCCTCCCACTTCCTCTGCTCCAGGGCCTGCTCCCTTTCATGTCTGGGGCTCCAGCACGGGCTCTACGCCCGCCCCCGGCCCCCGCCCCCAACCTTCACTCAACCCTGTGGGCTCCACCCCGGGCGGAAGAAGAGAGAGAAGCTGCCGGGCGGCCGCTGTAGTTCGTTATAAATTCGAGTGAAGCCTTCTCCCTGTGGGCCCATCAGCCGAACCCGAATGGGGACCGCGTATGAGGTAGGGAGGGGGCTCCAAGACTGGAGCCCATCAGGCCCTCTAATTGAGTGTTAATGGAGTTGCCAGGAGGAGGGGGCGCAGCTGCTGGCTCTGGGGACCCCAGGGCAGTCTCTGTCCTATGTGGGTCTCTACCCTGGCTTTGTCTCTGAGTTTCAGAACCATCGACCTAAAGGGAAACTTAAAAGAGCCCAGTCCAATAGAGATGGACACACAGAGGCCCAGCCATGGGGAGTGCCTTGTCCAAGGTTTCATGGCGAATTAGTGGTCGAGACAGAACAGAAAGGTGGATGTTACAGATGCTTACACGAATGTACTTTCCACTGAGCTGCACTTCCTCACTTCAGTCTCTTTCTCTGCTCTGTTGGAGGAAGCCAACATGTTTTTGAGGGGGTGGGGTGGTTCCCTGGCTGGGAATCGAACCCAGGCAGCGGTGGTGTTGAGAGTGCCGAGGCCTGGCTGCTACACCACCAGGGAACCCCTGGAAGCCAAGATTTTTGTGTCTGTCTCTGCTCCCAATAACAGTGTTGTTCTTGGCATCAGTGCTCTCCAAAGTGCTGGCCTTGATGCCCCAAGGTCACTGTATACTCCGGTTCCATCCTCAGCCCCCCACACCTTGTCAGTTACCAAGTCTTGCATCTCTTTCCTTCTATCTGTCCCCTCCTCTCCTCCTCACCTGGGCTCATTCGTCCTGTCACAACAGCCCGCTGCCTGGTGGCTCGTTTCCATGTTCTCCTCCCACTCCTGTCCCATAGTGACCTTCCCCAAGTACCCCAAGTCCCCAAACACTCTCCTGCCCTTGCTGAAAACCCACTGTGTTTCCTCCACCCCGGGCCTACAGGGGTTGCGTTCCAACTTCTCACTCATGCCTCATGGCTCTGCATGCCCCTGGCCCACTATTTCCCAGTGGTCCTCCCTCCCCCTTGCCCACCGTATACCCATGTAGGGTTGGCTTCAGCCAGGGTGGCACCTCTGCGCCTTTGCTCTTGATGTCCCCACTAAGAACATCCTCTGCCCTCTGACTGTATCACCATTCATGATCTACCTCAAACCACCCACTTGCTGGCCTCCCAGACCATGTTGCTCTTCCCTCCTCTCTGGCTTCCTCACCACCCAGCCTTGACATTTGTCACCTGCTCACCCACTGCTTGAAACTCACTGCACTTGCTCTGACTTCTACCCTGCTGGCCCAGACACTCAAAATTCAGTTCACATGCCTTATTCTAGTGGTCACAAGTGCTCGTCAGGGCCACACATCCTAGGCCATGTTTTCCAAGCACAGCAGCTGAGACCCCGGATGAGACCTCAGACAGGGAGTCTGCTTGCATAGTCATAGCGCATGGGAGCTGGAAGGTTTCTGAGACTTCAACTCCCTCATTTTAAAGATGGGGAAACTGGGGCCCAGTGGGGGGTTCAGCCATGAGTTAGGAGGGGAGCTGAGACGCACATGCAGGTTTCTGGATTCATGTTCCAGTGCTCCCTCCTCCTCGCCTTTCTGTAGGGTTCAGGTCATCATTGTCACTCGTGTAAATTCCCAATAGTTCTTTTACTCTCAGGGCCTAAGCAGTGCTGGACCACAGGCCACAGCGCCTTCCTCAGAGAGGTGTCAGGGATCATTGGGGAGCTCTGTGGCAATGGCAGGACTTTTCAGTGGCAATATCTGCTTGTCCCTCTCTCCCTCCCTCGCATCCCAGACTGCTCCGTCCTTACCCTGTGCTCCCTGAGCTGGCCACCTCCAATGACTGTGACTCCTGTTCCCCCTCTGTACTGGCCCTGCACTGGGCTGGCCCCTGTGTGTCCTGTGTCCCTGGCGTGCTGTAGGCATGTTGAGGCATGTTTCAGACATGGCCATTTCCACTCGGCTGCCTATGCCACACAGGTCAGGTGGTGAGTGGCCCGGGCCGCCCCCACGCAGTGTTTAGCAATGGAGCTGAGCGGAGGCGGTGCCTGGTTCCCCAGCCACAGTCTCTCGTTAGAAAGAAATTAAAAGCCACTCAATTTTGGCTAATATCCCTCTGAAGGCCTTTAACTCCACCTGTGACTAACCCATTCATAATCACTCCATTTTAGTGGCTCAGGCTGATGTAGCCTCAATTAATTTGGGAGGAGAGATAAACGGCCATTTCTCTTTGTCTCCGTCCCTTCCTCCCTTCCCGGCCCCTCTGTCGTCTCCCCCACAGCCTCTCTGCCTCTCTGGGTCTCTGCGCCCCAGGCCCAGTTTTTCTTCCTCCCTTTCTCCACCTCACCTCTCTTTCTCATCCTGATCGTGTGGGTCTGTTACTGCCTTTGAAATTTCTGTCTCCCCAACTCCTTTTGTGTCCCTTTCAAAGTCTGTCTGAGTTTTTGTCCTCCCTCCACCTCCTTCGGTCTCGTTCCCTCCCTCTCCATGTCTGTCTTTCACTCTTTTAGTCTCTTCTTCATTCATTTCTTTGTCTGTCCTCTGCTCTTTCCTCTCTGTCTCTCCCTCCTGTTTCTTTTGGTCACTTTGACCCTTACTCACTGATCTTCGAGCTACTTTCCGTGCCCATTAGTGTGTCCATGTTTCTGGTGCTGTTTTTCTGGCCCCCGTGTCCCCATCATGGTCTCTGTTCTTTTCTCTTTGTATCAGCTGCACTGTCTCTGAATGCCCCGTCTTTAGTCTCCTTTCATTCCTCCCGTGCCCTCCTGTTTAATCCCCCGTACAGCTTCTGTCCTCTCTCCCGGTTCCCCCTTGTTGCCTTGCCTTCCTTGTCTCTTATTCTGCCTCTGTCTCTCCATTTGTCTCAGTTCCACTGTCTCTCCCTGAGAATGTCCCTCTTCCCTTCCTTTCTGTGTCACAGAGATGACTCTTCTCTTGCCCGCGCCCCCACTGCTCAAGCGCCTTTCCTCCTGGTGTCTCAAACCCCCCAAGCCCACAAGTCCCTTTGTCTTCCCTTCCCCTCTCGATTATTATTAATGATAAAAGCTCAAACATCACATCAGTAATTTCTGAGTGAGTTTTGCAATGAAACTGGGGCCTCCTCAACCCCTCCCGAGTCCCACAAATTTTACTTTTGTAATTTCACGCCTCTGGTTATCACCACACTGCTCTGTCCCTCCCTGCCTCTCAGCTCCCCTCCCCCCCCCCCCCCCCCCCCCCCCCCCCCCCCCCCCCCCCCCCCCCCCCCCCCCCCCCCCCCCCCCCGGAGAGAGCACTTAAACTTGTTTTCATTCCCTTATTCTTTATTTTTTTAATGTCCACTCTCTCCGGAGTCAGTAATGTTCTTCCTCTCTTTCCTCTCCCATTTTCTGTTAATTCTGCGCCATCTGCCTTAGCATCTGTTAAAAATAAAATTTCCCTCACACAATGAGAAGCCTCCCTGCTCCTCCCTCCCCCTGCAGCCCCCCAGGTTCGGTGCTGGGGCCGTCAGATGCCACTTCCTCTCCTGGGATCTTCCCCCCTCCTCCCAGTCCCTAGTCTGGTTTTCAGTGAAGAGACACAGCACTGGGAGGGCAGGCGGTAGGAAAGGAGGGGGCTGCCCAGGGGGCCTGGAGCTGCAGGGGCAGCTGCAGAGGGACCTAGAACTGCGGGGTGCAGAGGATGGAAACAGGCTCCACCCACTTGCCTTCGGGACCTTGCCCAGGCTGAAGTGCTGAGCTGCTGAGACAGAGCACCTGCACAGGTAGGTGACAACAGGTGGGGAGAAGTTTGAGGAGACAACCCTTGTTCCCCAGAAAGGAGACTGCTGATGAATCCATTTGCCCTTTTCCAAAAGCTAATGCTGGGGTGTGAGGCTAGAATGGTGGGAGATGGGAGAACCACCCCCAAGTCTCAGTAGCCGGCCCCAGGTTGGACTGGATGTCGTCCTAGACAAGGTATCCTCAAGACTGGTTGTCCAGGGTCCCCTCCCACGTCTGCTGGAGGACTGTGTCCCTGCTGCCCTGGGCTTAGCTGTGATAAGGGAGGCAGAAGGAGTTAAGTGACCCCCATGCCCTGAAGACTTTAGGAGGCAGGAAAGTTTTGGGTTGGAGCCAGCTTCCCAGAGGGTTTGAGAGGAGACTCAGTGTATATGTTTGTGAGCTTGTGTGTGTATGCCTGTGAGATTATGGTTCCCTGTCTCCACTGATCTGGGGACCATGTATCTATGAATTGATTTTTGACTGATTTTTCTCTGTGTTATACTATGCCTGGCTATGTCTCTCAAGTGTGGGTGTATTGTATACAGTGGGTATGGGGCTGTACCTCCCCATGAGATGGCAGGTGACAGTGTCTGGTAGTGGGTGTGTTGTGACTACGTATCTCTGTATTTGTGTATATAATGTCTTGCAGAAAATAATTATCTTCCTGTGTACGTGATTGCGTGTGTCAACTTTGTAATTACTGCATCTCTTCTGTGATGTTGATCAAACTGCTTCTTGATAATCCCCTTTCCCTTGTGACCAATGGCAGGTAGGCACCTGTGTGCAGATTGCTTTACTTCTGAGTGAAGTGGGGAGTGTGGGAATATCTTTCTGTGGGAGTGTAACCATGTATGACTGTCTCTGGTGACACAGGTGTGTGTGTGTATGTGTCTACACATACTACATGCAGCATGCTTCCTTTTCCTCAGTTTCATGCAAAAGTGTGGGTACCTTAGGTGGGCTTGGTTGTGCCAGACACGGTGGGGCAAGGCATGTAGTTTTGCTGGTGGGTTCACTGAAGTACATTGAGATAGTCACAGGTGGGAAACTGAGGAGCTCGGCAGCAGGATTTAACACCAAACAGTCCTGAATTCAATTCCTACATCTGTCTGGAACAGGTCAGTGACAAAAACAAGTTACTTAAACTCTGAGTCTCAGTTTCCACATCTGTAAAGTGGGGATAATCATATCTATGACAAACAGTCGTGAGAACTGGGAACAAAAGATGTCAAACTAGCATGGCATCTAATAGTAATAAAATAATAGCAGTATTAGTGATAACAAACCATTGAATGTGTACTATTACTTATCCACATCCTTTACTCCTCAGATCAACCCCACAAGGGTCTTTCCTTTTTAGAGTTCACTGAGGCACAGAGTGTAAATAACCAAGATCAGGCTAGTAGTGGCAGAGTATCTGCTCCACAAATGATAGCTTTATTTGTAAAGTAGGTGCTTCCAGTAACTGCTGCTTAATATTATTCATGTGAGTATGGGGGAGGGGGATTCTTCCCCCCACCTCCCCACGTCCTTGGCCCTGCAACCTAGCGGAGTTGATGGCTTCTGAGACTGTTTTGGGGGACTGGACAAAAGAGAGAGGCGGAGGAGGAGGAAATGCCCCAGCTCCCGGCCGCCTCTTGCCAGTCTTGATCGACACCAAAGACTCCGTAATCTCTCTCTACCCCGAGGGGAGCAGCAGCGTTTGTGAAACAGATTTTTACAAAATGTTTTGACCCTGCTCTCCCTTCCCCCCGCATGCCTGCCTGGCACCGTGTCACCTAATTAAATCAGCCTTCGCGGGCGTCTCAGCTCCCTGCTAATTGTGTCCCGGGCCGGCTTCCGGAGGCCGTCCCCACCCCCGCCCCCGCCGTGCCCGAGGACGGCGAAGGCTGGCGTGGGCTCCTGCTGGGAGCTGGGCGGGGGGCGGAGGTCCCCTGGAGGCCTCCTGTGGCGATTTCCATGGTCCTCTCCCCCCACCCCGCCACCTCAGACTATTTTGCAACACTGGAGACTGAGGCACCGGCTCTGGCCCCCGCCCTGCCTGGCTTCCTGCTCAAGGACTGGGGCCCAGGTCTGAAATGACCCCGGGCCTCGGGGAGGCCAGCCCGAGCGTATCCGGGTAATTGTCTCCGCCAGAAGCGTTGCCGAAGCAGGCGGCTCGGAAAATCCCAGATTTCTTTCCCCTTCACCGGTTGCGCGGGGCCCGCCGGAAGCGAAGCGGCTTTATTTACAGATCCTCCCGCGAGCGCGCTGGGCTGGGCTGGGCTGGGAGGACGCCGCCTCTGTCCAGGGTGCTGAACACGCACAGGGGCTGGCGGCTCTTCTACGATTGCCCGGATAATAACAATGACTAAAAATCATTACAAGCGACTTTTATTGAACGATTACCGTGATCCTGGCACTGAGCGAAGCGCTTCCAAGCTGTATGTAATTTAATACAGCAACCTTAGGAAGACAGGTTTTCCTATATTAACGATGAGAAGACCGAGACTTCAGAGGTTAAAGAGCTGGAGTTGGGGATGGTCAAGGAAAACTTGCTTTACTTGTACTGTCCGATTTCCTCTCTTTTCTTCCTTTTTTAACAATAAGGAATATATTCATGTATTACTTGTGCATTAAAAATAAGTCTTTTAAAACTTTTCTCTTAATCGGGGACATTCTTCTGGACAAATGACTGAGGGTTCTTCATGGAGGGGAGATTCATACTACACATTAAAAAATATAAATAGAACAATCAAATACATGGTTGGGTACACCTTTTGGTTCCTTATTTGGACAAGCCAAATGTAAAAAAAAAGGAATATTTGATTGTGGATTGCATACTTGATGATACTAGGATATTATTGCCAATTTTGTTAAGTGTGATAATAACATTGTGGGGTTTTTTTTAAAGTCTTTAACTGTTAAATTTTTTTCCTTTTTTTTAATGATTGGTTCCCTGAGTGGGGATCAAGCCCAGGCCGTGGTGGTGAGAGCACTGAAGCCTAGCCACTACACCAGCAGGGAACCCCCCTAAATTTTTTTTCTTAAAGTGAGCTGTTAAGTGACTTGTCCAAGGTTACTTAATAAGAGTGCCTTCTCTCAACCATTCTGACAGCCCACAACCAGCAGATCTGAGTATGTCTACAGCTTGGTGTGTCATATGGGCCTGTCTGAAGGTTTGTGTAGTTGTCTCTGCTTGCATTCATGTGAGTGCTGGTATTGTATCTCTGTGTGTGAAAATGTGGGTGGCAAATTTTGAGTGCCCATGATAGGCCAGATTTTCTATAATGATATCTTGCAGTATTTTAAACTTGGAACAATCCTGAGAGGGGAAGCATTTCTATTCCAATACTTGAGATGCAGAAACTGAGGCAGAGAAAGTAATTTGCCTGTGGTCTTACAGTTAATTGGAACCAGGTATTTTTATTCCACTCTCTAATGGTCTTGATAATTGCTTAAACCACAGTGGCCTTACTAGTAGTGTAAGACTCATGCCTGAGTATGACTTCATCTAGTGGATGAAAATAAAGAACTGTGTATGTAATCGCAGCAGGGCCCCTCTTGTGGTCATGCCCTGTGGTCGGAGATGCAGGAAATTACAGATCAGTGAGGAAGGAAGTTTGATTTGCAATGAACTAATAAATAGAAATGATCAGGTTCATTAAATATTTACATGGTCTGAAGAATTTACCTGTGACAAAATAGATCTAAATTTGATTTTGAAGTTAGAATCTTCCTCTCTATAATGATAAAACCATCCACTGAACACCTACAGAGCCCTAGTCTTCTTATTGGGAAAGATACATAGAAACGATGCACTTATAGCACAGTGTCTGGTACAGAGTAGGGATTCAATAGAGAATGACTTTTGTTATCAAGGGAAGCAGCACAATGTGATTCATGAAAACGAGACTTGGAGTCAAAGCAGAGTATAGTATGGTCTCAAAACCCAGTAGCTGAGTGACCTAGGTCACTCTTTGTGCCTCACTTCCCCTTTCTGTAATAGGGAGATAATCATACTTAAAGAGATTGTAAAAATTAGATGAGATAATGTGTAAAGTGTTTTGCATAGTGTTTAGGACATAGTAAGTGTCCAATAGATGTCAGCAGTTACTACTTCGGTGCCAGATACTTTACATACATTTTTTCTGAATCCTGTCACTACCCTACAAGGTATTTGATATTCTAACACATGCTTTTCTGTATTCCAGATTCATACTTGTTCCATTCACCTACCTACCTGCTTCTTCAAGAGCTGTCTGTTGTATTTGAATGTTTCTGAGAATCAGTAGGGCAGATTAACATAGGGGGCCGGAAGGGAGACTCTGAGGGGGAGACTTTGGCATAGGAAAAATAGCATGAGTGTGGAAGGCATGAGATTGAAGTTGACACCCTAGATTTGCCATTAACTAATTGTATGACCTTAATCAAGTCACATTTTTTCCTTTCAGAGTGTCAGTTATACTACCTGTAAACTGGATGAGCTATGACATTTTAAGATTCTCTGGGTAACTACATGTTCAAGAGACTTGAGTAAGATATGAAAGTATGACTGAATTCTTTGGGACTCTAAGAATGTATAAAAGGGGAGTGTTGGGTGGGGTTGTATGGAGTCATAGCTGCAGCAACATAAATGACATTGACTGGGAGGGTCTTGTGATTATATTTCCTTAGGACAAAGAATGACAGTGTGAGACTGTGTAGGAGTGAATATTGGGTGACTGGGTATGTTTATGTAAGTGGGTATGTGTAAGCATCAAATTCTGTGAAGGTACTATATGCAAGGATGTGGGTATAATGGTATGAACATTATTATAGTCAACTTATGTGAGAATATGAGTGTGGTTGTAAGGGAAGTACATGGGTAGTGGATTATATGTGGATGTATGAGTGCAAAGCTGGTATGTGTGACAGGGAACTGACCATGGTCTGTTAAGTAGAGAGGAAAGGTGGAAGGGGTCTGTAAAGCAGGTGTCACATGTAGGAAGAGGCTGAGCCACATCACTCTCCCTGCTTTCTACTCTTATGAAGCCCTCTAGAGTGATTCATGGCCAACTCAGACTTATTGATTTGGGATGACCTGCTCACTGTTTACACCACACAGAGATGCAGAAACACACTCTTAAGCTGTTCAGCTGTGGTGTCAGGGCACCTTCTGAAGAGTCTGAATTAACACTTGAAGCCCCACCACAGGAAAATCCAGTCTAGCTTCCCTCCTACCCTCTCCCTAACAATCTTGGCCATAAGACTTCAGAGATAATGTCTCTTGGCAACCTCTTGGTCCTCCCCTTCTCCACCTTGCCCACCTTCCTCAAATGTCATGTTCTCTCTCATCTGTATTCTTCTGCACTTGTGCTCCTTCTGTCTGTAATTCCATGTCCCACCACCTTAGCTGGTAAATGTCTCCTTTTGCCCAGACTCAGTTCTTGCCAAACCATGCAATATCTGAGTTTGACCCCTTCCTGTTTGGCCCAGAACATCTTGGGCTTCTCAGACACGCATCTTGCCCATTGTTTTGTGGTTGATTAACTCATAGATTTTTCTCCTTTGCTAGAACTGTGAGTTCCCAAGGGCAGGGTCTACATCTCATTTTTTGTACTCCCAGTGCCAGCCCCAATGCCTGACACCTGGTAAACATGCAGAAAACAGTTGAATGAATGAGATGCTGAAAAGGGGGTGAGGTGCATGACTTTTAACAGAAGCAAATTCAGCCTTTTTTCAAAATTGGTCTTAGAATGATGGAGTAGAGGAGAGAAGCATTCCACCTCAAAGTTAGGATGGTTACGTGGTCTGGGTCAAGTTACTGGATCTTTTTGAGCCTTCATGTCCTTACCTGTGAAGTCATAGTATATAATAGTGTTTGCCCCCTCCACCCCAGAGTTGTTATGACAAAGCAGAGGTAGTAGTTAGCGTGAAGTGCGTGATACAGTGCCTGCTGCAGACTAAATACTATTATTATCATTATTCCTTTAGTTGTTTGGGGGTGGTCACAGGGATTGTTATCATTATTATGCAGGAACCTGTTTCTCCCACCTGGAAAACTCTGCCCCATCCTTCAAGGCCCCAGATCAAATGCCACCTCCTTTAAGAAAATTTCCCAAATACCCTCAAGAACTCAGTCACGTGCTCCCCACTTGAATGTGCAGAACTTTGTATGTGTTCTATTTCAACACTCGTGTGGCACTGTCATCATTTGTAGATAGATATCAGTCCCCCTGCTTGATGGTGAACTCCAGGAAGGCAAAGGTAGTCTCAGGCCTCTGTGCTTCCAGCAGGTCTGATATGTTGGGGGGGGGGGGGAGGTTCAAAAATATTGGGTAAATTTGGGGGGAACTTCAGAGCTTCTGGAAACCTGAAAATGTGTTGGAAGTGAGTGAATAGGTGGTATTAGTGACCATGTAAGGCATTGACTTGCCATTGTGTCAGAGATTGGGTTCCAAGACCTAAAATATAACATATATGATGCTGCAATCACAATATATTTCGAGGAATTTTTTTTTTTAAAGAAATGAGGGAAGAAACTCTGGAGATACCATCACCACAAAAGGGAAGGTGGTCTCCTCCTCCTTCTCCTCGGTTTGGCCCCACGCGGCTCCTTCCCAGGACAGGGCTTTCATTCAATATTGCTAGTGCTCTGGTCTAGGCATGCTATCAGTTAAGTACAGTAGCCCCCACCTATCTGTGGTAGGTACATTCCAAGATCCCCAGTAGATGCCTGAAACTGCGATAGTACCAAATCCTACATATACTATATTGTTTTTTTTTCTGTACACACATACCTTTTCACCTAAAGAAAGCATTTTGTGGCTTCTTTTTGGCATATCTGAATTCTAGCATCACTACTCTTGCAATTTGGCGCCATTTTTAAGTAAAATAAGGGTTACTTGAATACAAGCACCACAGTACCTCAAGAGTTGTTCTGAAAACGGATGGCTAAGTTACTAAGGGTGGGTGGTGTATACAGTGTGGATTCGATGGATAAAGGGATGATTCACATCCCAGGTGGTTTGGAGAGGGATAGTTTGAGATTTCATCATGCAACTCAGAATGGCACCCAGTTTAAAACTTATGAATTGTTTATTTCTGGAATTTTCCATTGATATTTTCAGACTGCCATTGACAGGGTAACTGAAAACACAGAAAGTGACACCGAGGATATGGGAGGGGTGCTACTGTGTGCTTTAGCAGGGGCTAGCTGGGAGCAGTACTTCCACTACCAGACTAGCCCATAGATGTTTATTTACCCCAAGTGTGGCCCAACAAGAGCAAAATTAGGAGGGAGTGGAAGAGATGTGTTCCAAACTCAGAACTGTGATTGGGGTCCTATTTTCCATGCACTGGTGCATCCAACTGTGGCCTTGCGCACAGGTATTTCCTGTGGACACAACAGGATGTTAATAACAACTAACGCACAATAACAATACACCTCACGTGTACTGCCTTAAATGATGTGTACATGGTCACATTGGTTCAGCAAGCGGGGAAACTGAGGCCAAGAGGACTTGCACAGGGCCATGCAATTAGTTAAAGGTAGCTCTGAGAGGTGAACTTGGGCTCTGCCCAAACCTCGGGTTTGGGCATAAACCTCAGTGGTACCTGGGCTCCCATGCGTGTAGGCGGGTTGCCTGTGCACATCTGAGGGGGCCATTTAGGAACAGGCAGGGCTCTAAAAGAGGGGAGCCAAACAGTCTCAAGCCCCACAATTAGTCCCTTTCTTGTCACCCCGTGAAACTGATCTTGGTGAGCCCACCTGGTTGGTCCTTCAGCACAGACGGCGAGGGCAGGAAGCAGGCGGACCGCACGACTGGGCCGGCGCCGGCCAGTGCGAAAAAGGCCCAGATGCCTCCCGCAGTCCCCAGAAAGTGCGCGCGGGGCCACCCACCCACCCTGCAGGCGGGAAGACTGAGGCTCAGGACGCGGCGGGCGCCCCCTGCTGGACGGCGGGTGGGCCGGCCCGGCGCGGTCACCCGGGCCCCGCCGCGGCGCGTCCCGGCGCCCAGGCCCCGCGGAGGCACGCCGACTCTCGCGGCGCCCGCTCCCCCACCCCGCTGCCTCCCCCGCTCCCTCCACTTTGGGGATAATTTAACATGTTTCACACTAACTTTCTCGTAATGGCCGCGGAGCCTTTAGAAATGCAGCCTCCCCGCTTTATCGGCGGCCGCGCTAATGGTTATCTCGCAGCCGTGCCCCCGGCGATCCTGTCAGGAGTAAATAGAAGCTGACACAGTCATTTGCTTAAATCTTCTCCACACTTTTGCCGCATTTCCCTCCAGAGGATACCCCTGAAACAACAATTATTTGAAATGTCACGCGTTTCTGCCCCTGGGCTACCAACAAATGAACATTAAATCTATTAACAGCAAAAAAAATTAAATGTTTACTTTTCCTTCAAGGTGTGAGGGGCCAGAGTCAGGGAGGGGCGAGGGGGAGGCAGAGACAGGGACAGAAACCCAGAGCCGAGAAAGGGGCAGACGCCCTGCGAGGCCAACACCGAGACCCAGCAGCCCAGACTGAGGCACAGAAAGACGCGGAGCAGGCGGGGAGGGACCCAGCGGCGGGGGAGCGCGCGCGAGAAGGCCAGACACACAGGGCAGGACAAGACTCGGAGATCCAGGCCAAACGCCAAACCAAACCAAAACAAAAAACCCGCACAAACAAAAACAGAAAACAAAAAAGCAAACCAGCGGTGGAAACACAGACTCCAAGAGAGAAGCAGGGAGGGTCAAGGCTGAGCCCACAAAATGGGAACTGGGGAGAAGCAGAGGGAAGCGTCCCCAGCCACACCTCCATCCTCCCACGTCAAAAGCGAAACGAAAGGCAACGCTTTCCCAGGGGTGTGCCGGGCCGGGCGAGCAGGGTGTACGCCGCCGGTAACAGCACTCACGCTCCTAGGCCTTACCCTGCAGCCTGGGGGCTTGCCCGGGCTTGGCGGCCAGGGCCAGGGCTCTGCCCCCCGGCCCCCCCCCCACCCGTGCCCCTCATCACTTGTCCACTGCACAGTGTGCGAAAGGCGTGGCAGGCCTGTAGCTGGAGATCCTGGGGGCAGCAGGTGTTGGGCAGAGCACATCGGCCTCTGGTGCACGGCTGGTTTGGCTCCCTGTGGGACCCCACGGCCATCTTGGCCCACACTATGACTCAGTTTCCCCATTTATATAATGGAAAGCAGATCCCTGGACCTCCACTCCACAGGTCGCATGAGTGCCAGATTGAAGAGTCCCAATGAGTGCAATGGCTCAGTTGTCCTCCCACGGGCCTGTGTGACATTTAAGAGGTGTCTTGCCCTGTCACGTGGAAGGATTTAGAGCGTGTACGGTCTTGTCCTTTGGTTCCCCACAGGTCATTGTTTCACTAGTGGTGATGTCTGTGTCTGCCCAGCATCTCCAGTGGGAATGGCCCAAGCAAGGGGCAGCAAGCTCCTTGGTCACTGAGGGCCACTCTTGCCTCCACATCTCCAACCAGAACCAGGGCTCAGTGAGGGGGGCCCTTAGCGGGTAAGCGGCAACAGTGGAGAGGCCAGTGAGGGGGTTCACAGACAGGACGGACAGTTGGAGAGGGTGGGGAGTTGAGAGAGCCAGGGGCAGGTGGGTGAGGGAGGGGCTCGTGTGAGCTGTTTTAACCTCCTGACCTCTCCCTACCCTTGCATCTCCTGGTCCTCTGTGTTCCTGTGATATTTTTTGTTGAAATAAATGGGTTGATTTCACGGTGTGAGGTGACCATTCTTTGCGTCCTGGGCCAACTCAGCATGGCCAGGTGCCTCTGGATTCTGGTTTCACCACTCTCCTGAGAACACATGTCCAAGCTGGGGCTGCACTCCAGGGCCCTTCGTTAGTGTGTAATTGGGTGTTACTGAACACTAGCTCCAGACACACCTGCCCACACCTGGACCTCATACGCAAACACAGAAGCAAGGCTATGAATTTGCTCACACTACTGCTTTAAGTTTGCACATTTTTAGCCTCATGTGAACCTACTCTCCGAAATACACTTTCAGAGTATGCTTACATGGACACACAGGTGCACACCTTCCACATTCACACATAACATTGTACACTCAGACACACATCCAAGGTGACTCCTTCCCCTGACCTCCACCCTGACACTACCCACCTCCAATCCTCTTGCTCCGTGGGAGAATGGCAAAGGGTATGCCTGTCTGGGCCGCTGCGGCTGTGTTTCCTTGTCTAAATGTAAAGGTGTGTGTGTGTGCTTGTGTGTAGGAGTGACGAAGAAAATGTGCATGTATTTTTGTGTCTTTGACTGTGGACATGTTGCCGCCTACAGGGAGACTGTGCGCACGCACGTGTGTGCGTGTGTCCGTGTGTCTGTTGGAGGGTTGTGTGCCTGTGTGATTGTGTGTGACTGAAAGTGTGTGGTGGGGAGGGTGGGGGGGTGAGTGCTATTTAAATAAAAAAGAAAGGAAGTGAATCAGGGTCGTTTCCATTTTAATTGTAAAACAGATAAGCACTAAACACTTTGAAAAAGTAAATGACTTGAGAATAATTACTCTCTATTACCCAGCGTCCCAGGGGGGCAGTTGGAGGAGCCCAGATGGCTACAAAAATGGGATTTAGCAGAAAATTGAAGACATTATTCACCGTAACACATTATCAATTACCTTCATATCAATTACAATAACCTTACATTAGCAAGGGGCCCCGAGACCCTCCAGCCCTGAGACTGTGGAATCACTGCAGCCCCGTGGGGGAGGGGGTCGGGAGGAGGGGTAAGAGGATGGGAGGGGACTGGGAGGGTCTTCCCTCTCTTTCCTGGAGCTGCTGCCGCTCAGGCCTCCACACCTCCACACCCCACTCCGGGTCTCCACTCCCCAAATTCCCCCGGTGCCAGCAAGCTGGGCTGGGAGTGGAGTGGAAGACGACGAGGAGGAGCAGGAAGTGAGCTAAAGAGGTAAAGGCCAAGAAGCTGGTGGACAGAGAAGCCAAGAGGCAGAGGTGATAAGAGGCTCAGGGGTGAGGGAAATATGGGGTGAAAATAGGAAGGTAGTCTAGATGGGCCCAAGAAAACTGAGAGTCTGAGAAGACTGAAAATCTCAAAGGATGAGGAGGCCAAGGTACTGACAAGGCACCTTCTAAGAATCCAGTTTTTTCTGTAGTCACTTCCGAGTCCCCCCACCCAGTCCCCCACCCCACTTCCCAAGTACTCAGGGGTCTTCTAGCCTTCCCTTTCTCCCACTGCGCACGTGAGTGGTTCTCTCCTCCCGCCCCCGAGTCTCTTAGATGAAGTAGGATGGGGGCGCGTGTGAGAATGGGTGGCACCAGGCATTCACAGCTGCAGCAGGACACAGAAGTGGGACCAAGGGAAGAACTTCCTGGAGGAGGATGCTTGAGACTGAACCTGTGGGTCTCGGCTGTGACTGTGGGACCGAAGCTCGGGTGCAGCCCATGGGAAAAGGAGCCTGAGGGGCTCTGCAAGGGCTGTGGCTGGGGCAGGGCGAGAGTGCAGAGTGCAGTTTCCAACCCCCAGGTCTCCCTGCCACCCCCCATGGGCACACACACCACCCTTCTCTGGCTTGGGGGAACCAGCCAAGCCGGGCTCTGCACCCATCCTGCCCAGTATGGTGGCCACTAGCCACACAGGGCCACTGAGTACTTGAAATGTGGCTAATGCCAATGGAGATGTGCTGTAAACAAAAAAATTCCAAACTTATTTTTAAAGATTTAGTATAAAGAAAGAACGCAGAATGTCTCTCCTTAATACTTTAAAATATTGGTTACATGGTAAGATGATATTATTTTGGCTATATTTTAAATATTAACTTAAAATATAATAAAGTTAAATACATTAAATTAATAAATTTTACCTGTTTCTTTTTGCTTTTTTTTTTTTTAAATAGCCACTAGAAAATTTTAAATTGCACGTGTGGCTCACATTATATTTCTATTGGACAGTGCTGGGCTATAAACCTAGAGAGGAAGGGTTTTTGGGGAGACTAAATACTGGGTGTCCCTCCCTAAAGTTACTTTGATAAGGTCTTATTTATCCTAAAGAAAGGGGCACCGCAAGGAACAGCCCTCCTGAGATGGAGCTGAGGCAAGAACTCCAGGATCTGCTTTGTCCTTTTCCTTTACTGAAACCCAGCCCCCCCAAAATCAGTCATCTAGGCCAGGATTCCTAAGGAAACGAAGGCCTAGGGGTCGTCACCGGTCCCCACATCCGGTTGGTCCCCTCTCAGTGCCCGTCCCCGATCCCTTAGGAGTGCACACACACCTCTTGCTCCTTTGCAGAATCTCACCTTCACACGGGCTGTCTGTGTGCACTCACGCTCCACCCTGTGACATCCTCGTGTGGTTGCACCTGCATTCACACCCTTCATCCATCGTGCTTCCTGCTCCACACGCAGAGCCAGGCCAGGAGGGCAGGACGGGGCAAGGTTGTCAGTTTGATTCATGGTGTGTGTGTGTGTGTCCAGGGGAGTGAGAGCTAATAGTGCCCCCCTCCCCCAGGCTGAGCCCAGAGGACTAATTGCTAGTAATGAGCTAAAAGGAGCTCAGAACTGGCCTCAGGCACCGGATGAAGATGTTTCCAGAGACCAGCCAGAATCTGTCCTGCTGTTTTGTTGATAGAAAATCCTTCTCCCCTGGTGTCCCCTCTCTGTCTTTCTCTCTCCCCTCCTGTGGCTCCCTATAGTTTCCACAGCCTCTGAAGGGTCCAGCCAACCACCCCCTGACTTTCCCATCAGCCTCTCTGCCTCCTCCCAAAGGTCCTACCCCATTATGGCATTTGCCCTCCATCCTGCCCTCTCCTCTGCTCCCTGATGGGGGCTTCCCAGAATATCCACTGCGGAGCAGGAGGCAGAGTCCCAGAGGCTCTGGAGGCCAGGTCCAGGGCTAATGGGGAATGTTGTAAGGAGGCTGCTTGTAACTGGATCTAAGGAAACCTTTCTTGTGAGACGTTCTGCCAATAATGGACCTCACCACTGAAGCATTCAACAGCACCCACTGAGAATGCCATGGAAAGGCTGCCCCACTGGAAGGGAAGTTGTACAGAATGACCTCTGAGGCCTCTTCCTAGGATTGTTGTTATAGTTACTTGTAAGTTATTAATATGGTTATTAATAGTCACTAGCATTATCATAGTTACCATATTATACCTATAAAATGCCTAGTACTTTACAGTTTTAGCCATCTCCTTTCATCGTTAAACCTCTACAAGGTCGACATTATCTTCACTTTACAGAGGAGTAAACTGAGGCTCAAAGAGGTTAATCCATGTGCCAAGGTCATATAGTGAGTTAGTTACAGAGCTGGGATTTGAATCAGGTCTGTCTGACTTTAATGTCCATGTAATTCCCACTAAAATTCCATCATTCACTCTTTCAACAAACATTTATTCCTCAAATAAAGAGCCTATGATTTTACAAGTGAAGACTGGAAGGGATAGGAGTCCTTAAACTCAAAGGAATCTGGGGGGAGCTGTGGAGGCCGGAACTGTCTAGTTTAGAAGTAGAAAAAGAAATATCTTCACAAGAGACTTCCTCTGCCATCCCCTAAATCGTCATATATGTCTGGTTGTTACATATGTGCAAGTGGGTCCACTTGGGCAGGCGTGTCGTCTGTGTGTACATGACTCCCCCTGGGAACACTTAAAGATCCAGCAGGCAGAGGTGCCTCTCTTTGGTGCTCAGTGGGAGGAATATTTCCAGGCAAGCCCACCGCCCATATTGGCACATCAGTGTCATTTGGTGAGGCCCAGGCCCAGGCCAGTGGATTTGAGGGCCCTCTAGCACACTCAGTTCCCCTTTTTCCACCCTCCCTTGGGCAGAAGGGAGGGAAGGAAGGAGAGAAAAGGAGGGACAGGAGCTAAAATGGGACAGGGCAGGGGTGGCACCCAGAGATATGGAAGCTGTTTATGATGCAAATATGTGTAAAAGCTCTGCATTGCCTCCCTTGAGAAAGGAGCCTAAAATTGAAGTCTAATGATAACGAATGATTGTTAATGAGTTGTCTAAACATAATAGATGGAAAGAATTAAACACTCAGAAGAAACAGGGTTTCATTAACACACAATAAAGAAACCACAAGTGGGGTGAACAGAGCCCCCCTCTTGTGGTAAACATCCCTTCTTTCCTCTATGGATGGGCCTGGCAGGTGGAAGCAAGGCCAGGACCCCAAATCAGGGAAGCTTGGATTCCTCAGGTGACCCTAAATGTTGAGGGTACATGTCTCCAAGGGCAGGCATTGCTTGGCTGTATGTGGGTGCTCGCCTTAGACATGCACATCTGCAGCCCTGTAGGAGTCCGGGTGAACCAAGCAAGTATGTCTGATTCTATGCATGGACTCTGGTGGATGGCGGCATGTGGAATCTTAGAAGGGCACACTCCTTCCCGGTCTGGAGCAGCCTCTGGGATCTGGTGGTCCTGCTGCAGCCAGCCTCCTGCCCCTACACCTCTTGGCTGCCAGGGAGGGAAAACAGCTGGAAAAGGACATATGCACTCGTGTACACACGTGTACAATTCTGAAGGTCAAGAATCAGCCACACTCACCTGAACTCAGAAGGCCGGAAGGAAGACTGACATCAGAGACCATCTAGTCCAAACCAGATTACCTAATACAGCTGAGGCCCCTGAGGCCCAGAGAGGGAAGATGACAAGTCCAGGGTCACACAGCTCAGAGCTAGATCTCATACTAGTCTAAAGTACTCTAGCTTTTAGAGCAGCCATTTCTCATGAACGCATGGCTTGGAGCAAGGCCACTAACATAATAAGATAATGTTCTACATAACACACATATCCTACACAGGCAACACTGGGCATCACAGTCTTCTGAGTAAGGCATGAATGTTTAGGGGTTCCAAGGGCAGCAACAGGAGCCATATTTGTGTGGGGAGAGGCTGGGCAATGCCTAGTTCCAGGATGGCGCAATGCGCAGGAACACACATACATATGGGCCATTGGAGGGCAGAGCATGAGAGTTGAAGTGGCCTTTGATTGACAGGTTAATGAAGCGCTTTATACTGGTGGTGTAACTGCAGAGGCAGGCTGTGAGCAGGCGTGCGCACGCACACACACACACACACACACACACACACGTGCGCGCACACTGCCACATAGGCAACACCAGCAGGGCAGAAGCCAGGCTGGCCAACCTCCCATGGTCTCCTCACATCTAGAAAGATGCCCTCTCTGCACCTCCATCCCTTACTTTCCAGGGTTCCTGTGGGTTGGAGTCACAATGATTTAGTCCAAGTCATGCATGGATGGAGAGGTGGGGGAACCAACAGGACCTGGTTCTCTGCTCCTGTTGAAGTGACTTCACCCTCAGGGGGAGTAAGGACAAGGCTCAGACTCTCTCTGAGACTAAGCATAAAGACCCAGGCAGGCTCCTTGGTGGGGATGGGGGTGGGGTGAGCTTGGGAATTACATTCTAGAACTTGCAGGTCCTCAGCCTATCTTGCCTAGACCCACCCTAGACCAGACAGCCTACCCTCCCCCTACCTTCGCCCTTCCATTGACCCCGCCCCCCCGGAGGCAACGCTGATTGGCTGCTATGCAGGCAGTGGCGGCCAACCAGCCCCCGCAGCGCCAAGAAAAGTTAATTTGGAGTTCTGGTCTCCTCCCAGGATGCATTTGGGCAGCCGCCCGTAATGAGATGCATAATTGCGGAGGCCTGCCAACAAAAGCAGGCTGGATTTAATTGAGTCAACGCATGGCCATTAATAATCTGACGGCAGCCCTCCCCCACCCCACCCCACCCCCACCCGCCATCATCCAAGCTCTGCAGCCCCCACTGGGCTTACTGGGCTCCTATCTCCGGCTGGTCTCCTGTTGGTGGAAACAGGTCTGACCATTCTCCAGCCTGCCCCAGTGCCGCAGAGACTGAAGGGATAACTCAAACTCCTCCAGAGAACCTCCTGACAAACCTGCCCCCCCTCCCCCAGAGTGGCGGCATACCTTGGACAGCACCTGTCCCCACCAATCTCTCTCAATTCACAAAGATATCCTGAGCTCTCATCGTATGCCAGGCTCTGGGCTTGGAACTGGAAATATAGCAGCCATCACAGATACAGCCAGCCTCTTGGAACTTAGTGTCACCCGTCACCAGTCCTCTTATACCCTTTACAGGTTCCTGACCCTCAGACCTGTCGCCACATCCCATGAAGGACTCCACACGCCATCCCTAACACCTTCCCCACACCTGCCCCCTACACCTGCTCACATGCCCTTACCCACACCTGTTCCTTTTATGTCTTATTCAGACATCTAGCCACAATATACCCTTTCCCATAATGCTGTCCCAGCATCTATTCCCTCATACATGTCTGCAAGTCTCCTGCCTGTCCTCATGCATACTTCCGGCAGAGAACCCTGTCCACACACACCCCTCTCCCCCACATCTACTCCTCTGCTCTCACACCAGGACAGGCTTTCGGTAGCCCTTTCAGGACTGCTCCACTTGTACCCTCTGCCTGCTATTTATCTTTCCCTCCTCTTCCCCTTCATCTCTTCCTTCATCAGTCTACCTACCTTCACAGGCCCATGAACCTCATCCAAACTCTCCAAGTGGGTCCATCTCGCAGGGCTGTTCCTGCATCTGTAAAATGGGGATAATATTAGTAAATGTCTCATGGAGTTGTTGAAATGATGATTTCATGAAATAATGTGGGCAAATGGCACCCAGACGCACTTCCCAGTAGTAGTTGTTGACTTTTGCTGGATAGAAATAGTCTGATAACCCCCGCTCCCCCCCAACACACAGTGAGCTCTGGACTGCCTAAGCTCCCAAGTGACCTCTTAGGATAATCTATCTTTTAATAACATTAGTCTGAGGTGGACCTGGCCTAACCCCAATAGTTGAAGCTCAAATGGTGGAAATCGAGGCACAGTGACCGGTTTTTCATAACCCGGGGAGGTGTACTGAGTTGCATCCTCACCTAATCCACATTCATCTATGTATTCACGATTCCCTGGGGAAATGGAGAGACCTCCATCCTTCAAAGTGGCTGTGGAGCCTTTAGGAGGGGGAAATGGGTACCACTGTCCCACACACCCTCCTCCTTTCAGTAAACCTCTTGTAAGGTGGGAAGACGTCCGTCTGACTTTGAAATCAGATGTGGGTGGAATCTTGGGGCACTGGGAAGCAAATTTCTTATAAAAGGACTAGAAAAGAACTCCCCCACCCGGCCCACTTAGTCTTCAGTTTCCACCTTAAGGCCAGAGGAGGCAAAAGAAGGAAGAACAGCCACCACTTGGGGAGAAGCGGTGGCCCAGGAAGTGCTGGAGCTGGAGCCCCCTATTCCCACTCCTATCCTCCCAGCTTTCCTGGTGGGGGGCTGCTTCTGGGTGTGGAAGGGAGATACCCTCTGCTGAGCCCCCCCCGCCCCCGCTCCCCAAGCCTGTTCTCCCCAAAGGGAGCTAGGCCCGCGGGCTTCTCGGAGGAGGTGCCTGGGTGGCGTTCTGCGGGGGCCGACGGGCGGGCGCGCGCGGGCACGCGACTCCTTGGAGAATCCTCGTCACCGCCGAAATCGCCGAAATTGGCTGCAACTAGTAAAGATGCCAGGAATTTGCACCTTGCTCTGTGACCTAAAGCAAAAATGACATGAACATTGACAAATTTGACAAGGAAATTTGTGCAAAAAACAACTTCTATTTGGCTAGCCAAGCAGCAAATATGCCGGATGATACGCTTTATTAAGCAATCCATTTCTCAGCAATAGCGGCGCCATCTGCAAAGGTTACCGCGCATCAGGCTCGGCACAGAATTTCATCTGCGTCTGCAGTCGGGGCCGCACGCGGACACATTTTTCATGTACATGCGATTCCGGATGCAAATAGAATCCGTGATGAAGGAGGTGACCTTCCGGGCCGAGCCGCGCGCGCGCGCTAAAGTCACGCGCGGGCCCGCGGGGGTGGGCGGGGCGGGCGAGCGCCAGGCTCCGCGAGGGGCTGGGGCTGCAGACTGAGGGTTGCACGCTGCGGGTGGGGCGTAGGGGAGGGACCAGGGAAAAGGGGCTCACCGGGGAGGAATCACAGATTGCAGCGCCTTGGGTCTGGAAGGGGTTTATGAGAGTGTTGGCCCAGTCCTCTCACTTTACAAATGTGGAAACTGAGGCCCAGAATTGTGAAGGGTCTTGGCCAAGGTCATCCAGTGGTGGTGGTAGAGCTAGGCCCTAGAGCCTTGACTCCCAGTGCTGTGCTGTTGGTTGGCACTGAGGGTTCTGAGGGAGTGAGTTAGAGTACACTTCGCTTCAGTTTCTTCCACTGTTGTGTAACTTTGAGCAAGATAATAAAACTCTCTGTGCCTCAGTTTCCTGTTCCGTAAAATGGACAGACGCTGTTATCAGTCTCGTAGCCTTGTTTTGGAGAACTGAGTTATATGCATGAAGTGCTTGGTATAGTGCCTTGTAAAGAGTAAGGTCTAGAAAAATGTTTGTTAATTGAGAAAATTTGTGTTCCCACCGCTCCGGGGCTGGTGGGGTTAGGGGGCCAGGCACGCCAGGGGAAGCTCCTTTGGAGGCAGAATGGGCACAGGTCGGGACAAAAGGGTGAGCTAGCACATGGGTGGGCTTGGGGCACATGGCTCATGCCTCTCAGAGGGAAGTCCCCTGTTCCTTTCTTCCCTCCCTTCACCCTCCCCCTCACCCCTCTTATCTGATCTTCCCCTCTCCCTGTACAAAGGCCACCTTCACTCCCCACACCCAGTCCTGTTCAGTTCTACTCCAGTAGAACGGTGGTCCATGGGGACCTCAGGGTCTGTCTGTCATACTTGTGCCCTCAGATATGCTCATTCTTCTTAGCTTTCTATCGGGTAAGGGGTCACTTAGGAGCTGTGCTTCTCATGGATAAAGTTGCTCTGATGAAGTCTGCCTCCCCCACCACGAGTGACCTCACTCCTGCATCCTTGGTAACTTAGTGCCTCGTCTCTGAGTGGAGATAAAGCTTTACTTCCTTCACTAGTCTACGTTCTTTACGCCCATTTCTCTTTTTCCTCAAGTGCCCTCCCTTCCCTCAAGGCAGGACCAATAGAAATCACGGTGATAAATTTATTCTCTGGTGGTCCTCCCCCTACACACTGGATGAAGCCCCTTCTCCAGAGTTTTCTGAACCCCTGGGGAAGATTTAAGCACCAGCTACCTCCTCCCCAATCTCTTTAGAATGAACAGGGTTTACTGCTCACCAGGTATGTTTCCTCTGTGTTTCTCACACTGTCTCCCCACAGCCCTCTTTTTCCAGTTCTTGAACCCACACAATGTCTCCCCAAGGCTCATAACTATGGGAGAAGTTTGGACTCCAACAGATGTGGCCTCAAAGCTAGGCTTCCCACCCTACCAACAGTGTGACCTTGCGTATTGACCGAATCTCTGGGATCTCAATGTTCTCATCTGTAAAATGGCGAGCATCAATAGTAACAAACTCCTTAGGTTGTTGGATGGATTCCATGAGATAAAACACGTTAAATCAATCATTAAATAAACAAATAAATGGCATTCTTTTCTCCTCCATTTCCCTCTGGGTTCCCTCACACTCAGGAGCTGCTGTATGGCTTTGCCACCGCATCCTCCCATTTTGGGTGTGTTTTTTCTAAAGGGTCAGGTTTTCAACGAAAAGAAAATCCAGTTTCGCCCGCGTCCTCACCGGGGGCTCTGAGGCAGAATTATGGGACAGAAATCAGAAGCCATAATGTTCGTTGGTTCGTTTAACCTTTTTTGAGCACCTAGGAAGTCCAAGTAAAGTTCTGCTTCCTGGGGGCTGTCTGAGGAGGCTCAGATGTAGCTGCAGGGATAGGTCGGTCCCGCCTGGAGGCGGTATTGGAGTGCCCTGCATCCCTCTATGTACTCCCAAACCTGGCAGCCGAGGGTTGGTTTGGCCTTGCTAAGTGATGCTGGATCAGGGAACCACCCTGAAACACTCACAAGGCCAGACAGGCCCATTTCTCAGCCCTTACTAGCCGCACCCCCTCTCTGTCCTGAGAGCGCATCCAGTTCGAGAGAGTCCTTGACTGCCCACTGAAGCAGTTCCGAAGGTCAGAGGACGGCGGGCCCACCTTGCGAGGCTGGTGCAAGAGCAGGTGCCCCGTTGTGCAAATGACCCCTCTGCGGAGCCTGTGCACACTCTTGCCCCTAGCAGATTCTCTCGCCCAGCCCGCAGGCCGGAGGGGGCGGGGTCTGGAGCAAGGGGCGGATCCATTCCCCGCTCTGCCCGCCCCGCCCACCACAGCTCCGCCCCACCCCTCGCGGCCCTAGCGGGCCGGCCCGCCCCTTCCCCCGGCCCCGGCACGCTACAGTAATCCAGAATGTGTATTTCTGCAGATGATTAAATCAATACAATCCTGACAGGACTTGTTGGAACATGCTTCTTTATTTTGCGCAATTCCTTCCCCGCGTCGCCGGCATTTATCACCCGCTCGGCTGTCAGCGCCGAGATTGTGCGGGGCGAGGGCGGGGTGCGTGGGGGAGGGTCGCGCGGTGGGAGTGGGAGGCCGGCCTATAGGCGTAGCGGACCCGCCGCCATCCTGCACTAACACAGACAAATAAACTTAGGGGTCGGACTACGCCCCCACCGACCCACCGCCTGCGCCAGCCTCCTTACATTGGGGTTGGTGGGGGGCGGAGAATAGGGAGATTGGGGATGGGCCGCCGAAACCCCGGCCCAGGGCCTCAGGCCGCACCCATACTCCCCTTTACAACCCGACCCCCCTACCCGACGTCACAGCCCTGGCGGGTGGTGCTCCGCGAACCTTCTCACCCTCCCCTGACCTTTGTCCTGGCAGCTGGGGACCCTCGGTGGTGGGATGGGGGAAGGTGGGCGTCAGGGTCCGTGGCCCTACTGGCAGGTCCAGGTGAGGAGGGGAGAGCAGGCTGGGAAGAAGGGGGAAGCAGGAGGAATAGAGGAGGAGGAAGGAGGGGAGGAGGAAGAGGAGGAGGAGGGGAGGGGGAGGAAGGCTGGAGTGGGAGGAGGAGGAGGAGGCGAGCGGGGTGAAGGGAGGAAGGCTCCGAGGCGGTGGCGGCCGGTGACAGGTGCCTCGGCGGTGGCGGCCCTCGGCAGACGTGATTGCCGCCGTGGCTGCGCGCCGGAGCGTGACTTTACAACTAATCCTGTTTGTAAGTTATTATTTATCTTCAGGAAAGTTTGTCAAACTTGGGCTTTGATTTTTCGCCCTGATTTCCCTCTTGTGGCGCGCTCTCGCACGCGCTCCCATATAATTTATGACTGCCTCTGGTCCTGATGACAGATTATTAAAAGTAGAATTAGTTTTTCGCGCAGAATTTTTCCACTGGGAATTGGGAAGGCAGCGCTCTCCGCGGAAGGTCTCCGGCGAGGTCTCCATTACTAATAGAAGTTTTTTGATGGGGTGAGGAGACTAATGATTTGAATTTACTGTGGCAGCAGTCACGTGGGCGGGAAGGCATCAGCCGAAGAGACAAGAGGTTAACTTTCTCCCTGTGGAGAGGTTTATTGGATTGTTTAGCAGCAGAAGGATAATGTTTTTGTCATAGACTGCTGGTGCCGCGCTGCAGTGCGGTGGCCGCCAGCGCCGGGAGAGGGGAGAGGGGAGCGAGGGGGAGAGGGGGCGCCAGGGAAACCGCGAGAGGCGGGCGGGCGGGCGGACGGACGCGGCCTGGGAGGGCCGGAGAGCGGGGGAGGGACACACAAAGGGACACCGCGAAGCGCGGGGGGGGGGGGGGGGGGGAGGGGAGCGAGAGGCAGGGCAGGACTCGAACGAGACTGAGCCGCAGAGGGACAGACAGAAAGACCCGACAGAAATGCGGCAGAGGGAACGAGAGGCGGGTCGGAGCAAACCCAGGGCAGAACGCCCGCGAGCAAGGGAAGGAGGGGCGGGAGGGGCGCTTTCAGCTCCCGGGGCGGGAAGGGAAGCCCCAGGAGCCAGACTAGGGCCCAGGGACGTGCGATCCGGCCGCCGAGCCCGTGGGGGGAGGGGTCTGGGGGACGACGGTGACCCTAGGACCGCCTGCCCTCGCCAACCACGTCTGTCTGGGTATCTGGGAGGCGCAGGCGGCGCTGGCGCCCCCAGCCGGGTGGGGTGGGCCTGGCGGGCCCCGGGGCGGGGGGCGGGGGCACGGCGACCGCGGCGGCGCGTTCACCTGGCCGTGCGCTCGGAACTTGTACTCCCAGCATGCCTCGACAACATGGGAACCGGAGGGGAGTCGCTGCGCAGCTGAGAGCCTCGGCTTAATCTTATGCACCATTAAGCACTCAGCAGCAAGCCCGTCCTGTTCATATACATCATCCACGCTTAATAAACATAATGATGACATAAGATGTAATTCTAGATGAATTTTCATTTTATAGGGAAATGGAGAATTCCTGTAGAAGGGAAAAAAAGTAAATTATCTGGGAAGTGCAAAATAAATGATGTTGCTCCCAGAGATGAATAGAGGTGTTAGAGGGAGAGAGGGAGAGAAGGAGGAAGGAGGGAGGACGGGAGGGAGAGAGGGAGAGTGCGCGCGCGTGAGCGCAGAGACAGGGAGAGACAGAGTCACAGAGACAGAGACGGGGACCGGGGCAGCCACGCGGGTGCGGGGCGGGGGTGGCTGCTAGATGCGGGGGAGGAAGCCAGAGACATGGGGGCGGCTGGGGGTCTGGGTGGGAGCTGTGTGGGGTCCGGGCCGGCGGTGGGTGAAGGGGCCGAGGCTGGGGACGGCCGTGGCCCGGGCCGAAGCGAGGGTGACGGTGACGGACGGGGCCCGGCTGGGCGGCTCATTCATCAAGGGAAGGATCAGGGGCCCGCAGAGTCACTTACGGGCGGAAATTGAATTCTGATGAAAGCGCGGGGAGGGGAGGGCGGGAGAACGAGGACCAGGCTCGGGCCGAGTTCCCAGACTTGCTAAAGGGAGGGGGAAGGGCCCACAGAGACCGTCCAGATTGAAGTCTACGCCTCCATCCGGATCCCCAACCGCTGCCCCGGCGCCTGGCCTGGATGTCCGGCTCTGCCCGGGAACGTGGTGGGGCCTGAAGGCGATCTAGAGACGGAGCTGGAGCCCTCTTCTTGTAGATTTTGACAGCAAAGTGCTTTGGACTGGCTAGGGGGAAGGGAGAAAGGTCGGAGGGAAGGGGGTTCCTTGAGAAAATTAGAGGGAGTAGGAGGCGCGAGGATTAATGGGGACCTGGTGGTGGCTCTTCAGTGAAAGGAAGAGTGGGTTGTGGGGGCGGTGCGGAAGGGCCAGGAGTGGTCAATGAGGAAGTGAGAGGGTCTTGGGAGCTCAGGCGGGATATGGTGGAGGGTGTGGTGATGGGCTGAGGCATCTCTGGTGGGAGGAATGGGGTAACTAACATGGAAAGCAGGCCCAGGAGAAGAGAAGTGGGGTTGTCAGCACACTAACTGCAGAGTACTCCCCTGATAAGAGGGAAGGACCTCACTAATCAAAGTAGCAGCCTGGATACCATTGACAGGGGGCCCTGGGGGTCGGAGAGGGCCCTAGGGCAGCGTGGAGAAGAGGCAGTTCCATCCAGAGTCTTCCCAGTGGGGATGGGCAGAAAGGTCCTAGCCTCTTGTACCAAGGGCATGGAGTGGACAGTTTCTGCTGCCACAGAGAGAGAAACAGGAGAGAGATGGGGGCCACGGACAGCGGGGCCAGGGGGTTAATTCTGCGTGGTTGGGATAGGGAGAGGAGCTCCAAATATGAGCTCTGTTTGCTAAAACATGCACCCAAACCCACCCTAATTCCCCACATGCTCTGCAGTCATCCATCAGCTCATCCACAAAGCCTCTGTGAGCTGCCCTTTATCCTCGCTCACGGGGTTCAAAGCCTGCTGCCCAAAGACACTGCATCCCCGCAGGCCTGGTCCCAGCAGGCAAGGAGAAGGGGCAAGAAATTCACATCACAGAGACAGAGGAACCACGCTCCAGGCATCACCGGTGCTGATGGCGGTCATGGTGGGAGCCAGCAGGAAGGTCTACTTGGAGAAAGTGGTGTCAAGCCTGGCCTCGATGTTCCTTGGGACCCCACCGGGCAGAAATTTGGATGGGGGTGAGGCTAATGGTGGCATCTGAGGCAGAAGGAAGCGCATGGACAAAAGTGGGGAAGAGGGGAAACATGGAGGAGCTTGGGGAAATACCCAGTTTCCCTACTTGCTTGGATGGGGCCTAGGAGGTATATTGAGGTGCCTCCTGCAGGTGCCATCACTGGAAGCCAAGTCTAGAAAAGTACTTTGAAAGGGAAGGGAGTTGTTCTATTGAGAGGGGCTTTGGTTGCCTGATAACAGAAGGAACGTGGACTTTTTTTGAGGGAGGAGCCATGGATAGTTTCTCAGCTGTGGGAAGAGAAATCTGAGCCATGCTTAGGGATGATTACATAATAGCAGATTGGATGAGGGTAAAAGATAAGGTGGGGAGGTCAGGGCCAGAACGACACTTTGCTCCTCTGCCTGATGTTCCACCCCCCAAGGCCATCAAAGAAGTGAGAGAGAAGAAGCCTTCTCCACAAGAGGGGCCCTGACTCTAAACTGACTGAGCCCTCTCCTGCCCCTCCCAAATTCCTGTCCTGCAGGATTTCACCTCTGAATGCTGCTCTCTGCCAGACCGTCAGCAAACACCAGAACCTCTTCCCGCTGTTCCATCAGTGTCCTGCAGTGATGTGTCGAGGAAAGGGTGGGGTCTTAGGGTCTGTGAATCTGAGGGTGGTGGTGTCACCGTAGCTATGTGACTTGCGTGTCCTGCCCTACCCAGGCTGACTGGTCAAGTAGAAGAAGGTGGGCAGCAGAAGAGGATGAGACTGGTGGAGGCGGTTATGTCCACAAAGACCGAAGACACGCATCCTCGCAGCTCACACGGGAACGTGATACCAATTACTCTTTTGCCTCCAGAGCCTGGGCTTTCAGGATCTAAAACCTCAGGAGCCCTTGATGGGGATTCAGGAGTCGCTGGGAGGTCTTTGGTGGGTGAGACCATCATTTCCTGCCCTTTCCTCAACCCCACTTCACCCCAATTGCCAACGCTGTCCCAGCTAATCCACATAAGGGTAATCTGCAGTTCTGTTTTAGGCTTCCTGCCAAAGTGGCACTCGGAGGGAGTGGAGACTTGAGAGGGTCTCCTGCCAGCCCATTCAGGGGTAACCTTTCTCCCAGCACCGCACGTGGAGCTGGGGCTGGGGCTGGGGCTGGAAGGTCAGTCACCTCACTGGTCCTCCCAAGGCCAGAGGGTGCTGTCAGGTATGGAGTGGAGGGAGGTGCCTCCTCTGATCCTGCTGCCCTGACATAATCAGCCATTGGATGCTGAGGGGTTTACCATACCTCTCTCTGAAAGGAGTAGGTCCTTGCAAAAGAGCTAAGTCCTCCACTCTGGGCAATAAACTACACAAATACCCATCAGTTCCCCCTCCCCTCTCTCTCTTTATCCATGTTATCTATATAACCATTTGCCTTAAAGACACACACAATACACCCAACACATAAAGCTGGACACATATACAAATCCACATACATCCACGGGCAGGGATGCATACATAAACACACACACGCTCATTTGTGTTTATGTTGTTACACTGGGTGTTGGTGTGACTCATTGTGTTTCGATTATCACAGTGTACAATTATATATCACACTTTCACGAGTATACACATGGCCATGTGTATACATGCATATAGGGGTGCATTTACATATACATGAGCAAATACATCATGCCCACTACCTGTACCCCAGGGATTCATTTAAAGAAGGGAGAGGCCAAGGGGAGCAAGGACATGATGGGGGCAAGTGGGGGGTGGGGAACATGGGAGGGGGAGCACTTGAAATTGCAAGGACTGCAGGGAAGCAATGAGCTGAAACACCCAGGCCCGGCTCCCGCCTGCCCCCCCACCCCTCTGTAGGCCCTCCCAGAAGGGTCCAATGCTGGCGTCCCCTCACCTCCCTTGGAGCCCGACTTTTAATTTGGGTGGTGTAATTTTGGTGCGAACGGTTGGGCGCCTTTCGTTGGGAAATTGGGAGGAATGCAAACAAGATTTCACTTCATTAAACAGGGGCAAACAGTAGAGAAATTGCACTTACTTATGGAAATGACTTTTAAACATGCACAGCATTTACTGGCACTGCCCGCGCTGAAATTCTTCGAGGATTATACATGTGAATAATTCACCGCGGGCCAATTAGAGCTCACTCTGTCCCTAACCCCCACCAGCCCCCATCCCACCCCATCTAGATTATTGCCTGGCCCCCTTCCTCCTCTAGCTCCCCTCTTTCCCTCACATTCCTAGTCTTTTACTTTTAAACCTATGCTGAGAAGTGGGTTGTCACACATATTTTAAGACACACCTGAAATGTGGTGACACACAGGTGTTATACCTCAAACATGTCCAGGTACACACAGACACATGTGCAAACTCACAGGGGGAAACTGATGCCTCAACATGACGACACACATATATTTTGACAACTCAAATATGTTAATACACTTAACAATTGTGACAAACAGGCTTTGTAACACCTTACACATGGCAATACACATTGTGACTACTTCAACATGATCTTCACAGACACGTAGTTTAACACTGTAACATAAGTACAGATGTATAACTCATACATGGTGACATACAGTCATACACTGTGACAATTGAAACACAGTGATTCACACAGACACACATTGTAACAACATCAGCATTTGATAACAAGATACTCAAACACGATGGAATACACATTGTGCCAACTCAGAGAGATACACACTGCACAGTTAAAATGCAAGTACATCTTCACACAAAGATAACCCATGGCAACTCAAACTTAGAGTCATACACAGAGACACACTGTGAACATTCAAATCTGGTGATACCCTTGCAATCTGGGGACAATGAAAATAAAGGTGACAATTACACACATGGTGTCAACTCAAAACTGATTACGTACAATGATACAGGGGATATAATGATAACCCCTGATAACTCAAACCTGGCACACAAGACAACCTTACATTGTGACAATGCAAATACACTGATATAGCCATGGTGACAATCTACATATAATGACTCACACTCTGCATGCTTGCACATAAGAACATACGATGGCAACTCAAGCATGGAAAGACATGCTGGGGCCATTCAAACACGGTGAAGTAGACTTAGGCACATATTATGGCACTCAGACATCGTAATAGCCCCAATATAATGGCACACACTCATTTGTGTTGCCATAATGACAACTCAAATATGGAAACACCAGAAACACATTATAAAAATTCCAACATGATGACATTCACATTGTGTGACGTATCAAGTAGTCATTCACATGGTGTATGAAATAGAGAATAGGGACACACATTCTGTGACACCTCAAACATGCTGACTCACAGGAGAGAATGAGACACTTTTACAGGATGTGACACACATGAAGATAAGGTTGAAAAAAAATACTATGGTGCATTCATGCAGAAATAATACACTGAAACAGCAAACAAACATACTCTAGCCCATGGACATGCAAATGACCCAATGACACACGAATTACAAGGAAAAACACTCTGAGCCATAATGGCAGTCATAACAAATACGTAGTAACATGCACAAGTACACTGCTACTGCCACACCTTCATCGCCAGATACACCCTGACCCCTGGCCCCCCGACCCCAGTCCCACTAAGCCCTGGTCCCTCTCTGATTAACCATACAGAAGAGTAGGCCCCTAGACACCAAGCGCGAGGATGGGGCTGAAAAAGGGCAGAGACAATGAAGACATCATCTGTAAGGCCAAGACAGAGCTTACATGGGAAAGGAAAATAATAAGTATGCTTGTCCCATACCCTTTGGGGGACACTTGAGGATTTATGCTGACATCTCAGGGAAGGAACCGGCCTTTTCTTTGCCCCTCCACTCAGGGAAGAGGGACCGCCATTGCTCTGCCCTACTCACACGGACCAGGCCCTGGGCTGGCAGGTGGCAGGTGGGGACTCTGGAGGAGGTGAGGGTTCGTGGGGAGCTGGTCCACAACTGAGACCTTGATGTAACCTCCTGAGATGCACCTTTGTGGTTCCCCAGCATCCAGCGTTGGGGATGGTCCTTCCCTCTCACTTTGGCCCATCTCTTCACTCTGCAGTTGCTTCTGTGCAGGTGTCATGATCTTGGCCCTACTCGAGAGAACACCGAGGGCAGGGCCAAATAAACATCAGGCCGAGTCGGACCCGGTGGGAGAGGCGCCGTTCCAGCCAGGAACTTCCTGCATCACTGAGTTTGCTTCCCGAGTCAGCGAGGGTGTGTCAGGGTCAGGGAATGGACCTGTATGTTCATGTCAGGGCGTTTGGCCGTGAACATAACGTAGCTGACTAGGAACCAATGTCCCTTGGGCCCGATGTGTCTAGGTGACATTTTAAATGTTCATGTATTGGAGTACACATCTGAGTGTTTGTGTCTATTATATATTATTATTATATTATTATATTATATTAATGATATTACATTATATTATATTATATGTAGCCTCTATGTGGGTCCCTGGCAATAAGTTCGTGTTTAATTGTCACTGGCTATATTTATAACGTTGTAACAGTATGTGTGTGACAGTATGTGTTTTAACAGCATGTGTGTACCTCAGCTATAAATGCGTGGTGTTGATGAGTGTATCATCACTTACTTTGTTAGGTTTGTCACAATAGGTAGTTGGCAGTGGGTCAGCAGGTTTTTATTGTCATACGGTGGGTGGTGTGACTCCTTGTGTCAGGACCTCAAGGTCATAAAGCAGAAAATAGATAATCATAATGCCTAGTACCACAAGAGGTCACCTTGCCATGGGGGCTGGGGACTGAACAGCTGACTTTCAGAGGACCAAGCTATATGAAGAGTCCTGGATTTAGGAGTAGTCAGCCCTTTTGGACACTTCCATTTCACAGAAGGAGACATTGAGGACAAGCAGCGTCAAGCTGAGTGTGAGCGGGGGAGAGGGCATAAAAGTCTGGAGACAGAGAGGGGAACAGGCAGAAGGTAGAGGTACCAGACCTGTCTACCCCTTCCCACTATGACGGAGAGCCCGTGGGCTACAGCTGCTCTGCTGCTTTCCACCACCCTGCCTTCCTCTCTCCCCGCCCCCACCCTGCCCCAAGTTCCAGCCCATCCCCAGCCTCCCCTCTCCCTCAATCCCAGTCCTAGCCCCCCTCTCCCAACCCCACCTCGCTCTCTCTCTCTCCCTCTCCAACGGGCACATGTCAGAGAACATTATGTGCACCGCAGATTTGCATAATTCAAGAAGCATCAAATTAAATTTGCATAATTCCTTTGATTACACTTGTTATTAAATGTAAGTGACATTGATTTACAAAATGGCCCAATATAAGGTTAATAGCAAATGTCACCTTCCAACAGGGTGAGTGTGTGTGAGTGTGTGTGTGTGAGTGTGTGTGGCAGGGGCAGGGGGATTGCAAGAGGATGGACCCGAGTCCTAGCATTTCTTTTCTGCCAGGCTCAGCCCCTTCCCTGCCTACTCCTTGCTGTCCTGCCCTCAGCTGCCCAGCCCCCAGTCTCCCCTCCCCAAGCTTTGAGTCTGATATAAGGGGAAAGATCAGCTGCACAAACCCCTTTTCTTCCCCCTTTCTTCCAGGGCTGGGTCCGGTGGAGTTAGGTTGAGGGGCACACACTGAGAGTCAAGGGGAGCATGTCAAGAGTTGTAGGGTCAATGGTTAGGTATCAGAAGCTATGAATTGGCAGGGGATGCTTCGGAATTTGCCCCCAGAGACATTTTTGTCATAGGGCGAGTCACTAAGTGGATGTGGAGTGGCTTCTGGCCCTAGTGAGATTGGGGAGACTCAGCCGAGGCTGGGTAGCAGAACATGAATGGACTTTGTTTCTGGGGCTCCAGGCACAGTGAGGACCCACTGAGTATCATGTGGACACACCCTCTGAGCAAGGAGGAGACCCAGGTTCAAGACCATGAGGACTCAGGAGCCCAGCTGGGAGGGTCCTAGTGAGCAAAGACTGGAGATGGGCTCAGGGGTGCCCGAGTCATCATGACCTACCAACCTGCCTTTGAGGCTCAGCGAGAAGTGGGAGAGTGGAGGCTTCATTCAGTCCCTCCTCAACGACAGACAACCAGCTCCTCCCCAGGACATCAAGAAGTGGGTTCAGGACCCAGAGCAGGATGGGAAGAGAGCCACGTTTGACAGCTGTGAAGGGCAAGGGCATAGGAGTACACATAGCAGGATTCAGACACCCCCATACACAGATGTATCCCACATAGGTACATGTGTGAGTATATACATAGTTGTGGGCATATGCAGCCACATATGAATGGGAAGGAGCAGACGGACCCAAATGTTTAGGGGCTGTGCTGCACTTTCGGATCCATGAATGGCTGGTAGCCAAAGCACATGGAAATGGAAAATCACTGAAACACGGAGACATACTGACATAGGCACTTTCAAGTACATGGCAATGAGAACTTGGACAGGCGTGCCCTCCCACCTCAAAAGGGGCCTCCCCTCACCAGGGGGTCCTCCCATTGCCTCCCTGGAGGACTTGGAGAGGGGAGGGCTGGGGAGAGGGGTGGTAGGAGGGCTCTCCTTCAGGCCACCACCTTCACGGGAGCCATTGGCGAATCACAAGGAAAGGCCCTTCCGAGATCCCCGCAAAGCTCCTCTGGAGCTGCCTTCCCCCAAACCCCCTCACTGAAGGGTCCCTTCCCTCATCCTTAACCTGCCACACATTGTGTGCGTGTGTCAGGGGTG
The DNA here is from genome assembly GCA_004026885.1 of Lyroderma lyra. Classification (NCBI taxonomy): domain Eukaryota; kingdom Metazoa; phylum Chordata; class Mammalia; order Chiroptera; family Megadermatidae; genus Lyroderma; species Lyroderma lyra. The sequence continues at coordinate 17,637 of PVJL010002045.1, read as the reverse complement.
GGGGCAGTGCCTTGCCATTCATCCTCTTCCTGGGTGAGAATATTGACAAGGCGGTAACTAATCATTAGACCCACTGGCCCCTTTAAACAAGGAAGGAGAATTATGGGCAGGACCGTTGGGGGCAGGGTCTCTCCATGGGCCGCCTTGGTGGGCTCAAGACTGAGCTCTGAACACACCTGAGAGCTTAATTCAATCATTACTGCCTCAAGCAGAAACAAACTGGTGAGCCGAAACCTGGAGGCAGGAGGACACAACTCCAGGAGGACACACAACTGATTACAGGCACACCCTTCACACAGGAATGCGCGCGTGCGTACACACGGACCTGCAATGCACGTGTCTGGGGGCCAGCACACATGCATGCAGAATGAACAGCACAGGACCCAGCACAGGCTATCCTTCCCCACAGGGTCACGCAGTCCTGCAGTACGACCGTCATAATGGTCAAGAGTGAGAGTCCAAGGGTCCCACAGACCTGGGTTCAAGTCCTGATTCTACCATATCCTAGCTGAGTGGCCTTTGAAAACCTGCTAAATCCTTCAGAACTCCCATTTCTTCATCTGTTAAGTAAAGATAATAATAACCCCATCCAGTGGGGTTGTTGAACCCACTGAGGTAACAAATGGAAAGTGCCTGGCATGTAGCAGGTGCTTAAGTGGTCTTAGTTGGGGGTGGTGATGCTGTCGTTGTCATCCCCAATCACAAGTATTTACTGAGCATCTCCTTTGCGCCAGACACTGGTTTGGGCCATGGGGATACAGTGATAAACAAGACTGACGGCAGTGAGGACTCCATCATTCGGATCCATGAATGGCTGGTTGCCAAAGCACGTGAAAACGGAAACTCACAAAGACACCGACACGGAAACTGAAGGATGAGGACAAGGCCGGTTCCCCTCCTCTCACGCAGGGGCAGAAGCCCGGGCCAGCGGCCTCTGGGATCTGAGAGTGGGGCTGAGCATTGCCTCGCCGTCTGCCCAGGGCATCACTGCCCTCCCTGCCTCATAGAAGATACATCAGGCACTAAGAATTAGTCTCCCTTTCCCCCAACTGGCTCTTTTCTACCTCTGTGAATGTCATCATCCCACTTGTGAACCCTGAGTCCTGACATGCACCCCACCCCCATCATGGGGTGTGTTTGCTTTTGTGTGTGTGCTCTCTCTCCTAGACCCCCAGGTCCACACAGACGTGAAGAGAGCAAGGGTGTGCAGGTGGTACACAGCCTCCGTCTCTTAGGTTCTTTGCCCGGAGTAGGCGCCCTCACCTCCTCCTGCCCCAACCAGGTGGGGACACTGCTGCTGGTCTCCTAATTAGTAAATCCACAGGCTCCTCTCAGTACTTCTTCTTTGCGACCTCTGTGCATTTGGCAGCAGCTCCACCCCTCCTCCTTGAAACGTCTCCGTTCCTGATTTCCATGACACTGCACCTTCCTGCTTCCCTCCCCCGTCTCTGAGTTCTTCCTTCTCTGGCCTCTGACCAGCTCCTCTGCCCTCCCCCCGCCCCAACTGTGCCCAGGATCCTGCCCGCAAACCTTTTCCCTCCCCTCTCCGCATTTCATAAGCTCTAGCAAGTTCAACTTTACCTGGAATCTCTCTGGAAATGAACACCCAATTGAGATTTCTAACCCCCAAACCTATCTGCCAAATGACAGGCTGGAGTCTCCACCTGCCTGCTGTACCTGGCGTGTCAGATCCGCCCTGTGCCAAATGCAGTGCACTCATTCCTTTGACAAACATCTCTCAAGCACTTGGAACGTACAGACGCTGTGCCGGGCACGAAGGATACCAAGCGCAGGACACGTCCCTGACCTCCAGGAGCTTAACGTCTGCTAGACACCCCCTCCTCGTGATCCCCCACCTCATTCCCTTATGTTCTTACTTTGAAAGCCTCTGAAAATCCGGACACTCCTTTCTCCCTGCTTCCTCGTCCTTCCTCATCCTACAGGTCGTCAGGCCCTATTAAATCTTCATCCCATTGCCACTGGCCCCAATCAGATCCCCTGTTTCTTGCTTCCTGAGCAGTCTCCTTGCTACCTGGCTCTCTAGGGTGTAGTCTGTCCCACTCACCCCTACAAAATCAATCTATCTATCCAAAGCAGAGCTCTGACCACGTCTGTTATGGGTTGTATTGTGCTCTCCCCCTTGACACAAAAATTGTCCAAGTAAGTCCAATTCCCTGGGACCTGAGACCTTATTTGGAAATAGGGTTGTTTATTGTTAAATTTATTGGGGTGACATTGATTAGTAACAATTACATAGGTTCCAGGCGTACAATTCTACAACACATCGTCTAGGTGTTGTGTAATGTGTTCATCACCCAGAGTCAGTTCTCTTGGGAAATAGGGTCTTTGCAGAGGTAATTAAGATGTAAACTAAGATGAGGTCCTCTAGGAGTATGGTGGGCCCTTAACCCAGTGAGACTGGTGTGCACGTAAGGAGAGGGGAAGGCCTGGCCCGGGAAGACACGGACACCGCGGGAAGACCGGCATGTGAAGATGGAGCAGAGATCTGAGTCATGCTGCCACAAGGCAAGAAACACCGGGGTGGAGACGGGGGAGAAGCATGACAGGACCGTCTCCTGGAGGCCTCGGTGCAGGCATGGTCCTGCAGACACCTTGACTTTGAGCCTCCGGGACTGGGACAGAATACATTTCTGTTGTTTTAAGCCACCCAATTTGTGGTACGGAGTTCTGACATCCCAGGAAACTAATGCAATGTCACAACCCTACTTGGAAATCTTCTATGGCTCCCAATATGTGTTAAAATCTGACTCACCTTATGAGACTAGTTCTTGCTTCAAAGCATCATTTTCATATATTAATATTATTTCATTCCATTTTCACCCCAAACCTAATGAATTATTTTTATTTCATTCTATGCTACAAATGAGGAATTAGAAACAGAGAATCCAAATAACATGCCAAGATCATACACCTAGAGCTGAAGTCCCAAAGCCTACATATACCTTTGACTTCTAAATAATTTTGTCTTCAGTCAAGACTGGCCACAAGTCTATCATTCTAGTTTCGTTCCCACTTCCTTTCCCGTTCATATTCTAAGCTTTGACCAAGCGGGTCCGTTTGCTGCTCCTCAGATACATCTCACATTTTGGCTTATCTGATTCTTTGTTCACACTGGTCCCTATGGCTGGAAATATCTCCTTGATATCTCCACCTGCTGAAATGTCACTCACCCTTCAAGGAGCAGGTCATATGCCACCTCCTTTACTGATCATCCAATGAGAAGTGATTCTGTGAGTCCTTTCTCACTGCATGTAACCCGCTGTCTGGCCCAGCTCGGACTTCCATACACAGCGCAGTGACTGGCACGCACCTGGTCTATTAGAGAGATAATTCACATTGACTTGCCATTCCTTCCCTGGAGAGAATCAGCATTATATATGTCAAAGGTTTAGGCTTTGGAGTCAAACAGACCTGGCTTCAGATCCAGGCACTAGGCTAACTGTCTGTATGTGGAGTCTCAGTTTACTCACCTGTAAAATGGGGATGATAACCATTAGCTCACAGACTTGTGAAGATTAGAAGAACTTTCTGTAGTAGACATCCAGTATTGTTGCCCAAGCCTCACTGGGAATGGTGGTTCTTTCTTTTGGAAACCAACATATAGTCTCAGAGACAGTCTCCTGATCCTCTCCCAGCCCTGGCCAGAGTCCTCTGGTCCTAGAATGAGACTGAACATCTGACCTATGGGAACCAATTGGAGTCCTTCTCTGTGATCCTTCCCTGATGGCGGGAGTGGCAGGTGAAACCCCAAAGACAGAGCATCCTGCTGTTCATACAGTCCGGAAAGTTCCTGAAGCTCTGTACCAATTCCGCCTTTCCTGCTTTTTTTATTATTTTAACTTTGCTTAGATTACTTGAGAGTCCAGTAGATTCCTCTCTTTGTCTAAACTGGTTGAAAATGCAAGTAAGTGAGTCCTGATTGACAAAACTCATAAAGGGCCTGACACAGTAGAGGCCCACTAATTGCTAGTTCCCTCCTCCAGGGAAGAGCCTAGTGTAATCCTGAGTCCCAGAGATGACGTTCATCAGGGCTGTCCCAGAGGGGAGCAGAACTTCTGCTCGATTTTCAGATTTTCAGGACTTCAGAAGGGATAGCCAGGCTACGGCCTGTTGCTCAAAGGGCTCCACCAGCATAAAAGCGTGAACATTAAAAGAAGCTTGAGCATAACAACATTTTTTCTTTTTTTTAGAATTTCACAGTGACATCCTCATCTCATGGTGAAATTCAAAAGTTTAGATGTCACTGTGAAATTCTAAAAATTTTACTCATACTTTTTGATTATTATCAGAAATAACTTAGGAGCAAACACAAACAAGCTGAACTTCATTTTAAAGACAAGGTGAAACTTACAAAACTAAAAATGGGACTTGGCGTTAGAAGATTTTCTTCTTGAGAGATGGTAAATTTGGGCAGAAACGGAACCATTCCAGAAGCTCTACAACCTGGAATCACAGGCAGGGGAGGGCTGTGTGAGCGTCTCGTCCCAGGGCCTCCACAGGGCTCTGGCAGCAGAGCTACCAGCCTTACAATAGAAAGTGCCCTTTGCTTGGAGGCACATATTCAAAACAATTGCTTCTGAAAAAGGAGTTGGTGGAGTTCCCTATCGGGGAATCTTCACATTTTACTCTGCATACTTCTATGTAATTTACTCTTTTACTTGGAGCATGAATTATGGTGTATTTTAAAAACATTTAGACAAACCAGAAAGTGGTCACTGTGTGTGTGTACACGGAGGCCTGTGGGCGTGCTCCTGGCTCCAGGCCCCCGTGGAGTCCTCAATGGGGCACTTGCTGGACTGACAGCTCCCTCCTTCTGCTCCGGTTCCTGCCACAGCGGCTCAGAGGGCTCATCTTCCCGGGCGCAAACTACCCAGGTTCTGACGTTTAGCTGAGACTGCTGCCTGCCGCTGAGGAGGCCTCAGGACCAAGGGGGGCGGGGCAGTTCCGTCTGCTTCCCATATGGGGACATTGTCTGTCCCTGCCTGAGGGCCGCCTCCCTCCTGCTTCACATTGTCCCCTCGCTGTCTCCTGCTGGCCCAAGCCCTGGCCTGCCTCTTCCCTTTTCATTAGCCTCCTAGTGGCAGCCCCGGGCAGGACACAGGGGGCTGGGAAGGGGGCTGGGAGCGTGCTTGCCTTTCTCCAGCCTTGGAGTCCCTGGCCAGCTCACCCTGGACTCTTACCAGCCTGGAGTCTCAGCCTCATGTGCACACACATGGCGTGTACGAGGAGGGAGTGCCATGCTGGGCAGGGCCTCCAGCTGCACTGGTGACTCTGCTGGCCCGGGCTCAGACCCCAGAGGAGTGGAGCAGAGCAGGCCACAGTTGCCCCTGATCCCCCTTGCAGAACACCCCCTCACTTTATGATTCTGGGCCTGATGGGACAGAAGTTGAGTTCCCCCCTTCCTGCAGTCATTCAGGGCTGAGGGCTGCCACTTGGGGCAAATTCAGAAAGTGTGGTGGGAGGAAGGCATCCCCCACTCTGGCAATGCTCTGACCCTACAGGAGAGGGTCCACTGGGGTTTTTCTATAGAGGATAAATTCCCACAAAGCCTCTTTCCAGATATTCAAGGATAGATCACTTAGCAAGGTATGGTGTCCAGGAGAGTTTGCAAACTCTAGGAGCTAGTCAAGTATCAAACTATAAGGGTGTGACATTTGCTTAGTAAACACACAGTGTTTTAAGTACTTTAAAAATATTAACTAATTTAACCTTCACAATAATCCTATAAAGGAGGAACTATTCTTCTTCTTCCCATCTTATAGATGGGAAAGCTGAGGTTAAGCAACTTGCTCCAAATCACATGGCTAATAAATAGCAGAGCTTGGGTTTGAACTCTCTGGTCGTGTGCACCCCCCAATCACCGGTTGGCCCATACTTCTGGCCGTATGTGCATGTTTGCCTATGTGTATGCATTATCCAAGTTTAGAAGAGGTTCTGATTTGCATCAGTGCTTACAAGTGTGTGCAAAGTATGTGTAAGTTGATGGTAATAGTAATAGTAATCACTTACTGAACACTTACTTACCTTATGCCAGCCAGGCAGTTAGCAACCCTCATTGAAGCCTCATAGTCCCACATAGCAGGTCCTGTTATTAATATTATTCTCATTTGCCTGTTGCGGAATGCTGAGTGAGGTCAACTAACTTATCCAAGGTGACACACTCTAGAGCTGAATGGAGTAGGTAGGTTTAAATGAATGCCTTTAGAGCCTTTAGTCTTAACTCCTATTCTGTATTGAATGAGTGTCTCTATGATCAATGTGAAAATATGTATGTTTGCATGTGTCTGTCTATCTATCTATCTATCTATCTATCTATCTATCTATCTATTTTCTATCCATCCCTACTTATCTATCATTGGCAGCTGGGGTCATTGCCCTGGGTCAACTTTGTGGAACCAAACTGTGGGGGGCAAGAGGAAAGGTAAGAGAGGAAGGCCTCCATGTGGCCCCTTACATATGAATCAAAAAACACTTGAGTTCCTGTCACGTGTTCCCTTGAGTCCAGAGTGCCCAGCTGTACAGGGGGAGAGGTTTCACTCAAAAGGGTAGATACACCCTCTTCCTCAGTCCCATCACCCCCGGCCTATGGACAGGCACCAGGTGGGCAGGAGGGGCGTCATCACACTCCTCAGAAGGCAAGTCAGGAGGTGACCGCACATCCATCTGTGTCAGTGATCGTCCAAAGGACCAGAATCTGTACACGGGGACCCAGGCGAGTTTGTATTTTCAAGAGTGATTTCCTTCACATTTTTCCTTAGCTCTTGTTAACTTTAGGAGTGGGGGTTGCCAAATCTGGTTTTAAACAGACAGAGAGAAAGCTGTAAGGCAGAACTGAGTTGACGCTTTAAGGAAAGTGGATCAGTGGGCAAGAGAATAAAAAGATTTGGGAAACAGGAAGGGAACAGAGCAGTGTGACTAAGGTTCTTTCTGGGGTGGGGGCCAAATTACCTGGATGTGATAGGGTAAGTATTATTTTCTATCTTGAAGAAAAATGTGAGATGTTTATACTGTCTCAGAACAAATAGGCCTGTGACTGATGGATAGTTTACCATTCATGTAGCTGGTTTCATGTACTTTTGACAGCTCAATCAGGATTCCAACAGTTATAAAAAATGATTTTCTTCTAGGAAGTTGCAGGAGGGGAGCATGTGCCCCTCGCCCCCACCCTGTGCCCACTCAGCACTGTACCTCTGAGTGAGAAAAAATGGGGATATACAGAGCAGCATGGAGAGTGGGAAGAGGCCCCAGGGCACCCCCAAAGTCTTTCTGGGTTGGACATGGGCTCCCTTGGGACTCTTTGGCTGAACTGAAGCCTGGAGGGCCATTTAGGAAGGTCCATGAGCCTTCACTGTCCCTAGGACTGGGATGAGGAGGGGACTTGGACATGAGGAAGAAGAGTTAAGCCCATCAGAAGGCCAGGAGAGTGGGACCCAGGTAAACGCAGGCCTTGAGGCCATGAGGAGGAGTTGGTCTGAGTGTGGCTCCTCCATGCTTGTGGAAGGCAGCCAGGATGTCTCAGCTGACCCACTACCTCAGGCAAGAAGGGGACCATGAGGATAAGGAGGAGGGCTAGGGCTCTGCTGGCCTCCACGTGGGAGCAGCAAAAATGCCAGCGGCCAAATCAGGAAGGCGGAAGGTAGGAGGGAGTGTTTTGCCATGCGCATGCCCAGGGGCATTTGGGTTTGGGTTCATTCACTTTAAAGCTATTTCAAAATAGGGAAGTCCAGATAGGCTGGACAGATCAGCTACAGGCTGATGAGGTAAGGAAGCTGGAGGCATGAGGCCTCGGCCGGGGGTGGAGACTGCGCCCATGCTGGAGCAGGTAACAGGCCTGTGAACTACCCAGAGCTACGCCTGCCACAGACCTGCCACCAAGGACGTCTTCAAGCTTCTGGCCTGTGACTCTGAGGGCATTAGTGGGACCTTCAAGGTGACTGTTAAGGAGGCAGCCTTGAGGTGTAACAGGCTCTGCCCCTTTGACACACAGATCCCCCTGAAGAGCAAGGCTGTTCCCATAGTTTTTTCAGCATTAACCCACAAGCCAAGCGGGCTATGGAGTCTGACAACCGGCGTTCAAATCCCTTCTCCTCCACTTACAGCTATGTGATCTTGGGCAAACCCTTAACCTCCCTGTGCCCAGTTGCTTTACTTGCAAATAGGTATATATTAGAACAATCTTGCAGGCTGACTGAGAGGGTTCAATGTGCTACTGTATCTATTTAGCACAGTCTGGGCACATTGCAAACACTCACTAAGTGATTATTATTTCCCCACTTCTCTCTTTTTCGTAAGTACCATTCCGTTAATATTGACTATGTGCTAGGCATAATTTAATAGAAATTTACTTTAATATGTAGATCAAGCATTATAGTAGATAGTAAGGATACAGTAAGGGATGGCAATTATTATATTAATCTAGCATTTATTAAGCACCTACTGTATGCCAAAGCTCTACTAAATACTCAGCGCACATTACTTCGTTCACGAAGGCCCTTGCTTTCATGAAGCTAACAGGTTAAAAGCAGCTCTATGTATGTTATCCAACGTAACCCCTGACGGAGATGCTGTTGCTCCAGTTCCACAGAGGATGAGACTAAGACTGAGAAAAGTCAAACAGAGTGGCAACAATGGGACTTAGGCTCAAATCCAGCTCTGTGACTTAAAGCCCGTGCTATTGCCACCACGCCATGCCACCATGCCCACACTGCCAAATACTCACAAATTAACTGTCATGCCTGTATTTCTGCATCTTATGCCTGATGCATACCCATGCGTGTGGCTATGTGGGTTTGTGTGGCTGTGGCTGGCTCAGATAGGTGGTGGGTTGTGACGGTTTGAGGGGCTCTTCTGACTTTGCCCTTAAAGGAAGGGAGCCGGGAGGCGTGGCCTGTCAGGTAGAACCTACTGTTCCTGGGCCTGGGCCTCACCCGCTGGCTCCAGTGCTGGGTGCTGGGTTTCAGGCCCGGCAATGGAGAAGCTCATTCCCCCTTAAACACTGCAGGGTGAGGGCCCGCAGTGGGCCCGGGTGGGAGGGCGCCTTGTCGCTCACGCTCACGTTACAAATCAATTCATTACTGGCACTCGCAGTTGCCTCCGATCTTCAAGGATCGGAGGTTTGATGAAGAGGATTCATTTCAAGAAATAAACCTTTTAAATTAACCACAAGATGAGGGAAATTTCTTTATTTAAAAAATGCTCAGGCCCTGCCGGCTTTGTTTTCTCTCTCTTATTAGTATTGTTATTAATAATCCCACCCCTTCTCTCCAGGACAGGGTCCACGCTGCCCAGGGAGGCACAGCAAGCTGATGAAACTTGGGGACAGACCCCAGCCCCTGACAGCTCTGGCCAGGCCTGTCTGCTCCACCATGTCTCTGGGGTCCAACAGTGGGGTCCCTCCCAGATTCCTATGCCCCAGATAGACTCTCAAATAGGTGGCCATGAACCTGCTATGTGACCTTGGGCAAGTTATCTGACCTTGGTTTCTTTAGCAACCAAATGAACATAGAATCACCACTTTCTACAACTGGACCTTAAAGTTAGGAGTTCGCCCATGCATGTTATCAATGAGAAACAAGGCCCAGAGAGGGGAAGTGACTTATCCAAGGTCACACACACAGAATCTTCATAGCAGAGATGGTTTCAACAGCAGCCTCATTTCCGGTCTAGTATCTACCTGGAAACAAGCACTTCAATTTGTTAGCTATAAATTACAAAGTGCTTTGATACACATGATCTCACTGGGTGTGTCCTAATAACTTGTCAGCTGTATATTATTGTCCTTGTTTTCCAGATGAGGAAATTGAAGTGCTCTGGGAATGTACCAGCCAGAGTTTCAACAGGAAATATGTGACATACTCTGTTTATTGGGTCATCTGAGGAGAGTTTAAGACAACGATTATTTACAAAGGTGTGAGTGAGGATTAGGAAAAGCATATGTGATGGTGCAGTATCCCGGAGTTAGTAACAGTAGGAAGCCATGACCAACCCAGGTTCTAAAAGGGACAAAGATGGATGGAGAAAAATGACCAGAACCAGGAGAGACATGTATGCAGAGACGTGTGGAGAGCTATGGGCTTTGGTGGGGCAATGCTGCCAATCCACAGCAACCTGGACAAGAGGGAGCCAGGACAGAAATACCTTAAACTCTCCCATCTCTTGCTGGTGACCCCTTTTGGTCAAAACCCAAGGAAGCCAGTTGATACAGACGGGGCAGGCTAGCCTCCCAGGCACAGAGAAGGTGAAGGGTGCGAGTGGACCTGGAGGGCAGACACCCAGCACAGAGGGGAAGGGACTTGCCAAAAAATGGCGGAGAGGGGATGTGGCCTCAGGACTCCTGAGTCGAAGTGTCTCCTAAGTCCAAAGCCACAGTCTTTTCTGCCACCCTTCTCTGCCCTGGCGATCCCTGGCCCTTGCCTCACAGGAGTTTTGCAGTTCCAATGAAATGTTGGGCCTGGAGGTGTAACCTCGGTGAGGAGTGGCTGTCCCTCCCTATGGGCATTCCAGAACGAAACAAATACTGGCATAAAGCAATGACAGTAACAGCCTTCCAAGAAGCATGTCTGTATCAGAGCAGGGACCTTCTGGACACCCAAGGCTTTCTCCTGGCATGGCAGCCCGTGGGCAGGCCTTGGGCTCCCTTCCATGAATCCACACTGCAGGCAAAGGTCTCCCTACAAGAGTCTGCACACCACAGGCCTAGCCCAGGGACCAGGGAGAACAGATCCCCACCCCAACCCCGCACACAGGGTGAGAGAAAAGTGGAGGCCATCACCCAGTACTTCTTTTGGGACTCAAGCCCCACTTGATGTAGGATGGGTTGGGGGATCCCAGGGAAACACAGATTAGAGCCCCCATTTCCTTGCCACCCCCCAAAAAAGAAAACTAGACTGACAGATTACGTTTGCAGGGAAAATGGAGATACACTGGGACCCAAAAGAAGCAGCAGAGCTGGGAGACACCAGGGAATCTGGGGTCCTTGCCGACCTGGGAGGAAGAGGGATGGGAGCTGTCTGAGGTGGGGCACACCCAGGCCCGTTTAAACCCCAGGTTCCATACCAAGTGGTATTTGCAGTCATTTCTCAGGGCGGGGTGGGGGGAGGTGGGCAGTGTGGGGGTGGGTGGGCGGTGTCTGTCTTCCTCCTTAGAATGCCCGCCCTCCACCCCAGAGGCTAGGACTTTGTTTTCCATTATCAGATTAAGGGGCTGTGGGGGTGGGGCTCAGCTCATCCTCTGTGTGGCCTCAAAACTCAGCCCAGGCCTCTGATCTCAGGTGGGAGCTTCAGTTCAGCAGATTCCCAAAGAAGATACAAACGCTAAGGCTCCCTCTCCTCCCCGGGACCCCTCCCAGCCTGCTCCCTACAGGCTGGGGAAAGAAGGAAAGGAGGGGAAAAGGTCTTCCCAGCTTAAGCTAGACCTGCCCAGGTGTGTGTGTGGGGGACCAGCTCACCATCTCATTAACGTGGAATTGTTTTTAGGTTAATAATCTCACGTTAATTTTCCCTTAAAATATTGTCTTTGACCGTTAAATGCTCACACTGTTATAAAAAGAACGTAATAAATGATCTTGAAGCAAATTCTCCTGCCAAATGTCATAATTTATTTGCATAATTAGCTCTTAATTTTAATTCAATATGCAAATCCACACTTCCTTTCCATTGCAGCCGCCTGTTTCCCAGCCGGGCAGCCATGAATTTACTGTGACGCTCTCTCCACGGCTGTCACACGTGGGGGTGGGGAGGCAGGCTCCTTCTGGGGCTTGTGCCTGTAGGAGGGGTTCAGACACACAGACTCAGATGGACAGGCCCATGAGCCCCTGCTACATAGGTGCAAGCTCCCATAGATGGACCTGTGTGGACACCAGAACACCAACATGCAGACTGACATGTGCAGACGTGCACTGACACATATCAAAGGCAAAGACCCAGAGGTGAAGGCACAAGAACCCAGACTTATAAAACGACACATTAAGAATTCCATGGGTACGTGCTGAGACACATTACCCAGGCAGAAATACTGCCACACATAAACACATGAACACACAGACTCCCCTAAAGTCCCATGGCCTCATGGACCCAGACACGTGCACTGATATTCAGAGACATATGCGTGCCCAGATACACCTGCAAACGCAGGTAGACCCAGAGACCCAGTCAGCAAGCAGAGGTGCCTGGGCTCACATAGATTTCATTCACCACAGAGAGACCCATGGGTAGATACAGCCTTGCTGTGAGGCCACAAAACCATATGTGCACACACATAGCAAGACACACCATCACAGGTAGAGACTTGATAGCCCTACCGAAAAGCCAGATTGCCTTGACAGCCTTATACACTCAGGACTTGGCTTTCAACTCTCCGTAGCAAGATCTGTGAGGCATCGTAGGGCTGTGGAAGGGGCACTGAGCTTACAGTCAAGGGACCAAGCTCTAGTACCAGCGGGAGACCTTGAGCAAAACGCATCATCTTATTTTTTTTAATGATGGCTTTATCATGATATAGTTCACATACCGTACAACTCATCTATTTGAAGTGCACAAGTCAGTGGTTTTTAGCATATTTACAGGATGTGCAACCATCATCACAGATGTTTTAGAACATTTGAATCATCCCCCACAAACCCTGTATCATTAGCAGTCACTCCTGTTTTCCCCCAACACCCACTTTCCAACCCCAGCCCTAAGCAATCCTCATCTATTTTTTTTTTTCTCTATTTGCTTATTCTGGACATTTCATAAAGAAAGGAATCTTACAATGCATGGTTTCTTGTGATTGGTTTTTTAAATGTAACATAATGTTTTCAACATTCATTCACATTGTAGCATGAATCAGTATTTCTTTTTATGGTCAAATAATAGTCCATTGTATGGATATACAATATTTGATTTATGCATTCATCAGTTGATGGACAATTGGGTTGTTTTCACTTTTTGGCCGTTACAAACAATTCTGCTATGAGTATTGTTGTACAAGTTTTGTGGAGGCCTATGTTTTCATTTCTCTTGACTTTATTCCTAGGAGTGGAACTTCATCTTCTTAGAGTTTGGTTTTCCTGTCTATAAAATGAGAGGGCTCATTCTAATGGAATTGCAGAGGCTTATCTAGTTGCATTTGTTTATGATTAACTTGGAGTTCTCCAGCTGAGATTATGGTTCTTCTCACACAGCTAGACACACACACATACTCAGACACACACACACACACACACACACACACACACACACACACTCACCAACACAGCCACCTGGACACATACCACAGCCACAAAGGCTCAGATGTACCCAAGGTGACCTAGACCCCTGCAGGGACCCGTTCCAGGGTTCTGGGCCTAGAGAACAAGAAATGCAGCTGGAGAGATTGTGACAGCCCTGGGGAAATGTCCTGACTCAGAGAGGGTCCTTTCATGGTGACGGGGAGTCAAGTCTGGAATTTAGGGGGAAGGAGGCCAGCCAACAAGGAGAATAAAGGCAGGGTCAAAGAGTGTAGTATTAGAGATGGGGGGTGAGTGTCAGAATCTGGTCTGAACACCAGGACACTTGGGTCCCATTTCCCCAGCTGTTTCTGTCTCACCCTCTCTGGCTAGGTTACCCTTTGTGTCCCTGCTCCCTCTCCCTGGAGGAAACATGACCCCTCCCTACCCTTCAGCCACCCCCTACCTCCTACAAGCTAAGGAGACAAAAGAGATCCTTTTCCACGATAATTAAGCTTCAAAGACAACAGCTCCTCCCAGGAAACTGATCGGGTTTGCCCTGCGGAGCCCTTTAGTGTGGGAGGGGTGGGGAAAGGAGACCGGGCGAGACCGAGAGCTGACCAGGAGACACGAAAGGGAGCTTGGAGACCCACCACCGGCTGACACCAATTCCTGTGGCCATATATTTCCTGTCACAAAGGTTTGATCTTCAATTCTCCTTCTTAGGAGAGAGGTTGCTGAACTTGGGAACCTGATGAGCTACAGACCCTAATGCACTGTCTCCCTCTAATCACAGAAGTCCTGTGTGTGGGTGAGTGGAAGATGTTCAAGCGCACGTGTGGCCCTGCGCATGCCCATCATTAGTATGGATGCGTGTTTATGTTGTTGCTGCGTATCAGTGTGTAAATGTGTGAATGTGTATCTGTCCCCAGCCCTCTTGGGCCCCCACCCCCACCCATGCCCCCTGCAGAAGACTCACTGTGCGGCCTCAGCGGAGTTTCTAACCTGGAGTGATCGCTTTCCTGATTTGCCACTTTAGTACTCTTGTTAATGAATTTTTAATCTTCTTAATGACATTAAACACGGAAAGTAATTAAGGAAAACAAGTTTGAAACTGCTGACTTCAACCCTTTATTCTCAACTATTTAATGTAGAATTAATTTGATTTTGTCCATTATTCAAATGAACGCACTACCTTCTCCTCAGCCCCAGGCCTGTCCCCTTGCCCACTCCCCGCATGCCCAGAGATCCCCTGTCAGGACCACCCAGTTATCACTGACCGGAGTGGGAGGTGTTTTCTGTGTGACATGCCTGTGCTGGGGGCCTGGGGGTGAGGACCTGAGCAGGCCAAACCCCTGGAGGGGGAGGAGCAGAGTGGCTTCTCTAGGTGGGGAGAATTGAAGGGACTCAGGAGGGAACCAGGCAGATAGAGGGGGCCTGAGGTGCTGATGCTAGAATGCTGCAGACTCCCCTGCATTTCAGATTTCCAACTACAGACACTCACTCAGTCAGCCCCTCAGTAACCTACACATGCAAATGCTTGGATGTTGGGGGACACTCAGATTCACAGGTGTTTGGTAGTGGGATATTTAAATCTGTAGACCTCAGATAGTCAGGTGTTGGGAGGCTCAGATGCTGAGGTCCCGTGACTTCCAATTTCAGACTGTTTTTCAGAATTTTGGAGAAAGAAGCTCCTCCCTCTAAACCCCGGGCCTCAGGCCACTATTTGGAAGGCAGCTATGCTCACCAGTCTACCATCAACGCCAGCTAAGGCCACTATTTGGAAGAGGCGAAATGGGAAAGTTATATGGCTATTGGAAGGTGGGCTTGAAACGGACCCAGGTCTTCGGAGCAGAAACCAGTCCCCAAGGGCGGAACCAGCTTGTCTGAAGTGGGCTTGGCCTCCACCTGCCAGAAGGAGTCCTTAGCTGGCCTCTGAGCCCCGGGGAAGCAAGAAGACAGGGTCCAAAGGAGCTCTGGGGCATCGCTCAGGTGCTGGGCCTCAAAATCCTCACAGCTGGGGGTAGCCGGGAGAACAGCTGTAGTAGGTTCCCCCCCATACACACACACCTGATCTCTTGACTCCGGCCCCAAGAGGCCTCCCCACTTTGGCCGTGGGTTCCAGATCTTGTTTTGTGTGTGAGTGTGTATTGCATCTGTGTGGTGGCAAGGACAGGAGGGGTGGCGTGGACATGATTCTGGAGACAGCAGAGGGGAGTGGGGACATCTCAGTGAGTGGCCTCAGGCAGATCTGCTCTTTTCTGTGACTTGGGGCAAGCCTGGCCTCTCTTTGCCTCTCCTCTGAAGCAGGAGACCCATCTTTGCTTCACGGAGTCGGTGGGAAGAGTAAGTGGGACGTCACAGATCTGGTGCCAGCACCGTGTCTGGTCGGCAGGGGGCCTCCCACCTGTTCCCGGCCCATCCCCCACAGAGACTCCACGAATGTGCCAGAGGAGGAAACTAAGGGCTTCTGGGGCTGGGGGCCACAGAGGCGTCTCAAGAAGGCGTGGATGTGCCCAGGTGCACTGAGAGTAGAGGGGAGCTAGCACCGGAGAGCTTCCTCCCTCTCTTCCCTTGAACTTCCCGGGACATTTTCCGGGAGTCATCCCCCTGAATGATATCCCCAGAGGGTTTTCCTCTCTTCCCTCCTCCCCCTGACCCCTTCCTCTTGCCTCTTCTCTCCAACCAGCTTTCCCCAAGTCACTTCACTCAGCTTGGCTCCTGGAGGAAAACCAGCCCCAGCCTCCCCCCAACCCCCATCACTCTGCACTGAGCCATGACTGGGCCTGAGCTGATGCCAGCGTCTCTCTCGCCCCTTCCTTCCATTCCAGAGACTTTATGGGCTGAGACGCTCCTGCTCGCGCACTTCTCCCTGTCCTGCCTGCTTTCCATTGCACTCCGTGTCTCTTTCCTCCTCTTTCTTTCTTCCCCTGCATGGCCCGCCTTGCTCTTCTCTGCGTTTCTTTATCTCTGTGTCGCTCGCTCTCCACTTCTCTTTCTTGGGAGACCATAGATTCTACAACATTTCCAGTGACAACTGTCAAGGGCACAGTCGCAGGAAAGGAAAACTGGCAGGGGTAATGGAAGGACCCACCGTACCCTGGGGTGGGGGTCGTCTTGGGACCCAGCTGTTTGGCTTGAGAAAACCCAGGTCTCCTGTCTCTGCCCACCTCCCCTCCTGCTGGCATCCTGGGAAAGGCCAGGAGGGGGCTGCAGAAAAGGACCTGATCCATCCAGCACACTCCCCCTGCCCTCCCTCCCTTACCTCCTTACCAACCCCAACTCTCTTATACTCATAAAACCTCTCACAAAGCCCCACTCTGACACACACACTCACACTCACACTCACACTCACATACCGGACAAACTTGCACCTCGCTTACACGCAGACACAAGTATGCACACTCACAGATACACACGGCGCCCCCTCCCCACAGATGCATACCCACACACATATACACGCAGAGATCCCACAGGCGCCCAAAAGCACAGGGCAATGATTAATGTCCCCTCAGAAAAAGAAATTATATCGAATAAATTAAACTACTGTGGCAGCAAATTGAAAAATAAGGATGTAAATGAGGTTTGAATACTTAATATCGAAGACAAGGGGGGAACAAAAAGGGATTGCTGGGTCCCCTGAGAGGGGAGAGTATGGTCCCTCCTGCCCCCCAGTTTGACTCTGGCACCTGTCCAGGGACCTCAGAGCTGAGGGCTGGGGTATTAGGAGGGCTTCAGTCAGCACAGGGGACCCTCTGCCCAGCGGCCATTGCAGAGAAGGTCCCAGAGCCTAGAGAAAAACTTGGGAGGGGCTGGAGAGGAGGTGGCATGACCACCTGGTAGCACCCCAAAACCCACCCCTGACAGGCCCCAACACACAAATGGACACTTGCTTTCATATTCAACACATGATCCTTTAAGGTCCATCCTGGCTTACCCAAGCCCACTACTCCTCTCCCCCCAGGCCCCCATCCACCCCAAGGCACCCGAATGCATTTGGTCACATGCCTTGCTCGGCCCTCCACAACTCAATCCAAAGTTGCACACGTTCTCTGGACTCCCCTGCCTCCTCACACTCCCAACAGGTCCTAACCTACACACACACCCTGACCACACACGGACGTTCTGCCCACATCCCCACCAACGCCCCCATGTGCACCTGGCGCAGTCCTGCCCACACCGAACACCCCAAACACACACTTGCACATGCATCTGTGTTCATACACACAAACACAAACTCTTTGGAGGACGTTGTGACATCCCCCTGTCCAATACCCATGTGCACACACACCCACCCACCACACACCCACACACCCACACCCACACCCACACACATACACACACAGCAGGGAAAGCCCATCCCTGGGCCCCCTCAGAGACTGGGGAGGAGGGGAGGCAGTGTGCACATGCGTATACACACACACACACAC
>PVJL010002044.1:0-219330 GCA_004026885.1 Lyroderma lyra | reverse complement strand
CAGCCCCCCAGGCAAGCTGCAGCCCGCTCCCAGGATTCAGGAAGGCTGGCGTGTCACCTTGTTCCCATCCGTCCTAGCGGTTGCGACAGGAACTCCGTTGTCTCTGCTTCCCCCCTCCCCTCTTACTAGCCCCCGCGGCACACGTCACTGGGGAGGCCAAAGGGGAGCAAAGCGGCATTGAGAACGGGGCGGCAGGAGCCCATGGTCGGAGGATGTCGCTCCGAAGCGGCCGTCCGGCCGTCCACAGAGACCCGGCTGTCAACATGCTAACGGGAGACGAGTTTCAGGGTTCGCACCCCGCCCCCCCCCCCCCCCCCCCCCCCGTGCCGGAGAGTTTTCCGAAGGCCCCAGGACCGATTATGCCCCAGGGCAGGGCTGGCTGAGGGGCCGCTAAAACCTGAGACTCCAGCGCCGTCAGCCCCAGCCGTCCGCGGGGGGTCGGTACTACCACCGCCCGGTGGGCTCTGTGTGGGAGAAATCTCAGGCCTGTCTCAGGCTGCCAGCCTTTCACTGACCTGTCAGATACCTGTTCTCCCCGCACCTGCTTTGTCACAGGCAGCATGCTAGGTGCTGGGGGTGAGACCATGAACCAGACACAGACGCTATCTTCAGGGGCTTTCAGTGGAGGGGGAAACGGTGACAGAAACGATATGTAATATCCTGCCTGGAGTCCCCTTGAACTCTGCGCTCCTGCCTGACAGTGCTGACCCTAGTGGAGCACTACGTGTCCCCAAAGTTTTCACCCCTCTCGGCAGTCAAACAGTCGCGGTGTTAGCAAAGATGACATTTTCTGATCACAGAAGTACTAAATATCAAGATAAAGTTCACCCAACATGTGAGGGAAATCTCATGGAAAGAAAAGGAAATAAAGTTCCATCTTTGGAGAGGAGAACTGTACTCCAGAAGCACCAAAACATGAAACAAAACTTCTTCAAATGAAATGTAGGAGCTAGAAAGAGCAATTTTGAGCCTTGAATGCCACAACCAGGTAGAGGTGAGCACAGGCAACATGTACTCCTAAACCAGAAATTGGGTCCCGTGACCCCCTTACCTAAACATCTCCCTTGGATGGTGGTAATCATTTTACAATATATAAATGTATCAAATCAACACATTGTACATCTTAAAATTACACAATGTTATATGTAAATTCCTGCTCCATAAAACTGGAGGGGAAAAAATAGAACTCTCCCTGGGGTCCTTGTTGTTTACTTTATAAAATCTAAGTATACACATTCACACAAATAGTTCATTCATTCATTCAGCAGAACTTATAATATGCTATGTAACGTTCCAGGCAATGGGAATACAAGGCCACAATCCCTGCACTAAAGAATCTCAGTTCCATTGAGAATACAGATTAAAACAAAACAAAACAAAACAAAACCTGCGATACTATGCCTCAGCCCCATAATACCTCATTAGGCACAAGGTGTCATGGAAACACCATGAATAGACAAATTCTTTCCCAGGGCAGAAGAGAAATAAGAGAAGCCTTTAGGCAGGACAGATTTTCAAATGGAGACTTGAAGGATAAATGGGAATTCTTTGAGAGGTAAGAAAGGAAAGGAAACAGCACATTCATCAAAACAAGGGACGGACTCTGATTTTCTCATTCTTTCTCATGGAATTATCCAGTTGTTTAGATGGGTCAGTCAACCAGCTCGGTCAGGGTGGTTATGCCTGTCTACACAGCCCGTGTGGGTCAAGTATAACCCAGGGCTTTAAGAAATGTGTGTTTCTAGGAATGGTTTTATATTGGAGCCCTTTCCCTGTTGGGAGAAGATTTCTCAAAAGGACGTGTATTGGATAGGAGAGCAGAAGGCTTGGTATTTGCCACACACAACCCCAAGTTTTATATACCTATGCAGCTTGAGATTTATCAATTCATTTATTGTTCAGTTGCTTTTTTAATCTAAAAATCAAGGTGCTTTTAGTAAAAAGTGAAAGTAAGAGTTAGGAATTATCCAGGTAATGTGATGCATATAGCTAATCTTTATTGCATAAACCAAAGGAGATAATTTGACAACAATCTGGTGATGTGGACCATGTACACTACTGAATGATGATTTATTTGTTCAACGAAAGTCTTCTAGGTGCCAGGTTTGGTGCTAAATCATTGCAAAGACACAGCCCTCCCTCCGAGAGCATACATTCTAGTGGGAGAAACAGACAATAAATAGGAGTGTAACTGTAAGAGACAATGAAAGCTGTGACAAATACCAGGAAGAAAACAGGGTGACATGACAGGCTGCTGCTTCTCCCTGGGTCAGCGATGCTTCGGCAAGATCTGAAGCCAGACTGAAAAATTTTACTTCCAGAGTTAAGCATTTCATTTGGGTTTCTGCACGTTTAAAATTAATAATTATAGTATAGAAAGGAAAAGCATGCATTTTGGAGCTGGACACACAGAATCTGGGCAAGTTACTTCTCATTGCTGGACATCTGTCTTCTCCTCTGCCATTTGGCCATAATAATATGTACCTAATGAGGCCATTGATGGAACTAAGAGGAGAAAAATACAATCATCACATTTTAAGTACGTTCTGATACGTGTTTCTATATTGAGTCACTCATACCACTCCAAACTCTAGAACCTAGGTCCCATTATTATTGCATTTGGCAGATGAGGAAGCTGAGCATCCAGAAGGGAGAAGGGGGTTTAAACCAGGGCAGTGTGATGGCCGATCCCGTACTTCTTAAATGCTAGGATATGCTGCCCCTGACATTAGTGCCCACCAAACCAGCCAGGGCTCAGTTAGTCTTCGCCCCTTTACTTTGGACAAATACAGTTTTGGAAAAGAGGAATCCTTTTACAGAGTCACCCTAAGACAATAGTGGATGAGCGTGAACAGTTAGCTAAAGAATGCTCATCTCTGCTCAAGAACATTTTTTTAAAATAATTTTTAAAAATGTTAATGCTAATGTCCAACAAATGTATCCTATAGCCACAAAATAATGGTTGTAAAACAACATTAAATGCCATGGAGAAGTGTTCACTTGTATTAACTGAAAAGCAAGTTTCACTTGTCCAGTGTGATCAACTTTTCGTAATATACAAGTGTATGCCCAGAAGAAAGAAAAGCAAAGAATATATTTCTCTGTACTTTTCTATACTTTTCAAGAATTTTAGTTCTTTTAGTGCAGTGGTTCTCAACCTTCCTAATGCCACGATCCTTTAGTACAATTCCTCACGGTGTGGTGACCCCCATAAAAGTATTGTCGTTGCTACTTCATAACTGTCATGTTGCTACTGTTATGAATCGTCATGTAAATATCTGATACGTGTTTTCCGATGGTCTAGGCGACCCCTGTGAAAGGGTTGTTCCACCCCCAAAGGGGTCACGACCCACAGGCTGAGAACCGCTGTCTTAGTGCAAAAGAAACAACAGACGTGAAAGTTAAAAAAGTAACAAAACACTACTTTTTAAATGGCCTATTTATCTTTGTTTATTCATATGATATTTTGTGTGTGGAATTAGACTTCGTTAACAAAGATAAAGCATTCCAACCACACACTGCATTCTCAGAAGTTTCATGGCCAGGGGGAGACAAATGCAGACCCTACCCAGGCATGAGCATTGTCTCCCAGTTGGGCTGCAAAAGGACACATCTCCCAGAAGCCCCTCTCCCACGTTCACTGCCTTCCTCACTAGGATCTTATCCGTCTCCCATCTCTCCCGGAAGCCACAAGACGGCCGAGTCTGTGTCTCTCTGATGAAGGTGGAGTATCTGGTTCCTTGCTACTTAAAACAATGAAAACGCCGATCTTTAGTGTGGAAGAGAACTGAACAGTGGGTTGCTGGAATGAGACATATTAATTTAATGGGCCATCGTGCCAAGGTAAAGAAATCAGACGTCATTTTATCTAAATTTAACTGGAAATCCCATCAGCATTCTTCCTACTAAAACGACAAACGATACCTTTATGTTTCAAGAGCCCAATAGCAGACGAACCTATAAAACAGATAAATTAGAGAAAGCATTTCTGTATCACAAAACAAACAAAAAAGATGCTTTGCATTACAAAAGCTTCCCCTCGGAGCTTATTAAATATGTGGACCCCGCGAGCAGCTGTTTACGTCTTTCCAGGTCATTAACTCTTTGGCTGAACTATGCGTTGTGAGGCCAAGGTGGGCTCCAGAGCCGGTGCCACTAGGAACTAGAGCCTGCTAACCGTGGGCACCCAGCTTTCCCGGGCAGAACCCCACCCTTTTTCCCTGCCCTGTGTCTAGGGAGCCAAGAAAAGACATGCAGATTAGAAGACACTCATTTTAGCGTACTTCTGAGAAAGCTCCCCGGGGTTTGCACGCAGCCGCGGGGAGGAGGAAAGGGGGCGACACGCAGGGCAGGAGGGGGCTCCTGCGGACCTCGGGGGGGGGGGGGTCTGCCCCGTACCTACGCCGGGGTGGCTGGGGCTCCGTTGCTCCTGGCAGGGCCGCAGTGAGAGGCACTGCGCATTGCCGGCGTCTGTCTGTGCTGGGCCCTGCTGTTGCAGCCTGGGGACAAGGACTCTTGTTTTGCAAAGAACACCCCCTAAAACGTGTCTTCTCTGGCAGGGCCCTCACGAAGGTCTGTCTTGTGGGAAGAGCTTCCACCTCTACTGTAGTAACAGGTCTTGATTTTTTGGGAAAATCGATTTCCCTCATTAAATGGATGGACCCAAAGATCGTTAAGAACAGAACTAAAATATACCCAGTTTATCTCTTCTCATTCCCACAGGATTCTAGGCCAACGGCTTTCTCCTCAACGGACTACAGGCCTGGCCCTCACAGCCTGAAAAGCAGCCTGGTTTTAGGTTTCACTGCTCAAGCATTGCTTGCTGTTTCACTTAATGAAAAATTTAATTTTTCTGGCAATCATCGATCTGGTGTCAGTTCTTCATTCTGCGGGCAATGATTTATGGCCAGATTGCATGATGTGCATTGATCCAAGGCTTTTAATACTCCTTCGCAGCATTCATTTTCTACTCGTCTAAGAACCAGAGCCACGGGATTTGCTTTCTGACAACCATAGAATCATGTTCAGTGGCCCATACAAGAGTCAACCGTGACTCTCCCCTGACTTTAACTTGTACCTGGACTATTTGGTACCAGCTTCAAATCCAAGGTGCCCACTTAAGCCAGCAGAAGATAAGGATCCTTTTGATGCTGATTACACGACCCATGTTTACATTCCAGGAGTGGCCTCCAAAAGCCATCGAACCTGTTGACCAATTACTGCCTAGAAGAGCAGCTAAACAGTAATTATGTCCAACCAAACTCAGCTCCTCTGCTAGATGTGCTGTCACACATAAACTGATAATATTATAAATAATTTTATCCAAAAGATTTGCCCATTCAGTTACACAGGGCTTCATTTGGGGGCTGAATTATCTTGGAGTCCAATTGGGTTGTAGTCCTATTCAAAAGTAAACGTGATTCAGGAGTTAAGATTCTTTTAGGGCAGAAATAAATGGGGTCTTGGGTAACCACTTTCCTCAAAATACTCTGCTTTTTTAATGGGGCAGAACTGGGAAGATTTAGGGAATACTTCTTTAAGTTCTTAAATAGATGAAGAGCTCAGAAATGAGAAAATCCTCTACATTGTCCATAGATTTTACTGAATTTATTGTCCATTATTTTCCTCAAGGGGCTTTGTGTACGTTTCCTTTTGGCAAGTTTCTTTAAGAGCTTAAGATTCTCCCCCTCCAAAAAAAAAAAAAAAAGCCCCAGAAAAACTTTCTTTTGTGATAAAACTTGATCCTTGAAGGCTTTGCAAATTGTCATATGTCCTGCCTTATTTTGGTAGCTAGAAAGTACAGTGCCTGGTGAGCAAAACAGGATGCCAGGAGAAGGGGCGAGAGGGAGACCATTGTGTACATGCTTTAACTTTTGAATTTTAAAACTTACACATGTATCACCTACCAAAAATTAATAAAATTTAAATAAGATGGCATGATGGCAACTTAGAGACTGTTCTTGATTCTACTAGCATTCCATTTCCTGTTTTGAGGGAGACCGCCAAGGTCATTTTGCTGTGCTTTGTTTAGTTTTCTAATACCCTTATTTGACAAAATTAAAAGTCAGCCACCCTACGTGAGCCCTCTTCCTCCATGCTACTTGACTTTTGTCTTCTAGTTTAAGATTTTGACTCTTATTGAATCAGTGCCTTTTATTATCGATTGCCTCAGATTCTTATTGGAAAGAGGCTAGATATAAATACACAAGTACAAACCCACGCCACATGAATACACGCAAGCCACCCGCTCCGATTGCAGTGCTGCGAGTGCCTGGAAGCTCCTGTTCTCATCCCCTGACCGGACGAATGGGGAGGACAGACTGGGGGTGGGGGCGGGGATTCCTACCATCCACTCTTCATGCTGGACCTGGATCCGGACCCAGGTCTCCCTAATTCCCAGTCTACTGTCCTTCCCATTAACATTGAAAAGGCGAATCGGCGCTTTGTAGAAGGACTATTGCATACCACTTGGAATAACCTAGTAACTGCCAAAGGTATCTCCAAGAACCAATTTTCATCTTTATAGAAAAATGGAATGAGCCCAGATCTATTCTATTCTTTAGCAGTGCTATTTATAGTCAGCAGCTAGTGTTACCTTGAGGGAAAGGGCACTAATGTAGTCAGTTTCTGCTCTGCTGGTTCCCGCGTCCTCGTCACCGTGAGCTAAAGCAGACGCTCCCGAGCCGGCGCCCGGCGTCCCCCCCCCCCCAGCCTCAGCCTGCAGCCCTCCTCCGGCATCCCACACTCCCTCTGGGTTCTCAAACGTACCATTTCCTCTCACTTTCTCACGTGTCTGCACGAGCTGGCCCCTCCCCTGGGGACATCTCTCTTTCTCTAAAACCATGCCTGCCCGCCATGACTTTTTGGTAAAGACTCAGTGTCATTTCTTGGCAAACACTGTGCTTCCGTGTGACACTATGGAGACGCCCCTTTCAGCATTTATCTCACTGTGCATGAACATGTATGACATTTGTTTCCCTAACAAAACCGTGAGCCCCAGAGCTGACCGGCTCTGTTCTTCGTAAGTCTGTCCCCCTTGTGCACTCAGCATGGCGCTCAGCGTATAGCAGCTGATCAGTTAAGTGTTCTCAGACGGAAAGGAGGGAGAGGCCGAGGAAGGAGGCCATCATCCGGGAGGCACGGAAGAAAGCCCTCCTGTATGTTTCCCTTTGGATTATGGTCTGAGTAGAGGATGTTTCCCCCACGGCTGGGGGCCCAGAAGTAGCTGCTTACAAAGAACCCTTACCGAGAACCGCATGGCCTTGGGTAAGGCGAGCCGGCCTGCTCTTCGCTGCCTCGTTTGTTCCTTCTTTACGCCCAGGAGCTACGAACTGGAACATTCTCCTTGCCCTGCACAAAGGCAGAGAAGCCCTCCGTTAGCCCTCGGGACTGAGTGACACGCCGAAGGCTGGTGCTGTGCTTCCAGGACAGTCATTACGCACACATCCGGGAGAGCTGCCTCGGCGGCCACCGAGCCCCGCACGGCCCGGGCCCCCCCTCGCCTCTTGAACTGGACTTTCTGGCAGCAGCTCGTCCACCTGAGCAGGAACAAAAGAAAGAAGGAAATTTTGACGGCGAAGTTCTAACCCCCACTGTGCCCTGTGACTGAGCCCAGATTTTTTCCTTTCTTCTTAGTTCCCTCCTCTGTGAAACGAGAAAGTTGGACCAACCGCTCCCCGCAGTTCTTCTACATCTAAAAACTGTGCTTTGATGTCAGCGTACACTGAGGACGTGGAGTCACACACCTAATCAGTGTAAGAGTCACCGGCCAACACGTACTGCCCTCGGACGACGTGCAGGCACGGGCCCAAGGGCAGAGGGGCAGGAGGAAGTCTCAGAAATTCTGCCCTCCGAAGGCCAACAAGCACGCTGGGCTTTCCGACACACAAATACGCCAGATATTTCAACAGCAGGACTACGAAGTGCCGGGTGAGGGACAGAGGTGGTTGGCAAACACTTTGATGCCACACAGGGGATAGGTGAGCCTCAGCCCCGGCAGGAGAGAGACGCCGCGCACCGCCACGCGGCCACCTACGGCCAGCGCCCCGGCCCGCGGCGCCCCGGGCGTGAGCCACCTGCTGTCCTGTTAGACGTTTCCAGTCCATTCCAGCATCCAATGTAAAAAGTGATAAGAAAACGCAGTCCTCCAGTAATAACCCTCCAGACCTCAGCAAACATAGTATCAGTAACAGTAACCCGGACAACAAGTTGCCGAGCTCTGGTCACCAAGTCCGTGGATGAGCATTTGCACTATGAAATAGCAGTGACAGATCTGTTTGCAATGACTTTGTAGCCATGGCAAGAGCTTCCCCGACAGACACATCCGCCTCAGTTGTGGGGCGAGAAGAGATGAGATGAGGACCTTCCCCCTGTGGCTGAGACAGACATGGGGACAGAAGAGCATCAGGACCTTCCCGCCGTGGCTGAGACAGAGCTGCCTTTGCTTGGGCTGTGCTTTGAGAGTCGCCCCCCTTTGCCTCCCCTCCTCACACCCCTCCTCACGCCCGTCCTCATTCTTGCACTGAGCAAAGCCACGAACACCCCGCTGGCTTCGCGTTCCTCCCGGGCCCTGCTGCCTCTTCCGCCCTTTCAGATGAGGTAGTAAGGGGACTGCAGCCATTTGCAGGCCACTCCAAGTGCACAATTAGGCTAGTTTTCATGCACCTTGCAAAACTGTGCCATGCAGAAGCGGGGCTGAACCGCGCCATCCTGCGATCTCCCCCACACGGGGGGACACGTCCTCCCGATTCTTTGAGTTCATGTCCGTCCCCTCACCTGTGAGATAAGGGTGAGGGGCGTTGGGCTTTTTTCCTCCTTTCCTCACTGGGAATTATTCTGCTTTGGGGGCTCCAACAGTACCTTTAGAAGCGCGGGTTGCGACTCCGAAACCCTATAAAAAGGGTTAAGTGTGTCGATGTGCGAGCCACCCTCCTCTCCTCGGTGTCCCTGTGGCCCCTTTAAAGTTCCTAATTTCACAATGTAGAAAGCTAAATTGAAAGAGAAACTCCCTGTCAGATAACTAATCCTGCAAATGAAAATATTACCATTTGATTATTATTTCGGCCTCCCATTTGCCTTTTAACCTAATGGAGTCAGTAAACTAATTTCCTTTATACATTTTGCCCAATCACGTCACGAGGGACACGTCGTGTGGCTAACGCGCGGGGACAGCGGGAGCGTGCCCGGCCACGTGGCGGCGCCAGCACGAAGGGCTGTTTCTGGGCCCAGGAGCGGCCCCCCCTCGGCATCCCGGTGGGGCGGCGGCGGGGTGCCAGCTCCCGGGGGTCCCAAATGCTGCTCCAGGCCGCTCCCACTCCCTCCTGCCATGTGCCTGCGTGTCTGGGTATTCAGAGTTGGGGAGCAAAAGTCAACAACTTCCTTCTCTTTTTTGCTCATGAAATGGCACAGAGCCACCATGTCCCAATTTTCCCCTTCCCGGCTTAATCGCCAGAAGAAAACGGGACCATAAATGCCGTCTCTCGGCGAAAGTTTGTCATCCCCGCAGCCCATAGGCGCACTGTTGAACATGCCATTTCTCTCTCAGGCTTGCTTCACTGTGTTTGATTTTACTGCCCCACGCACCCCGAACCCGGGGCAGGAAGTGGGGTGTGCGGAGGGGGTGTGACGAGGAGTCACGGAGTTATTTAAGCCCGGACATCTGGGGGCTTCTGCCCCGGCCGGAGCATTAGCGAAAGGAAAGGCTAATGCAGAAGTTGCGGGTCACCTCGGAGGTGTTTGTGGGGGGTGGCGGGGGTGCTGGCTATAGGAGGCCGTCAAGCCTGGGGCCAAAAGAGTAAGCCATGTCTGAAGCAGGAATTGCTACTTTTTATGAAAAGAGGAGAAAATGGAGGAAGACCTATCCTCGAGTTGAAGAGGACAGGGTTGATTTTAGTCTTCCTCTCGTGGTTCAACTACAAGGTTCCAAGTTTCTTTTAGGGGAATAAAAGGGTAAATAAAGCACCATTCGACCCAGGATATTTCCAGAAAGGTCATGAGAAGCCATCATGCCACTCTCTTGAGCTGTCAAAGTGAATAAATTAGTCTCGAGTAGCTCTATATTGCACGAAGAAGACCCGAAATAAATCCTGGGGTTAACAGCTGTGACCGAAAAGGACACGTATCTCCCCTCCCACTCAGGACCGTGAGCCCGCAGCACCCGGTTTGCAGTGTCAGATGAGGGAGCCAGAAGCAGACAACCCACTGTCTCCCCCAATCCAGCCCCTCTCGTTTGGTAGTGGACATTGGGAATCAACCTCGTTCCCCAACGCTGGGTACCCCGATGGGGCTCCTCCAGGCGGCAGCTGTGCTCCCATCGCGTGCGGACATGGGGGGGCTTCACCCCGCTTTCCCATCTCGCCGCTGGGACCCTAGCCCACACTGAACCTCAGCTCTTTTGGTTGACCCTTGGCAATCTGATATTCCCTCTTCCTAGGGGGCTAGACAGTGGCCCCTAAACCCCAGTTGCTGCCTCCCCACCTATAGCTGTCTCCACTATGCCAACGGCTGCCGGTAAGCTCTTCGGACAGTGGGTCACGCCGGTCTTGGCCGGGCCATCGCAGGGCAGCAGCTGGTCAGGGGCACCGAGCGCCCTGCCTCCTGCCCGGCAGCCCTCCGGGGCAGTCCCAGCGGTCGCTGACATCCGGGTATATTAGCACCTCCTCTGGTCCGGCTGCTGTGCAGGGCACGGGAGTCACAGCAGCTCCTTAGGCAGCACTCTGCCCTAAGGAGCACACAAGGCGGGGAGCCAGAAAACCAACCCTTACCAAGGTCGCCGTGACAGAGGGGCGGGCCCTGCCCCGGGGTCCCCCACCGCTCACCTTTACCGCGGCCTTCAATTCTCTCGTAGGTCCTGGGTGGGCCTAGTGCTCACACGAGATGATCGGTTTGGCTGGGTTGACTGTTAAACTGTATAGTAATTCCTTTTTCCATGAGCAACGTGGAATAGTTGAGTGTGACCCAGAAATTACGATTTCGAGATCACTGCTGGCCGAACTCCCAAAAGCCTGGTGCACATTACTTAGGGGGGACGCCTGAGGCCCCCGCCGTCTGCGCTACGAGCGACAGCAAACTGCAGTCCCCGAGGCCCGCCTGCCCGGCCCTCCGAGGGCCTCCGTCAGGCCTCTTACTTTAGGGGTTTCACAGAACTCCTAGGGCTCCAAGGAACACAGTTTGCTCTGGACAGTCTACACTTTAACAGAAGAGGAAAGCCTTCCATTCCCTTCTGGAAGTACGCTCTTTTCATGCTTTCTCACCCCTTTCTCCTTTGCTTCTTTCTCTTTGGCTTCTTAATCACTTTTGAAGGTGACTTCCTCCTGTCATTCAAAATTGAACTCATCATCTTCCCCACCAGACTTGACCTTGCATTGAAGCTCATTCCTGACCCGGCCTCTGCCCATCTCTCCAGGCTCATCCGAGCCTGCACCCCAGCTCTGCCCTTGCACCTCACACTGCAGTCAGACGGGGCGTATTTCCGCTTCTCAGCGTCACCCTGTCCCCACCCAGCGCCCGGCGCCCTCGTGACGCCTCCTCTGCCTGAAATGCTAGAACACACGTGCACCCCCCTTCCCCCGGGTGAGCCCAGCTTTCGGGTGCTTCTTCGCCCAGGACCCTTCCCTGACTCTCTCTGCCCCCTCAGACTCCGTGACTTGTCCCTGCCCTGCACTCTGGGCACTCACTTTATCGTCCTTGTCATACGTGCTGTGAAGGGCCACCACGACGTGAAGTGAATCAAGATGATCCTTCTGAAAAATGAATTTTCGGAAAAGTGAGTTGAGGGGTGCTGTGAGAAACAGCACCCAGACACACATCCTTGTGTGCTCCAGGAGGATGTTGTCAAGGATGCCGTCCCCAATCTTTCTAGAGCCTTCCTCGTGATGACCTGGGGTGGGACGCTTCTTTTTGCTCTTTAATTTAGCAACAATTGCACTTCTTGGAACAGGGCTGTTTTGGCCCTAGACCCATTTGCAGTTGGGTAAGAATTAGGTGACCTTTTGTTACAGTGGCTACTAGAAATCTGAGCGCTGAATTCGTACCCCACTTTTTATGGGGCGCACTCCGTGAATGTGTCTCATTGCTGTTTCTCGTTTCATATCCACTTGCAAATTACAGATTAACTTGTCACGTGTTTTTGTTACGTACTTGTAAGTGGACTTAGATCTTTTTTGGAATAAGCTCAGGTATGATTAATCCAATGAATAAATGAAGAGATAAAAATGTAGGAAACCGAACAGAGAAAAGCAGTATCTAAATGGAGAAGAGATGTTAGTGTTCTTTCATTTAAAGTCACGAAAACCCCAAACAGGCTTAAAGGACAACAAAATATTAATCAAATTTTCAAAGTTCAGAGGTAGTTTGTTTTTAGAGGCTCAAAGAAGATGCAAAGGGGTAGAGACATGAGCTTACTGTATTACACATTAGCGTTCAAAAAATATCTGTTAAATGTATAGTCGTAGAATTCCTAATAGTTCCTACAAAACCCCAGGGCCTAAACTGGGTCACGTGCCCACCCATCCCTGAACCATATTTTATTCAGGGAGATCAGAATTCTAATTTTCCAGGTTTGGGTCACATGATCCCAACCAGACAAGAGTCTCTAAGGAAACCACTGACAGTGGCGGAAGGTGGGTCCCCACTGGAAATGTGGGGCATGACAAAGGGACAGACAAAACACCGAATATGCCCATCGATGGACTATCAAGCAGTTGATGCTTAAGTGGAATTCTAAAGGCTAAGCAGGGGCCCGCTGACGGCCGAATCGGAGGGTAGCATGGTGGGTGTGCTCAGGGCACAGAGGCACAGACTAGCCGGATGCTTTCCAAGAACTGAAGATAATTTAACATGGTTGGGGCGAACACGGATGGGGGATAAGAAAATAAACCAGAGAGATAGGCAGAGAGCAAATACGGGGCACCTGGTAGGCCAACCCAAGGGGGTGCACACAGTCCGGAAAGCACTGGCAGGGGGTGCCTTCTAGCCTAGTCCAAGCAGGTCATTCCGGGGTCGAGGCGGACTCAGCCTGGAAACGCCGGTGGGGCTGAGTCTGCAGGCAGGGAAACAAGTCCCGGACGCAGACACACACGCAACACCCAGGGACCAAGCAAAGCTTCGGACTCACACGGACGGGAGGCCCAAACAGGGCCTGCCAACGCCGGCAGGTTCTTGCTTTTTTACGTCCCAAGCCTGTAGCCTGACCTGTTGGGAGCTCTTCATCTCCACGTGGAAGTGCGCTTCCGTTCGCCAAGAGGCGTCGCATTTGTCTGCTAGGGCTGCCATAACCACAAACCAGATGCCTGAAACGACAGACACGTAGGCCCTCACAGTTTTGGAGACTAAAAGTCTGAGATCAAGGTGCCATGAGGGTCGGTTCCTTCTGAGGGCTGCGAGGAAGAGCTTGCTCCACGTCTGTCACCTAGCTTCTGGTGGCTTCTTGGCTGATGGACATGTTACCCTGGTCTCTACCTTCATCCTCACGTGCTACTCTCCCTGCATCTGCTTCCAGATTTCCCCTTTTTATAAGGACTCCGGGCACATTGGGTCAGAGCTCACACTAGCGACCTCATTTTAACCTGATTGTCTCTGCAGAGACCCTGTCTCCAAATAAGGTTATGCCCTGAGATATTGGAGAGGATTTCAACCTATGAATCTTTGGAAGACATACTCGTAATTTAATGCATAAAGATACCACATATATATATATATGTTATCAAGGCTTTTTTTAAAAAATAGACAAGGTATGTTGGTTTGTAAAAGCAAAGAAAATAATACCATTACTGGGAGTTCCCTGATGGTGTAGTGGCTTAAGGCTTCGGCGCTGGCGCTGTCGGCGCTGCGGCCTGGGTTCGATTCCCAGTCAGGGAGCTACCCACATACCAAAAAGCAAAAAAAACAAAAAAAAGAAAGAAAGAAAAAAAATAATACCATTACTATAAAAGACCTAGAAGCAACCTGGTAGTCCACAATGAAGAATGTTTTTCAGATTAAATTTTTTTAAATGATTCTTTCATAATTTGTAGGATTTTCCGTGGAGGCTAGTGGTTGTGAGAAGAGGCCTCATACGTTGACATTTCACAACTTTCTGCGTATTGAGTCCTTTCTACACACCTAGCGTTCCCTCCTCTCAAAAGTCCTCTAAGGTAAATGTTGTTATCCTCACTTACAAAGCAGACACTGGGCATCCCCTCAGGGTTAACTACGTTATTCTAGGCTACCCTTGGTAAGCAGGGGGGCTGAGATTTGAATTCAGACTCTTCTGGTGGCAAATCGTCACATGCAGCACCCAAAGTAATTTTATGAGGGTCCCGGTCGAAGACCAAGTGTCACATTTACATTGACTACATCAGTGCACTTGTCTGAAAGGGCAATAAGACTCATGAGCGAACAATGTCTGGCATGTTTCCTCCATGTTTAATAGATGCTCAATAAACAAAACCTTTATGCAATCACCACAGAGCTATTTCTTCTGAGATCAGACTCATTTCTTGTCGTAAGAAGGTAGCATTTTCCCAATTAATGGGGAGATCCAAGTGCAGGCTCTATAATATTCTCCTTGTGGGCATCCCCAGCCAACTCGGCCTGCTGCTACTGCCTGCTGGTCCCCTGAGAAGGCTCTCTCATGAGGTTGCTGCTGTAAGAAGAGTTCAGTGATCCCCCCATTGATTGAGTCTACTGGGAACCTGCTTTTATTTGAAAGTCTGAATTGAGACAGTAGACAGACAGGCACCCAAAGATACTAACAAGGAGTGTAGGCGCTTTGCCCTTAAAAGTACTGATTTTCACTACCTTCGTGGGTGGGATAAATCATTTTGTCAGTCTTCTTGGGCAATTCTGGGTGGATAGAAGCTCAGAGTTTATAGCTTAATGGAAGCACTGGTAACCCTGGCAGTTAAACAGACACGAGTTAAACACCCAACTCTAATAAAGTGCTGAGGGGCAAGACAGCCTAGGCGGTTTGGTCCGGCTCCCCAGCAGTCGCGAACGCCACCGAGCAAGCCGAGTTACTTCCAAAGCAACCGCCGTGTTTCCGAGTGACGGGTGCTCCGAGGCTTCGGGGCTCAGCGGGTGCACCTGCTGGGGGGCGTCTCCAGGGCGCGGGGAGCTGTCAGAGCGCAGCGCTGAAGCCCAGGTCTCCCTAGGTGTGTACCCTTCTCTCCTCCTTTCGCCTTCAAGACTTACTTCCCTACATACTCTTTTTCATCTGCTCAACTTTGGCTGAGTAGTCCCTTGTTTCACTTGCCATGAAAATTGAGGAGACTTGGAAATCTGAAAATAATCGGAAATTGGCAGCTTTGATGTTTCTTAAAGGAATAAAAACGGCATGGGTGCATACCCCGCCCGTCCCCCCGCCCCACGCACCCACAGCCGGACACACATCCTCGCGCTCCTGCAAGCTAATACCGTGTCCTGGAGGCTTGTGGAAGGGGCTTCCCAGAGACACCTGCCAAGTTGGGGTTAGCAGCTGCTGTGGGGGTCTGCTCTCTGCAACCTGGGTTGGGGTCGCCCCACCCCCACAGAGTAAAACTCCTCTGATCAGGCGCTGCAAAGAGTGAGAGGTTCTACGGCGGCGGCGATACCCAGGTCAGGGCAGAACTTTCAAACGGGCTGAGTTCTAGTTCATTCTGAGCAAAAGTGCTTAAGAGCCCTGGGAATTGGGCAGACTGAAAACACGGAGAGTAAGTAGTGTCACCCACGAAAAATGACCGTCGTGATCAGAGCAAAGCTTGGGACCCGCAGTGTGCACGCCAGTTTACACCCAGCCGTGGGCGCCGGGGTGGGCCGCGTTCGCGCGTGCGCTCCCCACACCTGGGGTTTTCTTTGAGACGAACAGGACCGTCGGGGCGGGGGCAGCCCAGCCTACGGGACAGATAGGACCGAGTCCGACCGAGCGGGTCCCCGAGAGGCGAGGTGCGCAGGCCGGGAGCCCAGAGTTTAAGCGCCCCCCCCCCCGCATACATCCCCAAGGAAAAGACACCCAAACGGGCAACCTCCACACCATCTGATCAGAGGAAACTGGGTTCGCCTTGCCCCTCCCCCCTTCGGGCTTTTCAGTCCATCAGGATAATTAGTGGGTTTGGCTGAAGGCAGAAAACCGGAGGCGGGTCCGAGGGGGCGGCCGAGCTGCACTTGAGAACCCAGGCTGAGCCGGAGTGAGCGTCGCCCGCGGATAACCCGCCCCCGGCCCGGCCCGGCCCGGCCCGGCCCGCCCAGCGCCGACCCAGGCTGCCCCGCCGGCCGCCGACCTCGCCTCCCCGGGCCGAGCCGGGGTTCCCGTGGGCGTGCCGAGCGGCCTGGATCCGGCGGCGGCGTCCGCGCTCCGCGTTTTCGCTCCCGCCGGGCCCCGGCGGCCGAGGGCGGGGTGCGCGGCGGCGAGGCGGCGCGGGGCTCGGAGTCGGAGCGCACTCGCCTGCCGCCGGCTGCCAGCGTCGCGTCCCCGCAGCCGCCGCCTCCCGACAGCGCGCCCCGGGACGGGCCGGCCTCGCACCGCCCGCGCCGACTGCCCCGAGGGGCGCACGGCCACTGCCGGCGCTCTGGATGGTTCGCGTGCCGCCCAGCTTCGGCCGCCCCTGACGCCCGGACCGCAGCCCCGCAGAGACCCGGCGCGGCGCCGAGGACCGTGCAGCCGCGTTCCCCTTCCTCCGCGCGGGGTGAGTGGCAGCCCGGCTCCGGGCGGGCGCTGCAGAGGGGCTGCGGGCGCGGCGGTGCGCAGCCAGCACCGCAGGGGGAAAGCCGGCACCTTCGGGGTCCCTGCGGGCGTCTGTGACACCCAGGCGGGGTCGGTGTGGAGGAAAATGCGGGAGAGGGTCCTAGTCTGTTCGTTGGACTGTGCAGTGGACACCCACCGGGCTGCAGCGCCAAGGGGGCTCCAGGCAGGCTGCCCGCACGCTCCTGCGTGCTGCACCGCAACCCGCGCTCCCCCTGACTCTCCGCTGCGGGGAAACCCGTTCCGTGGCCCCGGAGTTGGGGCGATGCGGGAGCAGGGAGGCGAGGGTGCGTTGGCCTGTGCCCGCCGCTTAGGGTCGCCTGTCACCTCCTGGCGTCGGGAAGGAGGGGGCCGGTTCTGCCCTAGGGCCGCGGGGAGAGGGCCGGCGGCTTTCTGGCAGGGCTGCGTCAGCCCCCCGCCCCCCGCCTCTCGGGCGGCGCTGCCTCCGGCCCGGAGCACGTCCGGGGGAAAGGCTGGGGGCGCCTTCCTCCCTTTAGGCAGAAAAAGTTGAAGACCCCGGGCTTGTTCGGGGCTAGCAGGACCGGGACTCCGATGCGGCCGGCGCTCTTCCATCTCCACTGCCCTCTAAGAAAAACGAACGGCGTCGCCAGGGACTGTGCGCAGTGGCGCGTTATTTGGGGACTTGGGGGCGATGGCCCACAGATGGTCTTCTGGAGGCTGAAGACCAAGGAGGGGCTGGGGGCAGCACGGCGGGCCCCGCGCTGGGCCCCGGGGGGTGCACGAGCACGAGGCAGACGCACTCGCTGCCGTTTCCCGGCGCGGACGGAGGCAGGGCCGCGGCCCGAGCGAGGTGGGGACGCCCGCGGCGGCGAGCCCCGGGACGGACCGCTCAGGCGCGTCGGGGCCGGGAGGCTGCGCGTCTGCGCGCGCGTGTCTGCGGCGGTCAGGCCGGAGTCAGGAAGGACACAGCGGCTTCCCGCGATGGTCCCCGCGCTTGCTGGGCGGTTCTGTCTGCCTCCACTTGGATCAGCACTCAGGTGACCGTGTCTACAGTTGATGGAATATAATGATGGGGGTCGCCATCCGATCCTTGTAAATGTACTTCTGGAGTGAAAGGAACTCGGGTCTGTCCCTTCACATGGGCCCAAGGTGTAGCTGGGTGAGGGGCTGAGTGTTGGCCCTGAGCCTGCCTCTCCAGATGTGTGAGCTCAGCTGTTGCCTGTCACTTAGGTGACAACTGGCCGTTTCCCACTAAGCCTTTGCTGTCTCCATTATCCCCGGTGAAGTGTCAATGTTCAGCCGCCCTCTATTATCAGGAGTGGACTCCAGCCCCTCGGGAAGCAGCAGCCCTGTTTGACCGCCCCCAACAATATGTCTGTTTTCAGACTCTAGGAAGGAAAAAAAAAACTCCATGACAGCGAGATGATAGATACATTTTGAATTAAGCACCAACTTAATCCAAAGATTCTGCTTGAATCAAGACAGCTCTGGAAGGATGATGCAATATTTGTCAAGCCTTTTTCTCTGGAACACTATTTACTCCCACCAGGGGATTTTAAACTTAAACAGCAGCCATTTATCTTGCTGTCTGGCGGGGCCCAGTTCAGTTTGCCTCCAATGGGGTCCTGGTCTAGGTGTCTGGGCTTGGCCTGGGACAGAAAGCTGTCATTGTAGCCCAGCTGGAGGCTGAAGAACGCAAAATACAGCACCTGCTGGTACCAGGGGGTTTCTACATGCCATCCACCGGCAGTCAGGAAACACAGGAGGGGGTATTTCACAGGCTCCTCCAGAAATGTTTATACAAAGGATTTAAAGGTTAACAGTGCCTGTGCTCTACATACTAAATCCAAAAGGTGCTAGAAATAAATGGACGTTACAGTGAAGAGTTAGCACACTCGCTGATGAACTTGAAAAATCTGTTTTAATATGTCATGGCCAACAAAAGTGACTCATTCTGGTGAATAAGTCTAGGTAGAAAAAAGGGAGGAAAAGGGGGAGGGGGAGGGGAAAATCGGGTGGTGCATAGCGGTAGCCATATTGATGGGAGCCAGTAGGTTTAGGGAGGTAACTTTTCCGTCTTTAATTTGGTATTCGTTGGTGATTTATCACTGTAGGAGCCTGTGGGTTCATAGGTTTCTAAAATAAAGACGATATATTTTACTAAAGTGATAGATTTAATCAGTTCTACCAGCAATGCCAGTGAAACTTAAGAAGTTTATCATGTTTTTATAATCAAGATCCATTGACTGACCATTTGTCTCTGTAATAAAGGGGATTGTAATGAGTCGGTTTGGGTCACCCCAATAAAATCTAGTATCAGCCGGGGAGAAAAAAATCCTCATAGGGTTAATAGCTAAAGTAGTAAGAGTCAGATGTGGGTAAAAGCCTGCTTTTTCCTGGCATCCTCTCCTGTGACAACTCTGAAAAGACACCAAAGAAACAAGGTTAACATTTCGAAATGACATCATAAGGTAATTTCTCTCAAACCTTTTGTGACAAAACACAAAGAGCTGAGTATTATATGAGTGCCTGTATGAAATGGAACAAGAATTTTAAAAAATTATTTTCCAGTAATTAAGTAACTCTCCTATCATTTGGGTTGTCCCATATCACGGGAAATGGTTTTCAGGAAAGTTTGTCATTGCCAGTATTCCTGTTATTGCAATTATTTTCCTGGTTAAAGTCGTTTATAGAGAGTACATCCTTCCTTTTAAAGAAGGAAAGTAATTTTAAAAATAAAAGTGATTTTCTTCTGTGCATAGAAGTGTTAAAGATGTCACTTGACCAGGACATCTCCTGCCCCTTAGAAATAATAGCTCTGACTTCCCCTTCTCTTATGTGAAAGGATGGCCTTGCCGAGCTCTTCCTCGTGTGAGACCATTCCGTTTGCTGGAATCCGGTGTGCTTTTCCGCAGTGAAAAGGAGTTAGGGGCGTGAGCCAGCTGTTTCTTGGCTGGCTGGCTGGCTGGCTAGTTGGTATTTTAAGGTTCCATCAGTGTTTTCCCCTGTGGTCCCCGAATGCAGCATTACCGTATTGTGCACGAATCTCTCTAGAAGGTTGGTGTGAGCAAACGAGATGGGAGAGGAGAAAGTACCATCGTCCGCCTGCCAAGTCCTGCAGTTCCTCGAAACCTCAGGCAGCACCGGGAGCCAGCGCTCCAGGACGGAGTGCCAGGGACCGGCCTGGCACCCGGGACCGGCCTGGCACCCGGGACCGGCCTGGCACCCGGGCCGCTGCGGCCGCCCTCGGCTCCCCGGCCACGAGGCACCCTGTTGCCTGTGGTCCTGCTGAATGGAGCCCAGGACACTCACTGCAGGTGCGCCGGGGAGCGGTGGCAAAGGCCTGGCCTGGCCCGGGGGCCCGCTGCACCTTGGTGCCCCGTTCCCCTCTCCGCTGGAGGAGAGGTGGTGGGAAGAGCCGTGCTTTACAAGTTGGAGCACGCTGATGTCATGACACGTCTGGCAAGGAGATACGACAGAACAGTCAGATCGCTCCCCGTGTGCCAGAATGACACGGTTTTTCCGAGAAGCGTTCCTGAGCCCGGGGTCCTTTGGCACTGACTATTTCCAGTTATTAGTGGGGATCAAACCTCTCAACGAGGATGTGATAATTCTTCCCGTGTCTCTGTTTTGTGCGCCTCTTTAGACTAAACTCCAAATGCACTTTCGTTGCTTTTGAAGGGACCTCTCTGTAGGAGCAAGAATGGTTGCCCAGCCTGAGCTGGTTAGACCCTTCCAGGTTCATTTCCCTATAAAGAGAGATGTTAAATTTAAAATAAAAATAAAACACGTCAGCAAGGCGGAAGCAAATGTAAACATTTGAAAACTTAGAGCAGTACGCTAGCAAACAGCTGTCATTCACCTTTACTTGGTGCTTCAGTGATCCTAAACACTAAGTGACCAATTAAAATGCACTTGCTCACTGGTAGATCTGGGGTAAACTCTTGGGAGAGATGCCTTTCATTTCTAGTGGATTACACTCAGGAGAAAAAAATCAGGGCTGTGTTATTTCAGTTGTTCAAACGCTGAAGTCATGTACTCCTAAGAGTTTTGTCCCAGTGGCTGATTTATAGCAGCCACCAGCCTCTACTTTGTGTATGCTGCTCTCCGTCTCCTCCTGTTCTCTTTGGGTCTCTAGAAAGAAAGCTTGGTCAATAATACAGTGAAGATACTGCACTCAGATGCAGACCCGTCGGGAGACTCCGCCGTGCGGCGTGCTCTCACTCAGCTGCCCTTCTTTTATCTGAGGCGCAGATCCCACAGCTCGCAATTATGGTCTTTGACTTCGGTAACAATTCTGTTTGAAATGTTTCCAATTACACACAGTATTGGCGGCATGTAGCAGCTGCATGCCAAAAAGCATTTCGAAGTGTGTTCCAAGAATCAGGCTGTGATTGCTTTTAATTTAAATAAAGGCTATTTGGTTTCCTGTGAAGTTTTTTATAATCACCTTCTCCCCCCCCCCACACACACACACCCCATTTTTGTTGCCTTAAAAAAAAACAAAAGTCCGATATAAAGTAGCCACCACTTAACGTGATACAGTGTTGGCCTTGGTGTTCTAGAATGGCCATTTGCTATGAGCAGGCAGAACTGAACAGTTCAATAAAGGAAATTTGAAAGAAACATTGTATAGCAGCTTAGATTTCCTCAAAGAAGAAGAGGGAACAGATTATCTGATAGTATATTGTAAGTAGCTATTGTTTTCTTGTGTTTCCCCCTCCGTTTTTAGGGATCTGTCATTATAATTCTCTTTTTAGGTTACTGGAGATTATTTCGTGCACTATCTCTCCTTCAGATTCCTCTATTTGTTTTGTGTTTGTTTGTGTTTGAGCCCATGAACATGTGTTAAAAACACACAGAAAGGGTAGAGAGAGGCCAGGAAAAATATTCTTAAAATGGGAGGTGGGAAGCAGCGAATAATTTCACCATTTTACAGGAACCAAATCCCCCAGATTTGCCCCCTCCAGGGGCTCAAAAGCTCTGAACACTGAAACCTTTTTAAATGGTAGTGGTTTAAATCTTTTAATAGCTACCAGATAGACTTGACTTATTAAATCTGAAAATAAGAAAATATACACTGTGAGGACTTGAAGTGAAGGGATTGGTTACAGGACTGGGGGGTTCTGTCCCTAGGATGGTATGTTGGCCCATCTGAAACCTAACACCTAGAGCTACAGGCTATCCAATAGCAAGGTGCTAAGATGGTCCTAATTAAGGTGTTTTCACACAGGCTCTTTCAATCCTGGCAAAAACATCCTATAGAATAAAGTGCTTCTTTGGGTTGAACAGTAGTGGACTTGCATAAATGCCCACATCTCTTCTGGAATTTTTGGAAATCCTCCACCACGTAATAAATAGTGCTGTATAATCCAAATTTGTAAATGCCATGTTTCATGTAGGCCCTGTAGAGACCGCTGAAATTAACCCAGGCTGCAGGGATCCTTGAGACCCTGGAGGTGAGGTTACTCCCAGATCCAAACAACTACCCCTAATGAACCATAGTGCAGGCCTTTGATCAAATCTGGGCGAAGGTGTGAGGTTAGCCTTAGTGCAGCAGGGCACTGGGAAGCAGTGCCCACCACCCGGTACCTAGACATTCCCTTTATCCTTGGAAACTGTCTTTCAATTAAGCAAAACCTCCTTGGAGGAAATTTGCTCGGCTCGAGGTAAAATGAGGTTTATGCTGCTTTACCCACTGAGCCCTGCAGCCGCCAGACGCTTGCCCCACACCGGCCTGTGGCCATAGTGACAAACTCACAGTCACTGTGGTTGAAACAGAAAGTCTGTTAAAGCCCTTGTCCATATTGACCAGCTCCCCTGCCCCCGTGCAAGCCTGTCTTCTGGATACCAACACATCCGTTAAATCTAAGAACAGTAAACTCATTTAAACCATATTATAATTTCACCGAAGGCATTTACACCTAGTGTTTCTTTTATCTCACTGATACACAAATAATATGGTAATCTTCTGAAGAAACTTGAAACTTGTTGACTGTAATTGATATTTTCAACTTACTTACATACTTGAATAGTCTAAATTCTCTAGTTAAGATCTTAAAAAAGAGCCAGATAGTGTGGCGTTTGTTTTGGTTGAAAACATCTTTCTCCTTCCTCCTCCTGAGAGCGGCCCGAGGTGACCTCTGAAAATGGTTTGCTACTCACTGGACCCAGGGAACCTCGCAAAATCATGCACATGAAGAGGTTCAAATCTTCGTAACCGTTTTAAGAACTTTCATGAAACTGCCCAGGCCATCGAGCGTACGCATATGGAGTATCTAAAAGATGTCACGTTGCAGAAGCAGCGTGTGCCAGTCTGTCGTTGCAGAGGCGGAGTTGGGGGGGGGTCCCCAGGCTGAGTGGTGGGGGTAGACGTGGACCAGGTGGTCCAGAAGGAGGGCAGGAGTTTGCTGTATGCGATCAAACATGCAGAGAGTAATGCTGAACTTAAGGGTTTAGATGCGGATTCTCTGGTCCACAAGTGCATCCAGGTGAGCAAAGCTCCCAAGATGCAGTTCGTGGGCGGATTGTCCCCTCCGTGCCTCTCCCTGCCGCACTGAGATGCTCCTCCCTGAACCAGGGCAGACAGTTCCTAAACCAGAAGAGGAGCTTGCCCGGCAGAAAAAGATATCCCAGGAAACGCTGAAGAAACAAAAACTTACACAGCCTGGCAGGAAATTCAGCATCAAATAAATGCTAATAAAAGTAAAAACTAAAAAGCTCTTCCAAACAATTTAGTCAATGGTTCGATTTTATGTAGGAAGACTGCTTAGTGCTCTCGTGTTGAAATACTTGTTATAATGTGTCAAAAGGAGACAGCGTTTTAAATTCTTCTGTGACGATGTAATTAATAAGTATGTTCAGTGCCCGAAGTGTATACATGTTACATAATTTTTAACAACAGATAAAGTTAGGTCTGAAGTGCATTAGAGAATCGCAGATGTTTCTTGTAAGGAAATACATATGCTCCAGAGGAATTTTGAACTGCTTTCTGATGCTTAGCTTTGTTCATTGCGAGGATCACATGAATAATTTCATTGAATCGCCTTGGTTCTTATTTACACAAGCCTTGAGAAGGGAGCTGAATCGATAAATAACGTACCCCCCTCATCTAGTTCTGAAATGCTTTAGCCTTTGTGTTTTTGTGAATGTGCAGGGAGGGAATAAAATACACAGACATGTTTGTGTTTCACTAACTTAATCGTACACATTCCCTTTGTGGCCCTTCCATAAGCTTAAACAGCTCGGCAGGCTGATAGCCAAAAACACGTCCTCAAATCCTGCCAGTGTTAAAAGAAGCCCAGGTTTTGTTCATGTTGAGGTATTGGAAATGGATTTTTTTTTAACCTTATGAATTTTGAGGAATAAACCAGAAAAATCATACTCTTCTTTTTTCCCCTCTTTCCCCACAGAAACCAAAATTATTAGTCATTGCAGCGCTGGAATGACACTGCTAGGCATCAAGTTTGGGTGCGAGTGTTTTAAACTTTGAAACAAAAGTTTCATTTCTCTGGTTAAGCGGGAAGCAACCAGGTTACTATAGTACACGATGGGGCTTTTCTTGTTATTTCTATGTTTATGTTGCCTCTAGACACTCGCTTTTTTACTTTGGCTCAGTAACTTTTTGCCAAATACTTGTCCATTTATCCTCTATCTTGAGCAGAGATTCAACAATAGACAGTGATGCGGTATAATGGTGCAGAAAAACACCATTTTTCTAGAGCTTTTTTCTGCAAATCGGAAAACTTGGACTGCAGTACAGTAGCTTTGTGATTTGGGGTCAGCCTCTCAGCCTCTCTGGGCCTCAGTTCCTCCTTCACGAAGTGAGGGAGTTAGGTTAGATCAGTGCGTATGATCCAAAGGTTTGAATCATAAAGACCTGTAGAGCTTGTGCAAGATGCAAATGCGTTGAGACTTTTAAGGAGGTAGATTTGGGGGAGGGTCTCGCACATGTCACCTGCAAAAGCCCCTCAGGGAATTAGGTGCACAGCTGTGGCTGAGGCCACCAAGTCGGATGACCATGACCGCTGAGATTGCCTCCCAGTTCTGAAACGCTGCGTTTCTGATCTTCCTAGGCTGAGCTCACTCCCTCTCTCCCTCCCTTCCTCTTTTGTTCATTCGTTCATTGATTTGCTCGTTCATTCATTCGTTCATTCCTTCATTTGTTCATTCATTCATTCACTCACTCACTCATTCATTCATACATTCATCCTTAGCAGCTACGTTCATTCCTAGTGTCGCTGTCAAAATATTATAGATATTCTGACCCAGTTCCAGGAAGGTCTGTGTTCTGCGCCTGGAAGTGGGTGGTGACGGACAGGGCGTGGAGTCGTGTTTGTTCGCCGTCACATCCCCACCCCGTACACACGCCACACGCCGCCCGGCCTGTCGTGGGCTCGTGGCAGCTGCAGAGACCCCAAAAGTCTGGAAACTTTTGGAAACGTGGTATTAGTTACGCTTTCAAATAATATGCTTAATATGTTCTTTGTCATCCTCCAACCACCTTTCAGGTCAAGTGCCACCAAATTGAAGAAAAACAACATAATATATAGATTATTTTCTTTATGTTTCCAGATTTGGGGGATACATACAGTGTATTGATTGTATCTTTTTCTAGATTAACAATTGGTTTCATTGCTTAAAATATGGACGTGCATCACCTGAAAAGATAGCTGGAGGTTGACCAACACAAAGGTATTGAGCATGTTACTTAAAAGTATAATTAACATATGATTGACAAATAGTTTATCCTATGAAAAACATAGTTTATCCTGTTTTCTTATCTTTTGGGCTCCTGCATTTGTTGAATGAATGCGTGTCCAGCCTTCTGTTGTCATCTTACTGTGTGTCCATTTAAGTAAGAAATAGTCCCAGCCACATCACCCTAAAGGTTTCAAAGCTTATCTGACAGATTCACAACTTTATTACAGTTTTCAGTATTATTTCAAAATATTTTGAATTACAAAAATGAAAAATTTAAATAGATCTTCATTAATACAGGTTTCTTCATAAAGTGGGTGTGTGAGTGTGTACGTGTGTGTACGTACCTGTGTATGTGCAATTAAACCCTTTGTCCTTCTCAACAACAGAAATGCCAGCTCTCATGTTTTTGGATTAGTGAGGCAATTTTAAACTAGTTCATTGTAGTTATTTTTATGTCCGACAATGGTTTCTAGCCTTCTACAGTCATGAGTCCCTATTATATCTTTCATAACAGATGAAGTGCTTTTAAACTGGCCACATCCATACTGTCTAGAACAGGGCTGTCCGACCCTTTGGCTTCCCTGGGCCGCACTGGGAAGAGAAGAACTGCCTTGGGCCACACGTAAACCAC
Organism: Lyroderma lyra; assembly: GCA_004026885.1. Taxonomy (NCBI): domain Eukaryota; kingdom Metazoa; phylum Chordata; class Mammalia; order Chiroptera; family Megadermatidae; genus Lyroderma; species Lyroderma lyra. The sequence goes on along the minus strand of PVJL010002044.1, from coordinate 193,339 downwards.
ACTAACACTAATAATAGCTGTTGAACTAAAAAAAAAAAAATAGGTCGCAAAAAAAGTCTCATAATGCTTTAAAAGTTTGTGTTGGGCCACATTCAAAGCCATCCTGGGCTGCAGGTCGGACATGCCTGATCTAGAAGGTTCATTTCCACAGTGTATGTCTCTCTGGGTGTGTAGTGTAGTCGTAGATAAGTCTCAGTAAAATGTGATAAGCATGCTCTCAGTTTTTTCTCATAATAATTGTGATGTATCTGAAAGTTTTATTATCAAGCACTGAAAAATTCTGTTGTGTAGTTGTGTGGAAATGATTAAAAGGGTTTGTTGCCCATTGTGTCTTTTTGCTTTTTCTACTTTACTCTTTGAAAATTTGGGCTATTTTCTATCATTATCCATTATTACCATTACTGTAGAGCACAGATAGACAAAAATAAAAAGAACTTAAACCAGTCAATGCTACTACTGGTTGTGACCTTCAAAGCACAAACAAAAGGAGACATTTGATACTTACTTAGTTTACTTGATATTTTGGTTGTTGTATGTGACATTCTGGGGTGGGGGGGAGGCGGTTGTTTTGTTTTGTTTTGTTTTTATTTAAAGGAAGAACTGTAAAAACTCACCATTCTATAATAAAACCTGAACACCTGTCCCCCTTCCTCTGCACGTCTTCTCTCTGTGGGCACGGCCAGTAGCCAAGTCGGCTAGAGCTCTTCTTTTCCTGCTGCGTGCCCATTGCCCAGTCCAGTAATCATGGCCTTGGACTGAAAATTTCTGCCTCAATTATCTACTTGAGTTGTTTGCACGAGGCAACTAGAAAACTCTCTTTTAGTGGTCATGTGAAGAGATACTCTGAGGCATTTCAGTCAGGAAAAAAGCTTAAGTAGTACATACAAGGTTTAAGGATCTTTGGAGATAAATTGAGACCTGATTCAAGTATGACCTAAAGGCTTATTATTTGTAGGTTTCACTTTCCTGAAGGTTACAGCTAGTCTGCTGGTTTGTGCTAGACTTCAAGCAAATACGGAAGGACAGGTGTAGGTCATTCCAGGTGGGCTCATGGCTCACTCCTTCCTTTCAGGTCTGTGCTCAAACCATCCCATACGAGGGGAGGGGAGGGCTCCTGACCAGCCTATGAAATAGCAACGCCCTTGCCTTCCCGCAGACACCACCCAGCACGACTGAAAGCCTTTAACCTGTGTCACTTCTCTCTGTAGCATCACCACTCTCTGATAGATACTTACACAGCTGTCTGTCCAATGAAGACGTCTTCATGCTGTCTTGTCTACTGATTTACCTAGGGTCTTGTCTACAGTCTTAGAACATGCCTGGTACATAGGAAGTAGGTGATTAATAAATACCCACAGAATCAATTATTACAGAAATATAGGAAGCTAACTCTGCTTCCGATTGGAACACGCCCCACCTAATCTAACACTGTGTAGTGCTGAGCAGGTCAGGGAGTTTTAAACGTATAGTCTCTTCCTTACAATAGAACTATAAGGTTAGCAAGTGGCCAACCTCATCTTACATGGTAGGCATTTGTGGACCACTTTAATGTTATATGTAAAATAAAGACAAATAGAACCCAGTATTCTGCTTTTACCTGAGTGAAAATTTCTGGAATCGAGATTTTTGTTGTTGTTTTGGGGGTTTTGTAGGATTTTCTTTTTTGCAGCTAGAGTGGAGTTTCTGAGCTGTTTTCCCCCTTTATACAAATAAAGCCAGAGACACGGATAGATACTGAGGAAAGAGACTGATCAAATGTCCCTCTCCCTTCTCTCCACCACAAAGTGACCAATGAAATGTAATTATATCGCAAACAGATGCCATATGAATGGAAGTAAGATTGAATATTCACAACAAGGAAGCTATGTGACTTCCCTCCTCCTAAGCCACTCACACTACTCTAACCTTAAAAAAAAAATTAAGGCAGTATCTTCAGGCAGACCTATGGTGTTGCCTCGTCAGTTAAAACAAAGATGACAGTCATCTTTCACTCAAGAATCCTGACTTAAATTCCAGAGGTGCAAAGGTAATCCCCTAAGTGATTTCAACCACCTTGGTAGCAAGCCTGATTGCTGGAAATTATTACTTTAATGTCTCAGTTTTCCGGGGTTAAATGGGCAGTGAGTCAGGTTTCTTATTAAGGAGCGGAGCCAACTTATTTGTCCAGAAATTATCATATTTTAACTCTGGAGTTATTTACTATTAATAAGGCTGATACCTCTGAAGTGCACACAGCACTTTCAGAGTCATCTCATCTACCTTCATGTATTTTGTGTGGACGTCTAACCAAGGTTATCCCCAATTTACTGATAAAGAAACTGCCTTTTAGATCAAGAGGGAGCTTCCTAAGGAGCTTTGATTTGGCAGTTCCTAAATCAATTAACATTTACCGTTCAGTTTTTAGAAAGAAAAGAGAGGGAAAGTCAGCAAGCACTTTTAACTGCTATAAAATTGTTTGATGATGTTTTCTTGTTTTGTAAATATCACTGTGTATGTTGTTCTATATTAAATGGTTTTAGATAGCCTCTCCTACTATTACTAACTTGCATTGATCTTGGATAAGTTACTTAATTTTCTGGACTTCTCATCCACTTTGTGCCTCTGTTTCTTCATTTGTAAAATGACTTTTAGGCTCAAAATTTCATAATTCTAAAATATGGATTTGGAAGCTATAACTTCACAGGGATAGATAATAAATAGGAGCCGATTTGTTTATTATTAATTATCATCAGCCAAGATTGACTAGAATTATTTCATGATCTACTCAAAATTATTCCTATTAGCCAAGTGCAACTTTAGAAAATGGTCACTTTCTCCGTGATTCAGTGTGGCCAATTCGAAGTTCAACAAAAGCCGTATTTTATTTTTTTTGTGGGGGGGGGAGGGAGTTCCCTGGCTGGGAATCGAACCCAGGCCGCGGCATTGAGAGCACCGAAGCCTTAGCCACTACACCACCAGGGAGCCCCAAAAACCGTATTTTAAAGACTTAAGAGAATATGCACTTTCCCTTAGCAAAAGTCTGGTTTAATAGGTTACATTATAGTTAATACGAGGAGCTTTCAAAAATGCAGTAATATTAAGAGCAAATTATTAATCTGATGTCACAACAATGGCATACTCACGTTCACACTAAAAATTACAAATATGAGTACTGTGTTTATGCATAGGAAATGTAGAATATTTAAAAGGTCGAACCAAAGTAGTCCATTCATTTAGGGAATCAATAGTGACTATAACTTTGTTTAAAATGGATGCATTCAGTGACCAAACTGGAATCAGTTTTGAGAGATTTAGAGAGAGTTTGCTAGAAAATAAAAATAACTCAACAACCATTTTAGTTACATTCCAGATATTTTTCAAAACCATAATAATCTCATGTCCCCCACTCTCCAAGTAAAATCTGCTGTAAATATGCAGTAAATGACGAAACTCCTTCTGTGTTCACTTGGAATGTTGGCGTCCGCCATGTGCTTACGGGCCTGGGTATGCCATTTCTGCAGCCTGTGACGTGTCGCAGGTTCTCAGGACCCTGGAGCTTACTCACAGTCTCATTGGGCTGAGCCCCGGCCCCCGGGGACATGTCACGGCCCCGCCTTACAGCTCAGAAGGTGGGGTCTGTGCATTGTTCAGGTGAAGCAGCAATGGCGCGTCTCCTGGCCGATTCGTAAGTGGCTGTGAAGTGCTGTCCAATAGGAAGGACTGTGTAAATGTGACATTAATAATCACCAGTTTGAATCTGGGTCACTTCAGTCATGACTCAAAGATCAAACACTATCAGCTGGTAATGAGTGTGTGAAAGTCCTGCAGGAAGACATTCCATTTCTTAATGACACCTTTGTGGGTCTTCTCAGCAGACTGTTAAATGTGGACCAGGAAGAGAGGCACCATGGCCCTCGGTCTGGGGACCAGCCTCCAGGTCACAGCCGGCACAATTTGCAGAGATGTTTTCGGAGCTGTTTCCAGTGCTTTCTGTTGGTGCAGCTCCCTAAGAGCGTATCCGGGCCCTTGAGACTTCTGCCTCCTTTCCTGACGTTTCTTCACTGCAGAGGGATGGCAGCTCTTTTGCATATTCTCTGCCATCCTTTCTCTTCTCTGAAAAGGAGAAATTGCACTTACAAGTAAATGCATGTTAACCATCTAATGCTAAACTTTCCCAGTTTTGTTTCAGTTGGGGGGCATCATTTTCATTCTAACATGCCTTTGTGGGAGCCCCTGTGGTCTGCCAGGCACTGTGCTAGGCTCTGAGAGTACAAACACTAAGTAGGAGGGGTTGCTGTCTTGAAAAAGCTCCCCATTTTGTAAGGAAGGAAGGCATGCAAAAAAAAAAAAATTGTAGTAGAGGCAGGAATAGAGAGCAATGTCCTAGATATAGTAGCGGCACCAAGGCGGGAGTCATTTGTTCTGGTGGATTGTGGAGGAAGGCATTCCAGAAGAGGAGTGGGGGCGCTGGCTCTTCATACCCGAACGGGAGTAGGCTAAGCCATTGAGCTGGGTGTGCACGCGGTCTGGGCAGAAAGAGGAGGCAGGAAACGTGAGACGCAGGATGCTCAGGGAATTCCACGTCTTTGCATTTGGCTCTCAGATTAATTATGCTCTTGGTCGTGGAGTTGTTGGCACCTCTAGAAAACTTCAGTTTCCATCAGAAAGAAGATATGAACTTTGACAACTTTAACTGTGATCCTGTCTTTTTTCTGTGGTTGACTTGAAATTTCGGAGTAGAAGCTCTCTATTCTCCTGAAATGTTGTCTCTACTGGGCCAACCTACGAGGTTTACACTTGTGTCTTTTCATTGTTATGTTGCTACAATCTCAGCTTATTTACTTATCAGTTTCACTGCCAGGTTTCAATTTCAGCCTCAAGTATAACGAGTGTTATATTTTTATGACATTTGCTTTAATACTGTAAGAGCTTTCCATGAAAGCTAATAGTTGGAAAAAAAGAAGCATGAATGTCACCAAGTGGCCTCCAGATGTGTTTTATTGTGTTGGTATCTCCGTTTTGCTTTATAAAAACTTTTTTTAAGCATAGAAAACCTTACCAAGCAGAAATGGCAGACAATAGACTCTTAGGATATGGACTAATTTTATTTCCTGATTGTTGTTTCTTGAACTCCTGTTTTAAAAACTATGATTCAGCTAAAAAAAAATCCATAACAGTATGAAGTACTGTACTTTTCAAAAGCAAATCATTATGTTTGTTTTTCAAAGATATACTCACTTCTTGGTTTAGAAGTTTCCCTGTGTTTCAATATGTACTTCTTCAATGTTGTGATATTAAAATTGTTATTTAACATCTTCTGGAATTTCTGCCATCTAATTGTTCATTGAGCAATCAGTATGTTTTCAGGCAGTCTGTCTGGCGTGTGATAAATGTTTTGTAGCATATGCAGCTCAACATGCCAATTTCAAAGGGCTTTACAAGCTTTAATTAATTTTCACAACAACCAGATGCACTCTGCTTTATTCATGGGAAGTCCACAGACAGTTGAGTTCAGAGTGTTGTCCTGATAAGTCTAGCAAGGTGGCTTTAAACTTTCTCTGGATAGCTGAACACTTCTCACACATGAGATTTCCTGGAACCCCAGCATGGAAAGTGGGTCTCCTCTTGCCAGGAGACAGTATAGGGGTTCACTCTAGGGCTGTCAGACATATTGAAATTAAAAAAAAAAAAACACCCATCATGCAAAATTTGAATTTCAGATGAACAATAATTTTTAACATAAGTGTGTCCCAAATATTACAAGGCCTTAAAATAATATTGGTGGCCTATCTGACATTGAAGTTTAAGGGGGCATCCTTTATCCACCTGGCAACTCGAAGCTCCTGGCTGTTAGCCCCACGGTTGGGGTCCTGGCTCCTTGAACACAGTTTGAAAACCACAGATAGGAGAAATCTAAACAGATGCTGAGAGAGAACTAATAATATATTTTTCTTCTCCGTCCCAATTTGGAGACTAGCATCACTTCCTTGACTATGTTAAAGCATCTGCATGATGTTGTGTCCCCTGCTACATGGTAGTTTTAAAGCAATGCTGCCTTTGCTTTGCCTTTATTGTTTCTGAGGATAAAATACTTTAGTATCCCAATCTTTGGGAGCAATGTTTGTTAAGTCACCTATTGGTAGGAGCTAACAATTTAACTCCTTTGACTAAGGAGAACGGATGGTGTAATCAGAATTGCAGGTTGGCCAAATGGAGTCCATATATTAACAGAAAAATGGATGGGAGCTTCCGCATGTGATTCTAAAGCACCCTGGGGGAGAGGTGTCACATGGGGGCGTATCCTTGTCTTTGGGTCTAGGTGGCATGTACGTGATTTAGTGGCCCTGGCTTAAGGACAGTACCCATTAAAGTAATTGGGTTATTTTGCTTCATTATTTTAAAGCAGCCCCTGCATATTGCTTTCATTTCTTGAGCTGACTTGTCTGTGGAGTATCCTTACTTAGTTGGCCATTATACAAGGGCTGTCCAAAAAAAAATCCAGCCATAAATGCCTTTATTTTTAGTATTACATGGCTGGATACTTTATGGGCAGCCCTCACTGACCTATTTCTATATGTCACAAGAAAGTCCATGGCAGATGGAAGGAAATGGGAAGGCAGATCCAAAGGTAGGACTCTACCGTGTAGTGGAGCGGGACTGGGGATGCAGTCATACAGGTGCACCAGGAATGGGAGGAAAGGCGACTGGCCCTCACTAGCAAATGAGCCTTCTGATGCTCAGTGTGGGTTGAGTGACTTTCAAGAGGCCGGATGTGACCATCAGTACGGGAAGACCTAGATCACTCACTTCCTGTTAGGGGTTCATCTCTTGCACCATAAAAACCAGTGTAAGCTCTCATCCCAGGAGCCGGATCACAGATGCCATCAGAATTCCTGGTTGTTGCCACTCACGAGGCTTGGAACCAGAGTCCATCTGCTTCTCACCAGCAGCTTCAGATACAAGCTGGATTTGAGCTGGATGGTTTCACCTTCCCGAAGCCTGGGGTCAGGGATTTTGCTTTTCATCAACTATATAATATAAGCTACAGGGGCATTTTCTTTTTCTTATTAGCATTTTTTAAAATTTCTCTTGGAGCCAGAAATAGCCTGTAATTTTATTCTTAGAATATACCTCTTTATAAAATCCTTTTATGGATGTTTTTATAACTCTGAAACTCATACTGAATCTGTAATATGGTAAAGCCCAAAATATTTGTATTTTTTCTTTTAAAGTATTAACACGTGCAAAAAATTACCTTTTGATTATGTTTACCTCCTTTCACAGTTCAAATAGGCTAGATTTTACTCTACATTTCTCAGTGATCAGATGAAGGTGGAGTTTAACAGGTGATTGGAGAGGATTTGCATGATAAAGCCTCGGAAATTAAAGTTTTTGTACTTGCTAAAACAACCTTTGAGGTTAAGGTTAATTCACACAAAGTAGTGCATGCTAAATTAAACTGAGTTATTGTTGACATTAATATGCAAATATGAAAATAATCTCCCAAGTGTACAAACAGTTGCTTTAAAATAAAACTACAGATTTTCTTCTTTAATTTAACTATATATTTAAAGTTCATATAATTTTCAAGAACTTACTGAAAATGGAATTTTTTACTTGTTAGGATGCATGCACATTGGATTTGGAAATCCATAGAAATAAATAACTTTCTTAAACTTTGATTTTTTTTTCCTTAGGAATAAACTCAGTGTTTTCTAGAAAGAAAAGTATGGGTGCCGTTCAGAATTGCCTAATCCTATTTCCGGGAGGTGTTGAAATCAAATAAATGTCTGATCAGTTGAGCCGCCAGATGGAATTTTATCTGAAACCAGTACAGCTTCTTTCATACTTTAGGACCCCTGTGATCTTTATCATAAAATCACATCATACCCCACTTGGAAGGCAGCCACTTAAGCGTGGAATATGACAATTGTTTAACAGGGCCTAGTAAAACTTAAATAATTTATGACTCAAGGAAGGGAACTGTATGTAGTTGAAACTTCCAGGGTCATTCAGGTAGGTGGACATAACCACCCGGGTGTCTTGGAACTATTCCAGGTTGAACTGGATGATGAGCTCATAGGCTGAGGCCTCCTTTGCTCTGTCTCCCTTGCTGGTTTACTTGTTGTCCATCAGCTCAGTACCACCTAACATAACGCTGGGACATTGACTCCACATCGATTCACAAAGAAATGCCCTGGGTCACACAGTGATGACCCTCTGGTCTGTAGCAAGTGTCTTCTGCAGGACTCTGATTCCAGAATCTGTGCTGCTCAGCTGCTGACCTCATGTTTGGGCTGTACCAGGCAGGGCACCGTCTGCAATGCCACACGGCTCGTCCCAAACGCGAACCTTGTTGAAGTAATATGGTTCCATTATCGATCCATCTGTTCCAGCGATGACATCACCACGGAGCAGTTCATTTGTCTTGTTTTGAGGTCACGTTTAATTGCATAGGTCACCAAGCGTGATAAATGACTGCTTTTTACTTTTCCTGAAGTCTGTGCCTCCCCGCTTCTCTGAGACTGCTGAACAAGGCGAGCAGTTTCCTTAATCGGTGCAGCTGGTGCCGTGAGAATGACACATGAGCAGAAAAGGTGACGGCTGTCTAAGACCTGCGAGAGCAGACCCAGGGAGCTAAACACAGAAGGTCCTCAAACTGGCTTGCTCACAGAGAGCCCCCCTATCCCACAGGAAGAAAGGAGGCACTAGGTGGCAGTCTTAAACAAACTTGAAATGACCTTTCCTCTTAAAACTGAAGCATTACCTAAAAGCAGTCACTTCTGTACCAAACAAACTTGGACCTGACCCTTGCTTCATAAAAACTGCAAAGCTGAGAGCATTGCGCAGTTTATGTCACATTATAGAATTTTGTTGTAATTAAAAACAATTCCATACATACTTTACAGGCCCATTTGGGGACTGATTTATTTATGGAGTTATTTTAATGCCTATTTTAACTTTATATTTTAATATGTTGTCAGAGAGCTTTTCTAGACTTTAAAGACTAGAAAAAAATGATGGTAGAAAATTATGCAGCTATTAAAAATAAAGATACAGAGGTAAAGTCATATGAGAAGATATTAAGGATATAGTTAAATGGAAAAGGTAGATGACAAAACAGAAAGTGGGGTGTGATCACTCATTGAGGGAGAGCAGGTATATTCATCTGTGTCAGTGTTCTATGTCAGGGTTGGTCTCTGGGAGATGAAGTTATTGATTTTTTTCTTATTGCTTGTTATTTTTCTACCAAAAACTACATTTTTTCTGCGGTCCAATAGATTTTTAAAATGCACACAACAGAGTTAAATTGTCTTCCTGATCTAAGATGAGCTACATGAAAATACTTACTGTCATTTCATTTTTCAATCAAGTATATTTGCCACCCTACCTTGTGTATTTTTTTGTGTTATACATTTACACTGTAGGATTTTTGTCATTTAAAATAATATAAAAAGTATTCCTCATGTTTCAAAGTATACTGAAAACAGATACTACACATATTTGCAAATTCTAAATGGATCTCAAGGATGATTTATATGTTTAATTTATCTCCTTTAGTTTCATCTCCAGGTGAGTGCTTATTGGACTAGATTCTATTGACAATAAACATTTATTAAATCACAAATTATTAATATTGGGTTTTAAGATTGGAGGTGAAGTTTTGCAGGGGTTATAATTAGTTTCTCTCTGTGTTTGTGTGTGTAAAGAGGAATGCATATCCTGCTTAAGATGGTACTTCTTATACTTTTGACCTACCTTCTGTCTTAGACTTTGATGTCATTTGGAATTAACGTTCCATTATAAGATAGAGAAAAGTGTGACTAAAAATAATAGAAATATTTTTTTAAAAAATTAACCACAACAATATACCAGAAATTTAATTCTGTTTGGGAAATACTCAGAAACAATGTGGCAAGACTGAGAATTTCTATGCCAGACTATATTCTAGTAACTTTTATTAAGAAAGCTCCCTAAGGGCAGTTCCATTCAGAAGGGATCATCGTAGACTTTGGGAGACAGTAGAGGTTATTAAACAGCATATCCTACCCTTAGCAGAATGCCTGGCACAGAACATACATTCAATATGTGTTTGCTCATCAATGATTGTGTCCATCAGGAGCAATTTTAGTATACAACAGATCATTTATACTGACCATCTGTATATACTTGATATAAAAGTCTTTAGAGAAGGGTTTTAGTAAGTTCAAGTCTGCTGAACGTGTCATTCTGTTGATTCCTCCATAAGGACAGTTAGTTCCATTGCGAATACTTATTAAAAATAGGAGTAGTCATCTCTTTGCCCTTCTTATACAGAAATTGGAATACTAAGGAGATTAGCTAACTCTTCGGCAAGGATGGCATCCAGATTCAGCCAATCCATTCAGCCTCCTACCTCCATTACCGTGCTCAGCACATGTTATAATTAATCGCTTTATACTTTGTCTTCTGCACCCTCCTGAACCTGGATGTCCTTGAGGAGAACAACTGTGGATTACTCCTGTTTTATTTTTTGAATCAAGCATATAATAGGGACTTAACATTTTTTACTTAATGAGGAAGTAAGTGTTTCTCAAATTCAAAGCTAAGTTTGGTATACCAGATCTTGATGACTGTGTCAGCCAAGCACTGTGAGAGCCACTGTCCATTTCTGTATCTCCGGTGCCTGGCTGAAAACAGCGCAAAATGTTTGATGGAGGGAGAGAGAGAGAGAGAGAGATGGGTTGGGTGGGGAAGGGGTTTTAAATTTTATTAAAGCTTCGGAGTTGAATGCATTTACACACATTCTCATTTAATCCTGGTAACAAACTATGGGCCCATTGTCTCATTTTATAAATAAAGGAGCAGGCTCCAAATGCTTCAGGGCATCACTGTGTGTTACACACTTCCTAAATGACAGCACGATTATAACCCAGCTCTTCTTACCTGAGTCCAGTACGCTCTGTCCCCATTTGCTGACATCAGGCCTTAGAGTACCCCTACTGGCACACCGACTCTCACAGTCACCTCACCTCTCCCTCCATCCCCTGTCTGTTCTGCGGGCCCATTGTAGGTGAATATAGTTAGTAACTACGAACTCAGACTGAAAACAAGAGACTTGCTCCCAGGTTCTTCCATAAATTCCTTTAGCCCAGTTCTCCAACACCCTCCCCTCACCAGCCTCTGGGATCCTGAGGTCAGAGCTGGTTTAAAAATTTAAAAAAAAAAAAAAAAAAAAAGCTAGAGAAACTGGTTTTGGGTGAAAATGAAGAACAAACAAAGCCGATGTAAACAAATGTACACAAAAAATGGGTAAAACCACAGGACTGGCTCAGCTCTAGCACTGAAGAGGGTTTGCCTGCCGCTTTGGTTGTTGAGGGGAGTGAACCCAGAACAGTGTCTTCCTATCTGTTTACCTCTTCCCTGTCCTTGTGCCCCTAAGGATTCCGTGCTGCTTTCTTCAATGCCAGCTCATCACAGTCCCTATGACCTTTGAAAAAGTACCACCGTGGGATGGGAGGGGTAGTCTTGAGGTGGGACAGTTGCTCCCATGTCCCTGCTCTACTCTGCTTTTCCCAAAACACATCCCCTCTAGACAGTACTCCCTGAAGTCTCCTGGTTCTTCAGGTGACCCCAGACGTTCCCTCCCACCCAGCTTGCTCTCCCCTCTCCCCAGGTTGCCTGGCTGACTAGAGTGGGAAGGAACTCGGTTTTGAACCTTTCGAGCTGATGGCATCCTCAGGCATCACCCGCAGTCCTGCCGGGATGGCCACACGCTCTCAGCACAGAGTGATGCCAACAGCAACTCAGGTGTAACAGGGAACCCCAGTTAAGACCCGGATATTTGTATCTGCCCTTGATGGTACTGACTCAGATAGTTACGAATAATACTTTTAAGCATGTGGATATCTATGTTAACTCTTTTTAGGATTGTTTGCTTTCAGTTTGCTAGTACTAATGTTCTTGCCCCCCATAAAATGTATTTAAATAAATGCAACTTTAATGCAAGTTAATCCATTTTGCAATAATTGAATTCTTTTTCTTTCAGTAACATTGAGCTCTATACATCTGGATACATTACAGTAAATGGATCCTTTTGTTTTTGTTTGCATTCCACTAGGAGTTTGGAATTCAAATTATTCTGAAATTGGCTAAAAAAAAATAATAATAACAAATCCTCTTACAGCTAAACCTTCCAGTACTATTTCTTTGAATACTTCAGTGTGTTTTGGGAAATGTTCATATTCTTAGATTTTAAAATAAGACCTTGAGAAAGATTCAGTAGTTTTGGAAAAGGACAATTTTCACAGTGGGGGAAAGGTAGGGTGATGATTCCAATTTTCTTGATGTTATTTCATTTTAGAGATGCTCCATATTTAGGGTAAGTGTACATCCTGATGAATGCCCATTTTTCTAACATAATTATCAATTGCACTCTAAAAGTATCCTGGTTTGCATGATAAATTATGTTTTCCTAATCTATATTCTATTGAATTGTCAAACAATTCATCACGATTTTTGTTTGCCTATAATTAAGTTTTGCAAAGAAATATAAAAAAAAAATATTGGCCTTTTAAAAACTCAAATATTTATGTCATCTGAGAAAAAAATCAGTCAGTATTCTTACTTATCCTTCTTGAACTTGCAGATTTCTATTTGTGGCAGTAACTTAGCTCTGTATCTTCTAAAGCTATAAAATTGTACTGATTACAATTTAAAATTTTTAATAAAAGTCTGCTAAAATTTGAATTCAGGCTGTGTCTTTTTTGGTGCTCTAGTATTCCTGGGCAGTCATCTCCATCAACTGTCTTAACAGTAAAGTTTCTTTCCCCTTTGTATTATTTATTGTTTCTCATTTCCTTCTGTGACTTAAGGTATTGAAGCCATTCTTCGTATGAGAATGTTTACATTTCTTCTCCACATTATGAAGTTGATATTTAAATTTTACCTTTGTGTACCTGCCTACAGGTCTTTTCCTTGCTTTTGGCTCTTTCTTGTCTATTTGTTATCGAATACTTACGTCTTTGGTTTTGCTTACATTTATTCATTTCTCATTTCTTTCATTTCTAGTTCTAAAGTTTTTCATTTCTTATTTATTTTTAAGGTATGTTCCAGAGGTACTTTATTTCAGAATTTTCTGTAGTTACTACTTTACCAGCTGATTTCAAGTACATTAGCAACTCTTCTTACCTTCCTATGGGTCTAATATGTAAATAATACTCTTTGAATCTGCCTTTTTAAACATGTTATCAATATCTTTTACATCTTCAAATTGAAATTCTCTGCCTTTTACACAATCTCTAGTGAGGTTTCCCTCCTCCTCCTAATCTTTCCCTTTGTATGATTACCATGTTAGCATATACTTTAGAAATTAGAAAATACAATAAATGAGATAAGATATCTGTGCCTTTTAATTGACTTGAAAATGGGTGAGACATTACATTGTCACCTGTCTATCTTGGAGCAGCCATAAAATGGTAGTTCAATGACTGTGATAAATTCCCAGACTGTGATTTTGAATTAGTGATATACATTGGTCATTTTTAAGGTGACTTTTCATAGTTACTGCAATAAATATTGAGTCATGATCATTAAAAATGGACAGCTAAAATGGAAAATAAGATAAATTTCATTTTACACTCTGAGGATTTGTAACATACATAGTAGCTTGCAGTTGCAAACTATTTGGGGCTTCTAAAAATATGGCCTTTAAATTTAAATTAAATTAGTTCATTAATTCTTGGATAGAATATAGTGAACATTCTATTGTAAATAATGCATTTGAAAACACATATCCAAATAAGATAGATGCCATCAGGAAGCTATTCTGGGATGAGCATTACAAAATCTCTAAGTTCAACAGTGCAGAAAAAACGGAGTATTCAGGGGAGAAATTCGGGGGAGTCACAGGGAAGTTCCGCAGAAGAAAGAAGGTCAGAGAGAGTAGTTGGGAGTGGTCGGAAAGGGCTTTCTTAAAGAAAGGTGCCTTTGTCTACTGGAGACTTCTCTACTTTGTTATTTATTTATTTCTTTATTGCTGGGTCTTACCCTCACAAACACACACAAAGGAAAACAGAATACAGGTCATTACTAAATATATAGTCCCATTGTTGGGTCAGTACCCACCACCTTGCTAGAGGATGACAGTTGTTATTAGTGGTAGGCATCTGAAGGATGCTGGTTTGATAAAGCATTACCCTGAAGCCACTTCCCTAACATGATCTTTCTAATATCTTCAAAACGGTTCTGAGGCTTATCTCCTTCTAATCTTGTCTGGCAATGTGACAAATGCCTCAGGGAAGTGGGAAGGATATAACCTGTCTTCAGAGACTTATAGCGTCTCAGGCACCACAGATCCTGTAAGACATTTTCGTTCTTTTGGGAGCTAGGACTCTATTAATATTTTCATATTAATAACACAAGTTGGCAATATTATTAATATTACTGGTTATCAGTAAGAGTGCATGTGATTTTTGCATGAAGATGGTGCTTTGGACCTGCCAAGACTAAAGAATATTTTTTTCAGAATGAGATGCACATCTGTTCTTGCCTCACCACCCTCGGCAACAGGGTGACCGTATGTGAGACGGCTGTCCCTGGCTGCGGGTACTGCTGGAGCCATGGCAAAGCCCAGGCGGAACTAAACAACTGGCTAGTCCAGAATGAAATAGAGAAATAATTAATACGTGTTTTTAACGGAAAACTAGGTCACATGGCCTCTTTCTCCCTCTCTCTGATATTGTTTTCACACTATCCAACAAAAATCCCAGACAATAGATATGGTATAAGTAAGTTTGAACACGGAGTTCAAATGAAGAATAACTAAATGTTGAAAGATTTTTCCATTTTAACTGTGGTATGTAAAAATTTAATTCTCTACTTAAGTTTGAAGAACTGGTTCTTATTTATTGCTTGTCCAGCATAGGTAGAACTGTTGGTTAGCATATTAATTTTGTGAAGTAAGGTTTAGGGAGCACAGATAAAATCATTTTATTTGCCAATAATTGGTATATTGTAGAAAATCCTTCAGCACAGGCTCCAGACTTTGCACCTGGAATGTAGCTTCCCCGCTGTGGGAACTTGATAAAGACCTGTTTAATTATGGTCAATCAGATCAGGGAGAATCAATCCCGGGGCTAAGGGCAGGTTGGTTTCCTATGTCTAAGGAAAGAGAAACCCAGATGTTTCCCTTCCTATGGAAAATCTTAGGTAGGTTTTATTGTGTACATTTTAATTAGGAAGGTGCATATAAGCATCTTGACATCAAAGTGACTCTTCAGAATATAAGATCTCTTGACAGCTCATATGGATTATATAGGTTAATGTCATTTTCTAAAAGACACCAGGAAACGGTTTGAAATGAGATATGATGGTAATGACTTGGAAGAGAAAGAGATTCCTTTGTAGGAGTTTTGATGCACGTCTGGCACCTCACAGAGGCCTGAATTCATTGTCCTTTGATTTTCTTTTTGGAAGTAGAAGTGCTTCTTTTTCAAAATGCTTATTGCTCCCAGTTTCTTAATTTTCTACAGAAATGTACCCTCTCCACTGCAGCCTAAGAACTAGGACTTCTCTAGGGGATATAGTCAGTAATATTATAATAACTGTGTATGGTGTCAGGTGGGTACTAGACGTACCAGAGTCATCACTCTGTACGTTATATAAACATCCAATCACGATGCTGTGCCCCTGAAACTAATATAATATGTATGTCAACTGTAATTGAAAAAACTTTTCATATTTATTTAAAAGAATTAATTTATTTTTTTAAAAAAGCTGGGACATCTCACAAATGAAAAACATATACAATCAATTAAGCAATTCAGTAAACACGGTTCAGTGTCAGGGTTCTCTTTTTTTTTACTTTTTAAATTTTTTTCATTTCCTGCCTGTTTGCTAGCTATTTGACTGACTAAGAAAATGAACTGATACCATGTACTTGCGCTTCCACCAGTGGCTTCTTCCTTCTCAGTACAGCTCCCCTGGCTGCAGTTCACACCGGATCAACCACATATATCAGCTCTGGCTCCCCAGTGGGAAAATGCAGTGCTTTAAAAGAAAATAAGGCCATAAAAGCCAAGCAATAGCACTTTATTATTTTCTGTAAGAAGACTTTAAAAACAGAGTGTTTCTTTGTAGCTTAGTGACCCAAGGGCAACAGCAGTGCTGGTCCCCGCGAGGCCGTGGTCCAGCGCCCACTCCTGGCTGGCATCTGCTGGCCCAGGGCAAGGCTGGCTGGGGACCCAGACACGCAGCCTCCTGCTGGAGACCTTCCCTGTGTTTTCCACAACAGCACCGGAATTTTCCTAAGGCAATTCACATCTGGAATTTTAAAGGAAGTTTTGCCCTTCAATAAAATGGTAGTAAATCTTAGGAAGCATTGTGCCTTTTTTTGTTGTTTTAATTAACCTGGCATTTCTCTACTAAACCATTAACAAGTTATTGGTTGTTCCCTACCTTTTTCATCCTTAATGGCAAGAATGGACGAAGAGTAGAATTACGGAATTCTCTTTGTGTGTTACTTTTGAATTAAGGTGGCATAAATGTTTTCAGAATATCTTTTCTATTTCTTACCTAAGAATATGTATGCATTAATCTAAGGCATAAATATTACATTTTCTCTATGCAGAACAGCATTATTTTATTATGAAGATGTAGAGTTTGTATGATTAAACAACACTGAAACACATTTCTGATGGGTGGCTTGTGTGTAACATCATATTGAGTCTGTAGAGACACTGTCTTCCTTAGAAGCTGATTTAGAGGTTGTCATCACTACAATATACCAATTACTAAGCATATAAAGTATCTCTCTAAGAGCCAATTTTAATGACTCCAGCCTGCTATTAGAATAGTCTAATCAAATTCTGAAAGTGACAGTTTCTTCTTTTAAAATGTCAAAGCTGTTCACTTTTTGATTGAAAAAATTATGATGACTTTGGAATGAGTATCATAGTGTGTGAGGATCCTTTTATATATACATAGAAAAACACTGCATGGTGACATAAAACAGTTATGGAACCTAGAATTTTGATTTGCTAGTTTTATAAAAACAAGATGACTTCCACAAAACCCTTAGAATTGTGATACCTTAAGTGTTCCATGAATTGTGCATGACTGATAAGATAAGCATAGATCCAGCCCCTCCAACTCCTGAACAAACTTTTAAACAAACACATGTGGACGTCTTTAAAAATGCAGCACTTAAGAAAGGAAGAGTAGGTGGTGTGTGAATAGGTGATATAAAATCTGGAGTTCCATTTGCTATTTTGATTATTGATTTGCCCCCCCAATTTTAAGGGAAGCGTATGTGGGGACTGGGGGGGGGGGGGTGCGAACTAGAGCTCACTCGTGTTCTAGTGCAGAGAAAAACCCGAACTTCTTGAGCTTGCGAGTTATTTAGAGTTTGAAATGCATTTTCCAGCCAAACAATGTGACCAGTTACAGCTCACCTCTATCCTTTTCTACTTAAAAAAACACTTACTGAGTTGCTCTTCTTTCTGGGCACCGTTCCCAGGCCAGTCCACAAAATGTTCAAGCAGAATGCACGAGGGCTGTCCGGAAGAAAACCCAGCCATAAACGCCTCTATTTTCCTATTACAGGGCTGGATACTTTCCGGACAGCCCTCATATATGTGTTGAGTAAACTGACTATATTTAAAAAGCATTCAGCCACTGTCTTGAACCTTCTTTAAGGCTTAGCATGGTACAGCTAGGACAGGATTCTTGTCATTGAGTAGCATCCAGCCATCACCACTGGTAGAAATCAGTGACCTGTTCTTGGTGTCATACACTGAGCCGTGAGCTCTTTTGAAGGTGCCTGGCATATGTGGGTGCTCCCCAGGGTTTATTGAACAAATTTCTGCATTACAAATTTGAATCCTTTGAAGCCCAGAATAATGTTGTGCATACTGGAAAAATAAGAAGTGGGGTTCCCTGGTGGTGTAGTGGCTAAGGCTTCAGTGCTCTCAATGCCGTGGCCTGGGTTCGATTCCCAGCCAGGGAACCACTCCCCAAAAAACAAACAAACAAACAACAACAACAACAAAGAAGTCAGGATTGACCAGACTTCTTCACTGATTGTAGAACTCATTTGTTCAGTCATTTATTGAGGCTCAACTTTGTGCCAAGCCTCAGCTCTGAATAAGGACCAAGACGCAAGAACACAGACCCGGAGCCAGACCGTGTGTGTCTGAATCCTGGCTCCCACACCTACTTGCTGGATGACCTTAGGCAGGTTGTGTAACCTCTTCTGTAAAGTGGAGGTAATAATACTCCCTCTTTTAAAGGGTTGTTGTAGGGATTAAATTAATTGCTTTACATACAGTCCTCAGGCCCTCTGTAGGTATTAGTTCCTACTGTTGTGGCTGTGGTGTGGGTGGTTATTAGAAAGAGCAAAGACAGCCTGTTGTGAGGTGAATGAAGCTGGGTAGGAGGACCAAATCTCCCAGTTTGGACCTTCATCCTGTCCTGGGAAGCCACTGAAGCCTTTTAAGCTGGGGGTGGGGGTGGGGTGGGGGGAGGGTGGCGATGAAATCTGTCTGTAGGCTTTTGCCTCTGCCAAGGCCAGAGAACCTCATGCAGTGAATTCAACAAGCAATTGCTTAAGGCACCCTTGTAAGTGGCCACTTGAACTTAATAGGGCTTTATGTCTGAATCACAGAAAAGAATATGGATTGTATTCAGGAACTGAGTGGGGTGGTAAATGTTTGCTTACCTTCAAAGTAGTGGAATTAAGAGATGCATAATATTACAGACCTGCCTTCAGGCTATTTGTAAAGAAAATCACATTTGGTGATTAAATACTGAAAGGTGTAATTCTTCTTACTCTCCGGGCCTCTTAGTATAATGGAAGGTTTATGTGCACTGGGAATAGAAGTGAGGTTATTGCCAACTCTGAGTAACCAAGTAGCATATAAAGAAAATGCTGTGTAGAAATAACGATCATTCCAGAAGGATTTTAGAGGGACAGTTTTAAAAAGCTGTTGTTTCGAAAGTAAACTTTATTTCTTATTGTTCAAATATTTAGAATGTATTGTAACTTACAAATGTCTATTTGTTATATTTAAAAACAATGTGTTAAACCATAAAAAACCCATAGTGAGAAAAATTTCAGCCCTGAGCTCTTGTGCCATCTGAAACTGGACAGAAATTGGAAATAATTATTTTTGTTTCCTTATTTAAAAAATTAATTATGTACATGTTGTATTCAGATAAATATATCTTGTGAAAGATTTTTAAATTTTAGAGGTGGGGATAAGAAAGGCAAAAAAGAAACATTGCTAAACAGATTTTATAACATTCTCCCACTTAAAGATTATTGTTTTCCACATACTTAAACACAATAATTAGGCCGACCAGACGCACCGTTTTAAATGGGACAGAAAACAGTGGTACGCTCCCGTTCCAAATATATGTCTGGTCAACCTACTGACACCGTGAATTTAGCCCAGTGAGACTAGGCTGACCGTATGAGCATTTGAAACGCGACAATACCATTGTTTCTGTCCCATTTAAGACGGGTACATCTGGTCAGCCTAACAATAATACTACTTAATCCAAAAATATTTTGGCTAATTTTATCACGTTTTCTAACAAAATTTGTGTATACTAAGAGTTTGAAGATTTTTCATTAAAAGCTACCCACCCCAAGAGATATTTTTAAATGGCCCATTGCACCTAAGTGTCTGTATTGCTACCTAGTGAGGTACTCGGGGTAAGAAAAAAAAGGTCTGGGTGCATTCTGTTTTATTCAAACTAGAGGAATTTTTTTTCATTCCCATTGTTGCCAAGTGCCGTAGGAAAAGAGTTGATGAAGGAACTTGAACCTGGGTTTTAGGGGGAAAGTTCTATTTAAAAACCTCTCCCATGAATAGAACTTGGATGGTTGGCATTACAAAAATTCACTCCCTATTCCCTTGGGTTTGGCTAAAAAATCTCTTTTACACTTGACACTCCCCCTTTTTAATAGGAACTTGTCTTACTTCACGTGATGCTTTTGCTGTCTGGTAGGTCTCTAGTTCCTTGTGAACTGCTACCAAGTCTAAAAGGGAACTAGAGAAGTCATCTTCGCCTTTGGAACTCATGAGTGTCCTATGCCAGACGCCTTCGAGGACTGTTAGGGAAAGAAATGTCCAGTTTCCTGGGAAATAGTGTCTTTCTCCAACTACAATTTTGGTCATGTTTATAGTGTTCTACTTAATTCTAAAAGTTTTCATTTAAAAAAATTATGAGTTATTTTACATTTTTTCTGTTTTTGCTCATTTGTATGTTCTTATTTCTATACAAAAAGACTGATAGGTACTGTGTAATGAGCAGACTACATGCATTATTTCTTAATCGCCACAATAATAAGCAAAATGAATTCCGTTCTAAGACCCTATATAATATTAGCATATTTACTGCTTACTACAACTTGATGGGTACATTCATTGTCCCCACTGTATAAAGGAGGAAACTGTAGCAGATTTTCAGCAATTTCCCAGACGTCACCTGGGGTAAGTGGCAGAACCAGGCTCGAACCCAGGTGGCCGAATCGTACAACCCACTCTCGTAGCCGGCGGCGCTGTGATGGCTTTCTCGTTGCCTGCTGTTATCTGTGTTTCACGGGTCAGAAAACGAGCTGAGAGGGGTGAAGTCACTTGCCCGAGGTAACACAGCTGAAAAAGGGTGGAGCTGGGGAGACACTCATGTTGCTCTGGTTCTAGAGCCCATATGCTATTCCATCACAGTACAGTGGACATGTTTAGATTTTTTTTTTTTTCTGAAAAAAAGAAACTGAGAGTAGCATACAGATACTCATATTATAAGGTACTGTGTCCCTGTTTGCCAGAAAATTTGTTGTGTTTACTCGACTTTAAAACAGGATCTTTATAGACGTTTCGGATAGAACTGCTGGTGGCTTCTACTCCTCACAGCTGCCTCAGCCCAACTCTTTTTAACTCCTTCCCTTGATTCCTTTTTAAAAGAAGAGAGAGGATGCCTTGTTGCTGGCACGGGTGATCCCTCAGGAATCTGGATGATTACTGATACTTCATGGTTTCTGCTACGAGGTTGGCCATAATGATAGTAAGAATAAAAATAATAAACAGAACTCAATTCGTGGGGCCCTTTCTCTGTGCCAGACCCTGGGCCAAGCACTGTCATACCTTACCTTATTTGATTTTCACAGCCTCTATGGTAGCCACTATCATTTTCTCCCTTTTTACAGAAATAGAAAATGAGATATAATGACATTAAGTAACTTTTTTTTCAATGTACATGGGTAGTGAATGGCTAATGGACATTTCAGTGGGTATCTGTCCTACTTTACAAAGCCCAGCTTCTTAACCCCCCAGGTCATTTTATAGGTAAAGACTAGCTAGACATTATAGAACCAGAATGGGATTTTCTGGATGGACTGAGGTTGTGTGGATCAGCTGCTTCTTAACTATCTGGTTTTAAAAATTCAAAATCCTTCCTTATGCTGATGAAACACTGTATGGTCTCTTCTTTGGAAATTAACTGGGCTCCCACATCGCACCCATCCCAAAGCAGACGGTCCCCCGGCTTCTTTCCGGAAGGGAAGCTGTCCAGATAAACATCTCCTCCTACTTGGGGCCACACACAGCGAAGAAGCTGGCTCGGAGCTGTTGGCCTGACGTGGATGTTTCTCTTTCCCCTGCTCTCCTCCTCCTTTATTTATTTGCCACCATACAGAGATGGCACCCTTATTCGTTACAGGTGGATCAATATTTACAGCCACTCAGAGGAGAACATTGACTCTTCCCGTGGTGTAGGCTGCTGTGTAACAAAAGCTGCCTGTTTTGCTGGGGCCCTTCACGTCTGCTACCAGATCGGCAGCTGGAATGAACCAGGAGCTTTGAGAAATGGCCATTTCAAAGGAATTTTGTTGGGAGTGCTCCCAGCCTTCTTCCTGTTTGCTGGGAAAGGAAAAAATCACCCTCCCACACACAGGTATGAGACCCGGAAGGCGGATGTGTGGTTCCGGCAGATTTTGTTTCTCCATCTTCTTTTTTTCTCGTGATGGCCTCAGCATTCTGATGTGTGATCACAACCATCTGCACAATTATAGTCATTTAACCTACTGTAAGTTTAAAATTGAAGGTTGCATAGGTGCATATTAACAAGGGTGTTGCTGATAAATAAGAAATAGAGGCAGCTGATCAAAACGGCATTTTTAAATTAATGAATGTGATTGGCTTTAATTATAAAAGAAATACATATGTCTAGCAGGCTTCCTCAATAAGACTCTTTTATGCTGACTGCGGCACATTTTTCCTCAAATAATTGCAGAGCTCAGCTTTATCATTAAGCAGATGGTTTCAATTAATTTCCAAGGAAAGTAAATGATTGCAATTAACCGAATACTCAAAACTTGAGGATTTTAGAGTTCAGTCCTGTGACTTCAGACGTGAATTTGTGTCACCCTTTTTTCCAAGAGATGCCAAGAAGAGGAACCCTTTTGAGGATATCATAATATCTCTCACTTTATATAGGAGCTTTGAAAGTAATTTTGTGAGCCCTCAAAGCTAAATTAGTGCTTAATCCCCGTTGCCTGGTAGTTCTGAATTGTGCTTTTTGTCTCTTTAATTTTGTTGTTTTGGTACTGCAGAGGTGGTTTAAAAATGCTAGATATGAGTACCAGCTGAAAAGAGTTCAAAAACTCTGTAAATTCAAGTAATACCATGCAGGTTATTTCTTCAAAACAAATGCTATTTGCCTCTTGTCCCCCTACTGTACGACACATGTGAGACTGTCTCATTGGCATTCTCAAAGAACAGATAAATGGATGGAGACTCCCCATATGCAAGTCCACCCCTCCCCCCAGTTAAATGAACTCATGTTTGCAGTGGGTTTCTTCAAACTTGTTGATTTTAACCAGATGATATCGATCCCTCTCTTATTCATTTTAAAGTTTAGTCATTTGCTCAACAGATTTTTGTTTGGGTTGGGCTACTGTGTTCAAGACACTAGGGTAGGAAGAGAAAGGATTTTGTTCTGATTTCTAGGAGCTTACAGAGCAGTTGCAAAGACCTTGTAAACAATCACAGTTCTGTGAGCTGCATGGACGAAGGCACCTCAGCACATGGGCAGGTGTCAAGAACGAGTCAGAGCAGAGATAGTACTTGACCTAAGGCTAGCAGAATAAATAGAAGTTTCCCAAGTTGTCAGCATGGTGGGGAGTGAACAGTGTGCACGTCATGTAGGTTCAGGGACCACTCAAGTGATTAGATGTTGCCAGAAAGCAGATTTCAAGAAGAGAGTGTTGGAAGCTCAGGTCAGACTGGTCGGTTGGGACCAGGTAATGATGCCTTTTTATGCCTTGCTAAAGAAGAGTTAACATTATATCTGGGAGGTGACACTCTTTGTGGCAGCAGTCAGGAAAATAGATTAGATTAGGTTAACGGAAGTGAGACCAGACTGGGGAGATAAGTGAGGAGTCTATCACAAAATCCAGGGAAAAGAGAGATGTCCATAGTGACTTTTAGGTTTCTGGTTTAGGCAACTGTTGGGATGAGACAAGAGAATTCTGTGATACGGGGAAATTGCAAAGAGAAAGTCAAGGCTTCCTTTGAGTCATCCAAGTAGCGATGGTCAGTGGGTGGAGGGTAAGTGTCTTACATGATCCTGAAGCAGAAAGGAGGCATATGGCTTCGAGTCACAATAGCCCCTACCCTGGGAACTCTGCCTACGACTTCTGAAACCATGTCAAGATAAACTTAACAACAGGTACTTTAACCTTTGGTTCCCCTGTTTTTCTCAAACTCTTACTTTGTATTAACACAAACCCCCTTTGGTGTGGGTTCTGCTGTACCTTCTTTGACGTATGTTCTTCCCCCTGTCTGAGCAGTACCCTTGAGGCCACGCGTGCCTGAGAACACTGGGAGGTGAGAAACGCTGGGACGGGTGGAAATCGTTAATGTTATTCCTCATACTTTTATTGTAGCTTCCTGTGGAGACAAGGCACCTTTACTTAGAAAGCTAGAAGCCACACAAGTTCTCTTTTTGTCTTACACCAAATCACAGAACCTTCTGAGAGTGCATCTTTATCAGCAGTTCAATTGGAGATGGGGTTGGACAGGACAGCACATTCTTTCCATCTGAAATAACCTCCGTCTCCCTCTCTTCCTACCCGAATACTGACCATGCAGGCCCAGCTTGAATTTCACCTCCTCCCTCTTCGATCACACCTCTTGAAAGGGAGCCAGGCTTTGCTCCTTGCACCCATTATTGGCTTCTTAGCTGTTATTCTGGTGTGCATGGACACCTATGCTCCTGGATCCAACTCTCCTCATGGGCGTACCCTGTCTTCTGTATTATGCTTAAGCTTAGTAAACACATAATAAATATTTTTGGTTTAACATATTAGGGGGATTTAAAGATATAGGATTTTTTTTCTACTACATATACTGTGAAGGTTTAACCTTGATTTTTCTCATTTAAAAATTAAAATTGTCCATTATAAACATAGCTGCCTTTATTGGGTACTTAATATTATTCATCTGAGACCCTTGGAAGTGGGTTTATGTGGTACCTAACTTTTCATCTGAACTGGCCCAATAATAATAGCTCATATTAGTTGAGCATCACATATGTTATCCCGTCCAGTCTTTGAAAGTAACATCATGAGTTAGGTGTGTTATCTTCTCCATTTGGCGGATGGGAAAACTGGGCCTGAGAGAAGATAAGGAGCCCATCCAGATACACAGTTGTAAAGGAACATGTGTCCCGTTGGGTGCAGCTCCAACTCCAAATCCTGGAGGCTTATCCATTGTGTTGTGCTGCTGACTCTTGCGCATTTATTACATTACGTAATCTGCCCAACGACCTCTCGATATCTGTTGTTACCTTGTTTACAGATGATTAAATCTGTCTTCCAAACTCTTATGCTTTAGACCAACCACCTCTTCTCAGGTGGAGGTTTGAAGTAGCTTCTCTCGTTCTTAGCCTTCCCGTTCTAAGATTCTGTGTAGTAAAACTAATATGAATGGGAAATGACATTACATGAATTGAAATTATTCCAGCTATAGAAAGTAACTCAAATCTGTTATAGTTTGTTCCTATTTTTGAAAATACTTGAATACTTGGAAGGTACAGCTAATTACAAAAACAAAAAACGAAAACAAAACTCAGGGTATATTTTTTCAGAGCTATTAACAAGTAATCAAAATGGCTGGTTTGAATGTCTTGCCTTCTTTTCCTTTCTTGTTAAATACCGAGGTGCCCAAAAAATGTATACATGTTTAAAGAGATGTGATGAATGTGTATTACTTTTCAAAATTGAATTACAGTAGCAATGTGTAGTATGACATTCGCTCAAAAGATGGTGTTAATCAAATGAGTGCTCGTGTCACTGTGGGACAGGCAGGACAGTCAGAGAAAATGGCAGAAGCATGGCGTCGTTCAAGGAGCACAAGACCAGTTTGAAGTGGCATTTGAAATTTGAGAATGTTGTTTGAGTTTCCCCCATGTTCTCCTGACTTGATACCCCTTGACTTCTACCTATGGGGGACCCTAAAGGGTGTGGTGTGCTGTAGAAAACTAGCTACACTGGCAGTACTTTGGGAAGAAATTGAAATGGCACGTGCAGTGCTACAAGTGGACACTTGGGTCAGTGTTGCTCAAGCAGTAGCTCGCTGTAATCAGAAGTGTCTGGATGCTGATGGTGACCACGTTGAGAACCTCTCGTAATTGCAGAAGTCACACATGACTTGTATTCATTTTTTGTTATCAGTGTATATTACTACAATTTCAATATGGTTTTTTTTTAATGTGTATACATTTGGCACCCTCTGTAGTTGAAATGCAATTAAAGTGAAAGGTCCAAAGATAGACAACAATCACAACCAAACAGAGAAATAAAGTTTTTGGAAAATTTATAAAACCATGTAATTCATCCAGCAAATTTAAGAATTTTACTGTCTTATTAGAAAAATTGATGCTTATTAAAGTCAGCTTGAGAAACTCTCAAGTACTAAATGGAAGATTCAGCACTTTAAAGGGTTGCAAGTGAAGAATTCATTCATCCATTTGTCTCAAATATTCCTGAAAGCTGGATAGTATAGAGTCAGCAGTAAGTCAGGTGAAAAGTTCCTTCCATTGTATGAATCTGTTTTCATTTAACATTTATTAATGGCCACTACTCCCATTTTGTCTCTCTATAACATAGTTTTGTCTGTGATTGATTACCATTCCATTTCAAATTTATGTAAACTGTGATTTAATTAACTTTACCCTTAAGCAGTGTGTTTTGAGACATATTAATGAAGTGGAAATCTTTTCAGAAGAATATTTATAATTTATACTTTTTTTTTTGTCTTGGCATCAAACTTTGAAAATCTAAAAGGCAAAAGGTTGAATTCTGAGCCTACATGACTCCAGGGACTGTCTCCCATATATTTCCAGGCATGCTTGTTCATCATTGTTAGAAAAGATTACTTTCCTACATCCAAATTCTTCTCTCTATTGCCAATTTAGAATTCATTTGAAAAATAAATATTTGAGCTGCAGAGATTTTTTATTGTCATTCAAATTAATTTCATGACAGTCCTTTAAAAAGTATTTTAAGGTGTTGAATTTTAATGTTATCCAAGAACATAGTAAACCAAGTTTACAAATAAACAATTTAATGTATGTGACTTGGAGAGATTATGTATTTCTTCTGCTTTATGCTTAGTGCATGCTTGCAGTGAGAAATTGCAGACTGCAGTCTGGGTTTATGCATTTGGATATCTGTGTCATCCATCCAATGATATTCAACAAGTATTTTTGGATGCTCACCAGCTATGTGCTAGTTGCTCTCAGAATCAGTGTGGGAGTCCTAGGAATTCATACCCACTTCTCCTCCATAGCAAGACATAAAAAAAAGCAGCTAATCCTCATCTACTCTAACAGAACTCAGAGATAATGACTAAAATGTCAAAATCAAGTATAGTAGTTCTACATATTGTTTAGAAATATGGAGAAAAGCATCAGAAGAAATAACTACAAGCGTTAAAAGTGGTTGACACTGGTGGCCAAACAACTACTGTTTTTGTTATTTAAGCCTTTTAGCATTGTTTTCTTCTTAAAAACATTTGTATATATATTACTTCGGTAAAATAAAAAAAAAAAATTAAACATAACTAATTTTACCCGATGGTTAGCATTGTTCTGAGAGTTGTAGGTAAAGTTTGAACCCTGGCCTTCTCCTGATGAGGAGAAAAAAGGAGGGCCTGGAGTTAAGTGCCTGAATGTAACATTCGGGGATGGGAGAGAAGACATTTTGCCTCACCAGATTCCCAGCCCAAACAGTGCAGGAGGATTTTAATTGGTGAAACGTGATAGACTACAAACATAGCATAAAAATTAGCTACAAAAATGAAACAATTGTTGAGGAATAGGATATTGTAACCATACCAAAAAATTACGTATACTAACCATTAGCAAAGAATGAAAGAATACTTTAGATTGAAGAAATCTGATGCTCGCCAACGTAACCAAGAGATCACTCCTAAATTCATTTATAGGCGGGCAATCTGAAGCAACAATATAAAGTACATGACATCACCAATGAATCTTCTCTCCAAAAACGTATAACCTGAATCCAATCAAGCCTTACACAGATTACAGGAAGTGGAGGGGCTAGTAGATGTTAAAGGAGACAATCTAAGGAAACATCCAAATCCAGAATGTGGGCCCTTCTTCAAGACAGATGTCCTAACTCTTCAAAAAGTCAATGTCATTTGAAAAAAAAAAAAATGGGGGCACTGTTCTGGATTAAAAAGACTGATGAGACCAAATGCTGTAGACAACTTTAACTGGATCCTGGTTAGGAGGGGAGGAAGCTGCTATTAAAACGTTTTTAAAACAAACTGAAATTTTGAATATACATTAAATATTTGATATTATGAAAAAAATTATATAAAACCCCAATTTTATCACCTTACTTACTTTGACAGCATAGAAACATAAAAGTAGAGGCCACAAGAGCCATTTCTTGGTAAAATCTAGCATTGTCACAGCCCAGTTCCTGGTGCTTCCCCCTGCAGAACTCGTTTCTCACACTCTGCCCACAGAATGACGTGGCTGTAGCTTCCAGCTCTGCCACTAACCTGGTTCCTCTCAGCTTCATGTTCTTGGAAAGATGCAATAACTCTACCAACCTCCTGAGGATTGTGTGTGAGTTCTAGTCTGAACTTGTAAACGGGAAGGTGCAGTCTCAAGCCTGTTTTTCTTCCTTGCTACAGGCTCCCCATCCCCATGTCTGACTGGAAGGGAGTATGCATGCTGCCTAACTGACTAGCACTTCGAGGACATCTTAAACGTGAGTAGGTCCACTACTCTCCCTTCAGGAAAAGGCCAAACTGATGTAAGGATCGTGCACAGCTGCTGCCTTCTCGTCAGACTGTGGTGATGCACCGTCCTTTGGCTGGTGGTGGGAGTTTGATTAGCCTTTGTGATTGCTGCTGGGCCCACTGCCTCCCATCCCCCACCAGGAAAATGGCGCTTGCTCTCCCTCAGTCAGTTCTGCACTCAATGCGAGAAGAGAGGAATTGGCACAATTGCTGTATAGACAACAACCAAACTAGATAATTAAGGACAAAAGCAACCCTCTCTGTAACCTGAATAAGTAAAAAATTTTCTCTATACAAGATAAATGATTCAGCAGACTCTCAGTTGACCACATCGCATGGGGACTGGTAGATGCCGGATAAATGTAAGTAGACTCTGTGTTAACCAGAACTCAAGCAACCGGCAAAACCTCAAGCAGCCAGTTTTTGCCGGTTGCTTGATTTCCAGTTAACAGAGAGTCTACTGTACACTTATTTGCCATTTATTTGTTCAGAGCTATGTGGACCTCACTCCAGCAACTGCATGACTTAAAGCTTTCCTCCAGAAGAACACATCCTATGTTGTTGACCATGTCTGGATATTAATATATTTCTTGAATTTGTACTTCAGTGTCTGAATCACTTGCTCTCTGAATGGGGGTTATGTTACCCTCCCCAAAGTGAAGGGGGAGCTTAAGGACTCTTAGCACAAATTTTTATTGGCTTAGGTTATATAGCATAAGTAAAACTATTGGTTTAGCTCTTGACACATTTCTGTCTTTTAACGTGTCAAACATGGTCTTAAACAAAACTGGGAAGGTTCACGACGTACACACAGTGTAATTCCTGATTAACATGACTAGGTGGAATGATGTTATGTTGTACCAATCACAATTGATTTTCTTCTCACATCCGCTAGAATGCCAACTGGAAGAGATATCAAATACTCTTCCCTGGGACATTGAATTATAATTAAAGGGCTCTGTTCCACTGCTTCTTTAACTTTCTCTAAAGTCAAAAATCAAAACCAGAACTTCAGCATACTTGACATTTCTTTCAGTCTTGTGCATTAATAAAACATTTTTTTCTTACTGCTTTGTAAGGAATATATTTAGGAAGGCACAAAGGCTCTTATTTCTTTAAAAAACTTAGTGTGTAAATATGTGACTTTTAAATACAAAAATAATTGACCTTTTCAACTTAACTGCAGAGTTCTTAATAACCAATTACAAATAGTAATCACTATAGAAATTTCTAGAAAGATGGGAATTGCTGGTGGAAAGCTGTAATAAGAATTATAGAGGTGCCTGCTCATACCATGACAACAGTCAGCTGTCCCATTAAAAAAGGTTGCTCGCTATTTTCAGGGTAGGACATAAGGTAATACAAAGACACAGATAAAACTTCTGATTGTGTTATTTTTGTGACTATTTGAATCATTTTCTAATTTTTAAAGTTTGGATATTCACTTGTTTATACTTTCAGAACACTGGACTCCTTTCAGCTATCAAATTAGACACATTATATATTTTTTCTCAACTATTTATTATTTTAAGTACATATGCGCTAGTGAAATTTACAATTCCTTTTAAAGCTATGAGATAGAATTAATTCCCATATGTTTTCTTGAAGTTGACATAGTGCAGCTACCAGTATCTTACTTTTGGGAGATCAAAGGATGCCTTTTAAAAAGAAAAAAAAAGGTATTCATATGTAACATTGCAGTAGTTAGCACCAAATGTAATGTACTTGTAGATAGTAAAACAAACTACCCATATGCCCCTACACTGTGCAGTCCCTGGTGTGAAGAATAAGATGAATTAAGAACTTGTTCTGTCTTAAGGAACTTAAAATCTAATTGGGAAGACAAAAAAAATCATACACATTAGAATATTAGGGCACTAAACTTTGCAGTATTAACTGCAGTATTGAGCTAGAATCTTGATACTCCATGCTCCAAGCGTGGTTGTGAGAGCAGGAGCAGTTCTGTAGCTTGGAGCTTGTTAGGATTGTAGAATCTCAAGCCCCACCTCCTACCTACTATATCACGATCAGCATTTCAAGAAGATCCCCAGTGAATACTATGCATATTAAAGTTTGAGAAATGCTGAGCTAGAATAATGCAAAGCAGTGTGTTTTAGACCCCAGAGCACTGTCCAATAGAACATTCTGCAATAATGGAAATAGTCAATTTTATGTGCTATCTCATGTGATAGCCACTAGCTTATGTGACTGTTGAGCACTTGAAATGTAGATAGTGAAGCTGAGGAACTGAATTTTTAATTCTAAATCTAAATTTAAGTAGCCACATGGGGCTAGTGACTACCATACTAGACACTGTGGGAGAAGAGCATCAAGAATCAAGGGATTTAATACTGTTTCAGCACAGACACTAACTACTGTGTGGGCCGCCCTGGGGAAGTATTTTTAACCCCTTCCTCACTTTTGCCATCTGTAAGTAATAGGTTGAACCAGATTATCTCACAGTTACATTTTAGTATTATTGTGACATGACTTTCTATTGAAAGAACGCTTCCTTGACCAACGGAGTCTTGACATTCTGGGCGGAGTCATCAAGGCAGAAGAAATAAGAAGTGGGTTTACTAACTAGTGGTTCCACAAAGGAGAAGGGGTTAGTTTAATAATCAACACATATAAAATGTCTTGTTCCTCACTTTATCCTCCAAGATCCATATCACAGTCTGGTACATAGTAAACACTCACTAAATATTTGTTGCATGAATGAATCAATGTGATGGTTAATTGAATACTCAACTAACCAAAGTTGGGGTTCAAGTTCGTTTGATTTGGCCTGTATTACTGGGTTTTGTTTTAGTCTGTTTTGCTTTTGTTCCTTGGTAGATTTGTTCAAGAATGGTCTCACCTCAGTCCCTAGTTAAAGCAAAACTGAAATAATACAATAGGAATATTTGAGTATAGTGAGGTGTTTTAACTGAACAACGCCTAAGTAGGATCTTCATGTTGAGATTTTATAAATATAGAAACAGGAAAACCAAAACTCTATATAGGTGGATTATATATAATATTACCAAACCGTTCATTTAATAGCATTGTTAATGATATGGATACTTAGCAGTATCCCCAAACCAATAAAGATGGATTACCTTTATCATGATTTGGGCATGAAACTTAATGAGTCTTCATGGCAAACAGGGCAACGAACCTACACAAGTGCATGCTAAGTAAGGGAAAAGCCTGGGGGATGAAAGAGGCAAAGAGCAGCGGGAGGCGGTAGAAGACAGTGATCCGGGCCGTCTCAGGGGCCGGCAGGCAACCTCTGCATCAGGTGCCCTAAGGGAGTGAGAGCCTCTCAGGCAGGTGAGCAGAACTGGGCAACTCAGGGCTGCGGGCCTTTTGCGTGAACGTTCAGGCACGCCTGTGAGATAAGCTGTGAGAACTGAGCAGTGCAGCAGGGACCAAAGAAAAAAATCCCAGTTCTGAAGACGGAGGCACACAAGAATATAGGGGGAACCAGAACCCAGAAGCTTCTGGTTATTTCTGGGGCTCTGGATCCTGAGTTCGGCAGGGCAGTTTATGTCCAACCTCACCGAGGAGGGAATTAGATCGAGAATTCGTCTGGGGACGTACAGTAGTTGGTCAAGAGGAGAGATCAGGTACAGGGATCTTGGGGTGGTGGAGGCCAGGAAGGCTGTGAATTCCCAGAGCTAACGTTTTGCAGCCCCTAGAGGCATGTTCAGTTCTGGCTAGGCTGCCCAGACACCTTGTTTTAAATGGGACAGAAAACAACGGTACCGTCCCATTGCCAATGGTACCTAGGGTCAGCCGAGTCTCACTGGGCTACATCCAAGGCGTCCGTAGGCCGACCACACGTACCATTTGAAACGGGACAGGACCGTTTTCTGTCCTGGTTAGAATGGTACATCTAGTCAGCCCTATTCGGGCACTCACCCTGTTGTAGTGTCCCTCCTCACACCTGTCCTCGGCTTCCCGGTTTAGACTGCTTCCTCTAGCAACTTCATTTTGGAAATAGACCAGATTGTACTTCGATTTCCTCACTTCGGGTCTAAGTCTCTTTGCTTGTAGCTCCTGCTTGTACTAATGCTCATCTTCCATCTTTCGGATCTCCTTATCCTATGGCCTCTGTACCTTGGAGCTTTTCATTATACAGTTCAATGGGAGATATTTATGGCTGGACCACAGAACCAAGACTTTCCTTGGAATCAGGTGCTGCCCTTACTGCACTGTGTTCAGTTTGTAGGTAAGTTATGATGCAGGTGTGCTCCCCTGTGCTTCCTTTCTTTGCCCTTTAGAGTAGCCCATGAGCTCCGAAGGGGAAAGGAAGTACGTCTTGTTCATTATCTCGTTCCCACACCTAGCATGGAGTCTGGCACACCGTAAGCAGCCAGTAACTGTTTATTGACTGCTGGCTGTTTGCACCTGTATTTCAAAGTTGTGTCTCCACTTTATTGGCTGCCTGCCTCCAAGGGAGAGGAGTCATTTTACTCTAACCACCTCAGTTCTCAGTCAGTTTTCTCAATGGTTGTATAAATTAGGATCTTCCAGATCACCGTTCTGTTGTTTGGGCTAATACTGCCCTAACTTTGACCCACATTTCTATCCCGTCTGCTCTGACTCTGATCTACACCAAGTCTCTTCTGGTTGAAAAAAATTCCAACTTAGGATGGCTTCTCTGAGAAAGAGAATTTGTTCGTTCATTCAACTCAAAAGGCTAGGAGTAAATCTTGCTTCCGGCATGCCTGAATCCATGTGCTCAGTGTGCATAACGACCCCCTCTCTTCATGCCGGGCTTGTTTTTCTCCTGTACTGGCTTTATTCTCAGGCTGTGTGGGCCAACATGGAGGCAAGTGTGCATACCGGCAGCCTTATCTTTACATTTTTCTCAATAATTCAGGGAAGTCTTAGGATTGAGCTGTATGCCATCAGTCATACACTATCTCTGAGCCAGTGACTGGCCAAGGGAATGGAATGTTCCAGTTGCATAGGTTTAAAGGGTTGAGTGCTTAAATCTAAAGCCAAGGGCAGGATCTATCCCACCAAAAACCACCATAGACTGAGAGTGGGAGGCAGTTTGCCAAAAAAAAAAAAATTGTTTTTATAGAAAAAAAGAAAAGGCATGTCATAGATACCAGGACAGCAGAGATACCTGCCGCAGTATGCTACCTGATTTCTTTGTCCTTACTCTGTGATTTAGACATGAATGAATTTGCTCTTTATTGTCCATAGGTAAGTTTATCCTCTAGGGACATAGGTTCCACATTCTTTCTTTCACCCCTCTCCACCCCCCCCCCTTCAAAAACCTGTTTCTTTCCCCAGGACTCTGGGGGCAATGGACATCAAGCAGGGTGTAAAACTTGGAAAGAGAGGCCGTCCACCCAAGCGGGTAAGGAGTTTTATTCTCCTGTTAGCATTTATTCTAGTGTCTCCAAGGAGACCCATATTCCCAGCTCTGCCCTTTATAAGTCACGTTCCCAAGGCTAGTTACTCACCTCTCAGGTGGCTGATGATCCTTCCTCAAAGGGCTACTGTAAGGAATTAATCCATTATTACGTATAAAGCTCTTCACATGTACCTAGCTCATCAAAAAATGCTTAAGACATTTTATGTCTTGCTTTGGTTGTTAATAATAATAATAATAATAATAATAAAAGCCATGGCTGTTTCTAGCCTCTCTGCTGGACTCCCGCAGGCTGAGAATGTCCCAGCATTCCTTCCCTCCCTGACTGTAGTAACCAACACGGGACTTGTGAATTCACCGGAGCCCCCACCCCCAGTGGGCCAGTCCACGCACCTCTGGAGGAAGGCGCTTCCTCCTATTCGCTGCCTCTCATCCATCAAGTCTCCTCATCGATGAATGGGCCTTTCCTGACCACTCCTCCACCCCAGCTCTCAATCTATGATTTCTTTCTTGGCAACCTATTCTTTTCCTTAATCCCCCTTACCTCCATCTATAATTTTGATGTTATTCTCTTAATCACCTTAAGCCCCCATTTAATGCAAGTAATGGCATCTCAGTAAATATTTCTCAATAAAATAATGTCAAATGTTTTAGGGACCTACTAAAGGGTCATAGGAACTTTGTTGAGATACCATGAGGAATGCCATAGTAGCTAGACAGTACAGAGCTAGTGATAGGGGATTAAGAGAGATGTTTGAAGAGGAAAAGTGGGTCCAATACACTGAGAAGGGTCAGCAGAACAAGATCTCTGCCACGTGAAGTGGATGCTGTGCATCGAACATTTACTTAAGTGTAGTCTCCCTTTTCCAAAGTGAATTTTGTATTCAACACCCTTGCCAGTTTTTGTATTTTCTCTTTTTCGTGTTTGGTCTGTGGGTACAAGGAGGTGTTGGTCACGTTGCCTACTTATTATACAATTCCCTGAGTACTTTGAATGGAAACTTTATAAATAATGGCTGTTTATGATTGTTGTCTAGACTTAATAGTTATTTAATAGGCAATGAAATAATTTACTCACTGTTTTTATACTATAATTACACACACCACATTTAAGGGGCCAGTGTTAGAGCTCATGTTCTAAATATGTCTTGTTCATAGTGGTGAATTATTCTCTATGAACAATGAAATTTGTATTCACTGGTACGAAGTACAGAACAAAGACAACTATAGCCACTTTTCAAGGATCAAATTGACTGTCTAAGGTCAGCATAAATCTAACCAATGCTGATTGGAAAATATAGCCATTTATTAACTTCAAAATAATACAAGTCTATTGCCAAACATTTAAAAAATACAGAAAAGAAAGAAGAAAATAAGAAAATAAAATAACTGTAATCCTGCTTCCCAGAATGACAATGGAAACATTTTGTTATATACCCTTCTATGCTTTTTTCCTCTTATCCATGAATTTTTAAAGCATACAATTAGAAGCTTGTTCTACATATGTCATATGATCTTTTTAAATTTTAATATAATATTAATGAGTTTCTACATCTAAACATTGTCTGTAGCTGCACTGTTCAATACTGTAACCACTAGCAACATGGACTGCCAAGCACTGGAACGGTGTCTAGTTGGAGTTAAGAGCTGCTATAAATATAAAACATACACCATATCTGAGTCTCCATCAACCTGGCTAACGCCGTTGGTTCACCCTGATTTCCCTGAGACCTTGCTGCATCCAACTTTTGGGCATACCCATGGTGCTTTCAGTGGTTTTTCCCTACAAACAGCCTGTCTTGGGTCATGCATTGTGTTTTCCTAAAATCTCTCAAAGGTTCACAAAACCCAAACAAGCCGCATGTGGCTTCAGTGTGTCCCATACCTCAGGCTCAGTAGTCCTAAGCCTAGCACTAGTGATGGCTGGCCTCGGTTCCTAGCTTGGCCTCATAAGGTTCCTTCAAGCCCAGCACAGGTGGCAGCCAATTGCGGATTGCCTTGTGGCTTATACCAGGTGGTCCTGGCAAGACACAGGCTGCAGCTACCCTTAGCCTTCAGCGAGGCCCCAAGGCCCACACACCTGTTGGCCAGCTTCAGACTGTGCTGGAAAATCACCCAGCTGCCTCCAAGGAGCACACACCCAAAGGTCAGATTGTGCAGGCAACAGAACCCTGTTAAAGTGAATGCTGTTCTAAAGGTTCAACCCCTGCACCACAGCCCCTCCACTGTACTCACAGCAAGTCCTCACAACCAATCAGCCCAAGGGCCACTCCCTCCCATTGACATGCAAACAGCAACCAAGGCTCAGCTACAATAGGAGGACACCTACAACCCATGCAAGGAATACACGGGGAGCATCTGGCTCTGGTGACCAGGGAGACTGTGCCACTGGGCCTCACAGGATACCTACCATATTTAAGGCTATTCTGCTAAGACCAGAGGCATAGCAGTCCCACATAATACATAGAAGCAAATACAGGGAGGCAACCAAAATGGGGAGACAAAGAAACATGTCCCCAAAGGAGTTCCCTGATGGTGTAGTGGCTTAAGGCTTCGTCACTGGCGCTGTCAGCACTGCGGCCTGGGTTTGTTTCCCAGCCAGAGAACTATCCACATACAAAAAAAAAAAAAAAAAAAAAAAAAAAAAAAAAAAAAAAAAAAAAAAAAAAAAAAAAAAAAGTCCCAAAAGAACCAAACAAAACTCCAGAAAATAAACTAAACAAAATGGAGACAAACAATCAACCAGATGCAGTGTTCCAAACACTGATTATAAGGATGCTCAGTGATCTCAGGGAAAACTTCAACAAAGAAATAGGAAACATAAAAATAGAGATAACAAACTTAAAAAAGAACCAGTCTGAAATAAAATATGCAAGAACTGAAGTGAAGAATGCATTAGAGGAAATCAACAGTAGATTAGATGAAGCAGAGGATCAAATCAACAATTTATAAGATAATGTAGCAGAAAATATCCAAACAGAACAGCAAAAAGAGAAAAGAATCCAAAAAATGAGGATAGTTTAAGGGGTCTCTGGGACAACATCAGATGTGCCAACATTCATACCATTGGGTACCAGAAGAAGAGAAAGAGAGCGAGGGATTGAAAACCTATTTGAAGAAATAATAGTGGAAAACTTCCCTAAATGGCGAAAGTAGAGAATCCTAAACAAGATGAACCCAAAGAAGCCCACACCAAGACACATCATAATTAAAATTCCAAAAGTTAAAGACAAAGAAAGAATCCTAAAAACAGCAAGAAAAAAGCAGTTAGTTATGTACAAGGGAACTCCCATAAAATTGTCAGCTGATTTCTCAACAGAAACTTCACAGGCCAGAAGGGATTGGCCACAAATAGTCAAAATGATGAAAAAGCAAGGTCCTACAGCCAAGATTTCTCTACCCAGCAAGGCTATCATTGAGAATTGAAGGACAAATAAAGAGCTTCCTGGACAAGCAAAAGCTAAAGGTGTACATCACCTCTAACCAGTATTACAAGATTAAAAAATATGAATAATAAAATGGTGATAACTATGTATTTATCAACAATTACTTGCAATGTAAATGGAGTAAATGTTCTGATCAAAAAGATAGGGTGGCTGAGTGGATAAGAAACAAGACCCTTACATATGCTGTCTATAAGAGACTCACTTCAAATTGGAAGACACACACGCAGACTAAAAGTAAAGGGATGGGAAATAGATATTTCATGAAAAAGAGAAAGAAAAAAAAGCTGGGGTAGCAATACTTATGCAGGACAAAATAGACTTTAAAACAAGATACAAAAATGAACCCAGTAATCCCACTTGTGGGTATTTATCCAAAGAAATCCCAAATGCTACTTTGATGGGACGTGTACATCCATGTGTTTATTGCAGCATACTTCACAGTGGCCAAGATGTAGGGGCAACATAGCTGACCCTAGATGGATGACCAGATAAAGAGGGAGGTGGTGTGTGTATACAGTGCAACATTGCTTGGTCATGGAAGGGAATGGATTCTTGCTATCTGCAGTGGCATAGATGGACCTGGAAGGTATTGTGCTGAGTGGAGTATATCAGCCAGAGAAAGATGCAAGGTTTCACTTATATGTGGAATCTAAAGAACAAAATAAACAAACAGAAACAGACTTACAGATACAGAGAACATTTTGATGGTTGTCAGATGAGAGGAGGGTGAGGGGTGGGTGAAAAGGGGAGAGGGATTGCAAAGTACAAATTGGTTGTTACACGGAAGTCATGGGAATGTAGGGAGTAGTATGAGGAATATATTCAATAATATTGTAATAACTATATATGGTTCAGATGTTTATTAGATTTATCAGGGCGATAGATGTGCAGAGGTTGAAGGCAAAGTGAAAAAAAGGGATTAAGAAGTACAAATTGGGAGTTACAAAATAGTCACAGGGATGTAAAGTGAAGTCCAGGGAATACAGCCAATAACATGGTAATAACTTTGTATAGTGCCTGGTGGGTACTAGATTTCTCAGGGGGATCACTTCTTAACTTATGTAGGTGCCTAACCACTATGCTGTGCACCTGAAATTAATACAATATTTATAATAATAATTAATAATATTAAATGTTAAGTAAAATTGTAAAAAGGATGAACAAAAGGTGCAGGAGAAGGAAGGTTCAAGTTTCCAGGTATAAAACAAGTAAGTTATGAGGATGTAATATACAGCGTGGGGAATACAGTCAATAGTGTTGTGAAAGCGTGATACAGTATCTGATCCCTTCCTTAGGTATATAAATGTTGAATAACTGGTGTACACCTGAAACTAATATAATATTGTTAGCTATATTTTAATAACAACCTTTTTAAAACCTTTAAAAGGTCTGCTCTGAATATTCATGTTTTATGTGAACTGAAAAGTATTAAAGGTTAGACCTCAGCATTATTGTTTCTCCTGAATTGAAAGACATATACTTTATTTATATGTAGATGTTTATTTTAGACAATCATAAAATGGGAAAGATGAGCAATATATAAATTTCTAAACCTTTCTGATTTATCTTTGTAATACTACCTAATGGGGGAAGAAGGGGTTGTGAGCTTGAAGAGTCATTGATCGGAGATCCAAAATATTTTATCTATTATTTGTGTTAAGGGATAACCTAATGCTATTTTAACACTATTCATTGTTATACAATGAAAACAAAGCTTTAGTATAGTTAGCAATAAAGCATATATTTAATGAACAAGGTTGTTCTTTTCTTGTACTATTAATTGGATAAAATACACTGAATTTTTGCATCACATGGCCAGTGTAAAAACTGCCTTCCTCCGTGAGGATTTTTGCATTTTTGCACTATTCCCTAGTGTCTTGGGGATTCTTAAGGAGAATGTCTGGAACCTTCAGGAGTTACTGAACTCCCTTTCTTATGCCCTGGGTTCATATTAAAGAAAGTGCTGATTCAAGAAATAAAGCTTATGTTTGACTAGACAGTTGAGCGTTACTGAGGATTTATTGGACAAAACAGTGGCTTGAACACAAGTTAGGGGAAATGATTCATGGCATTTCTAAAGTATGAAATGAGTTTCTGCCTCTTTGTCAGTTTTTCATTTACAATAATGAATTATACTGTCTACCAGTGGAAAACAAAACAAAAATCCATAATTTAATCCAACTTAGCAAATTCTTCCTTTTTCCTAATTTGGATCTAAAGCATTTGAAGACTTAACCCGACCCTCACAAAGCAGAAACTCCCAGCTGGATTTTTTTCCTTATGAGTGAGGGGAGAAAAGGAGACTAATTCTTAGTGGAATAATGAAAGAATTCAGAACTACAAAAACAGAATTTTCACTTCATAAAAATAACATTATATGAGATCTACCATGTATACATTTTGGATTATTGTTTGGTTGCTTTGTCTTATCTTCCCTTCCTAGTAGTTGGTAATCATCCAAAATAAAAAGATTTACAAAGCTCCTTTATTTCTAATTTGCAGCAAACTTTCCCCATCTTTACCAACTGTTTGCAAAGGAGTTTCTCCACTTATTAATTTAAAAACATGCCTTCAATGAGGACCATCTTTTATATTCTTCCTAGTCTGCCTTTCAGATAATGTGCATGAAAGGGCCACATGTCCTCCTAGCATGGGGTAGTCGCCAGTTTTAGGTCAGATATAGTAGCAAGAGATCTGAGATGACCTGATGTCTGTAAGAATCACATTTTTATTATCTGGTGGCATTTTAAATAAAGGACTAATATTTTACTTCATATGAATGAATAACAACATAGAAATGTTTCATTCTTATTCTTGATCTAGCTTAACTCTTGTATCTCTCTGGGGTGATATAAGCAGCTGCCATTTTGCCTATTAAAAGTATTTTTAAATTTTTTAAAGTTCATTTATTTAAATTTCTTTTCATTTCTGTATATAATTAATAGCTTAGTTTAATTCCATATTAAATGATTGCCACCTGCAGGATTATCATGTAGGAGTGACATAAAGGTTCCATAGGAACATATTTCATTGAGTTATTAAGGCTACAGAAAATGCTTCCAGAGAAATATTCTTTTTTGTCCACAATATTTGTTAATTTTTTTATTTATCAAGAGAAAACTATTCTTTAGCCCAAATATTCCTGTTTCATAGTTCAGGAACACAGGTCAGCAACAAATTTCCGTGGAAATCAACTAAAGGAATTCTTTACACCCCAAAATTACTTTCCACTCTGGAAGATACCAACCTTCCTCATCTCAAAATCTTTCATTGAATCATAATTTCTGTAGAAATCTGCATATACTTTCTTCCTGGGTTCAGCCACAGCAAACGCATAGAAGGCTGCAACCCCCAGGGATGCGTTGATCGCTCCAACAATATGAACTCAAATGCTTGGCCAGAGGCCACGCCTCTGAGGTTTCCCCCACGCTCAGGAAGACAGGGCAGCTCTGTTCTCCCTTGACATCCTTTCAGGTGGAGAAATGGACCCAGAGAAATATTGTGATCACAAATAAAATCCAAGTAAAATATCCCATTTTGAAGGACTAGGTATTTTTCCTAATAAAACAATCTCCCATTTATTTTAGTGTAATGTGTGTTTCCATGTGTCACGCCACAGAGCAAGAAGTCTACATCTGACACATCTATTCGTTAAACAAGGACTGGAGGAAGAGGGGCTATTTTCGAGAGAGGCTTCCCTGAGTGGTGGTGCTTTAGAGGCAAAGAGTCATCTTTGGTTCCTACGTGAGGCTTTATTTGAGACCTTACAAGGACTGTTTCTAACTGTAATGGTGGAAATGAAGCTGTGAAGTCCTTTTTAAAATTTACGTAAATAGTGCATGTTCTATTGTATAGCCTACACATACATATTAAGTATATGATTATTATTTCTTGATTTCATTCACATGTTCAATGATTTTTTAAAAGGACTTTATTTTTATTTTGAGCAGTTTTAGGTTCACAGCAAAATTGAGAGGAAGATACAGAGATTTCCCATATACTCCTGCCCCCACTCATGTGTAACCTCCACGATGAGTATCCCCCACCAGACTGGTACATTTGTTACAATTCAAGAACCTACAGTGACACATCACTATCACCCAAAGTCCAAGGTGTACCTTAGGGTTCACTCTTGGTGCTGTGCATTCTTTGGGTTTATGCAAATGCAATAATGACGTATATCCA
The DNA here is from genome assembly GCA_004026885.1 of Lyroderma lyra. NCBI lineage: Eukaryota > Metazoa > Chordata > Mammalia > Chiroptera > Megadermatidae > Lyroderma > Lyroderma lyra. The sequence continues at coordinate 152,036 of PVJL010002044.1, read as the reverse complement.
GATTCATCCTCCTTATTCCTAAAGGACATTCCCATCACTGTTTGCATTACTGCTCATCTCTTCAGTTCTAGTTCAGGTGTCGTCTCTGACGCTTCTCCTAATCCCCCACAATCGTTAGTCTGGTTCTCCTTCATCCCAACCATCCTCAGCACTCTCTCCAAACTTCATTCATACCTCCATTGTATAGCTTATAGCATCAGCTTATAACTGTGCCTGTCCCCTACCAAATTATCAACTGTTCACAAACAAAGTCATTTTCTACACTGTCACTTAGGATTTAGAAGAGAAATACATGTGAAATCTCTGGCCTGAGATTTCCACTGACTGAGCTCGGTCCAGGTCAGAGGTCTCATTAAGACATGACCATCTTAGCTGCACACTATATGAATTGGTATTTTAAAATCCTAGGGTACTGTGGTACGTGTCTCCAAACACTTAAGATCTCATAATTCTGTTTTGAACAGATGACAGCTTAAATATTCTCCATGACCTTCTTGGGAAGAGGTGTTCATCCCCTCCTTGTTCTTTAAAATGGACTTTGGTCCACTGATAATAATGATATTTAACCTCTGTTGACCACTTACTTGGGGCAGGCACGGTGCTTTGTATGTATTACTTTTGTCGCCCACATCAACAACATTATGGTGCAGGTGCTACTATGGCCCCTCTTTTACAGAATAGGAAATGGCACCACTGTTGAGTGACAAAGCTGCCATAGGAACCAAGTTTCTATGATTCTAGAACCCAGGTTCTTAACCAGCTCCCAAACATCTGTGTTAAAAATAATCACAACCTATGTAGAAGAATTTTAAGATAAATGTACAAATGTAAACAATGATTATTACCAACAGTTTTTACTCAGGGAAGAAACATTGATCCTGATTTTATTATTTCAGGAAAACTTTAAATCTACTATTGGATTAGTAGAAAAATTATGAAAAAAAATCAAAGTTATATAGTTAAAATTCAGGTGCTAGTACTTACTGGTTCTTTATTTTTCTATAATATGCAATGCTTCAGAATAGCCTTGATTTTCATAATCAGGTAGTCTATACAGAACATTTTGTAGAGCTGCTGTATTGTAGATGTACTTGCTGTTTCAAATTACCTATGTTGCATAGGCCATTTTTAATGAAAATAAAATTAGCTTAAAGATAGGAAGTGCCTTTGATTAGCTCAGTGAAGCCATGGTCAATTCAATTAAAGTGTTAAAATGTATTTCAGAGGAAAGAATGCTTAGGGTCATAAATTAATTCAACACAGTTGTTCCTAAGCACTCACTATTTACCCAGGAATGGGTACTCTGTTTGGTACTTTGAAGATAAATGTTATTTACAGAATGCCCAGTTAATAAAAAGTTGCTTCAGAATGCTATGTTTGACATCAAAGATCTTTATCCTAAACTTTGTGGTTGACAAGGTTTAATTTAAGTATGGGATAGGAGAGACTTACTGGATAAGTTTTCACATAGATAAAAGTTGCAGGTTTATCCAAATTACCTGTTTTGACTGTCTTTATCAATGTATTTCCACCTGTACTACATAATGTGACCCCAGATTTTTACCCTTTAATATACCCAGAGGGCTCATATTTCTAGTTGGGCATTCCCTGAACCATCTGAAACATGTATGTGAAAATTCATTGCTACCGGTCTTCTTCTTTCCTTTCTTTGTTGTTTGAAAACTCAAGAGAGATGGTTACTATCAACCTACTTTTTCAAACAAGGTTGGGAACAAAGCCCTCATGTGACAAAGTTTTACCAGGTCACCTCTTTGTAACATAACCGTGAAAAGACCTAGTTTCACTGCATCTTGTTCAAAATTTAAGAATTGCCCCTGCATAAATGTGCTAGAGAAACATTTAGAAAATGGGCATTTTAATTAACCTTTAAATGCCTATTCCAAGTGTAAAGGGGACTATTAAAAAAAACAACTTTTAGAATCATCTTTCAACTAACATGAACTAGTTTGGGACATGGGTCATCTATATATTTAAGGAGCTAAGGATAAAACGGATTGAGTAGCACAAAACTTGTTTCCTTCATGAGAGCTCACTGAAAATTCCCAGATCCCTTAAGATCAAATTTATATAACATATCCACTTGAAAAGTAACCTTGTCAATTTCTTGTTTTAAAGAAAAATTCTATTTGCTAATGGGAAAAAACAGAACTTTGTCTAGCCACCAAAGTAATAAAACTCACTTGATGTAGTGGTGGGTTTCCCATGGGAATGCCACATGGGCTGCTAAGGAAAGGACCAAGGCCCCAAACCCAGCTGGGTGTACATGGCTCTCATTTTCAAAGTTTTAGGGTATTTTTTGACTGTATGTTATATTTATTAAAACGATACACTTTCAGATAAAATACATGTTCTCGTGGCACATTAGGGGGTAATTCTGTGGACTATGCTGTGATGGAATTTAGAAACTGGATTTACAATAGTAGACTTGGCAAATTTCAAGGCTAAACTGCAGCCTGAATAATCTGAGAAAAAAGAAATCAGTGAACCTTACCTTGCTTTGATCTGGTTCTTCTGCAAATTGACAATAGTCATTTATTTTCACATTATTCTAGTTGTATAAGCCAAATAGAAAATGGCAGTCCCAAAAACCTGATGTCCCTTGCAATAGTTAAAGAACCAAAACTAAATTCAATCAATAATTTGATGCTCTGCCTAACTTAAAGCAGTTTTTTTTTAAGTTAAACCTCTTTTGAATTGCAAGTGTATTGTTAGGTTAATGTAGATAACACATACATTAAAGCGAAGCCTCAGTCAAGTTAAAACAATATAAAGGACTCTTTGGCATTGTCCTGTTCACAGTATCTCCCCACTGTGCTGATCAGTTTCCATGCATCATCTCTTTTAATCCTCATCACAACTTAGTGAAGGAAATCTTATATTTCTCTTGGGTAGCTGAGGAAGATGAGCCTAAGAGAGAATGTAATGACTTTCTGCCACATCATAAAGTTAGTTAATGGGAGAGTCAGCATTCCAACTCAGGGCCGTCCTACTGCGAAGTCTATCTGTTAATATTTTTCTCCAGCAAGGTCCTATAGCTTTCTTTTCCACATTTTAACTTAACTTGGAAAAGCATGGTGAGAGGTTCAAGCTTTCAGGTTCAGTTGCCAGTGTGTATTGGGGGACTCATCTGTTCCCCTGTGGATTTTCCATAACTCTCTTACTTCCACGACTCCAGGTCCATCATAGATCTGGTGACCCGTAGGTATAGGGTGACCTCATAATTTATCATCCAAACCTGGACAGTTGAGAGGGTGGTGCTGTCAATATTTTTACCTCAAAAAGAGGCACAAAGATTTTTCCAGAGCAAAGTAGAACAAAGGTACCCCACATAGAGCAGTGGCTGCAGGGAGGGCATGCCATATCAGAACCTGGGGGAAGGGAGGGTTGTGGGTTGAAACACAGCATCCTGGGTTACTGCTACTGATAGGGAGAGGAAGACTGAGAAATTCTGATTTAGATCAGTGTTTGTTGATTTCTTTAAAGCACATGCCTATTGTTGCTAAACACATAGGTGGTCCTCTAATGTTGTTTTAATGGCTAAATAAAGTAAACATTGGACTAAAACATTCAAAGCCACAGGTCAGAGTTCTGCCTTATTTTCAAGCTCCCCAACTTCAGCCCAACCCCTTTTGTCACTGCTTGTAAAGGTGTTTCCTCACCTACCCCATCACTGGTCTAGAATTATGGAGAGCAGTCTTGTGTAAATATGCATCCAGCTGTGGATTAATCAAAAGAATAGGCTATTTCACCAAGTGTAGGAATGCTTTTTTGTTACCATCACCATTGCTGATCAATAATCACTCATCAAGACCAGAGAAGGGGTCAGAGCTGATCCAGTACTTTAAGCCAAAAACACCTGAAGTTATCTCTTCTACTTGGTAAAAGCCTAAATCTAATGCTAAAAATTCAGCAAATGCCTATTAACAACACAGTGGAAGCAACAGTTTGGTTCCCTAAATAATGCTATTTAAGCATTTGTCATATTGAGGATATTTTTCAATATTAAAGATGATAATGATTACTAACTGAGAGTTGTGTACCATGAGTAAGAAATATGTAACCCTTCCTTACACATTTGAGGCCTGACTTTCCTAAATAAAGCAGAGAATTACTAAGTATGAACCCATGGTGCATTTCATGGCAGGCACGGTGCTTTCTATGAATTATCACTTTTATTGCCCATATCAGCAATATGATGTAGGTGCTATTGTTGCCCCCATTTAGAGACTAGGAAATAGGAGCATAGCTAGTGAGTGGCAAAGCTGCAACAGGAACCAAGCCTCCAAGATTGTCTTGTTAATAAATGTAATTTACAGTTTATCGGAAGGTTACTGGGATATTATTGCTAGATTTTTGAGAAATATAAGATGTATTATTCCTGCCACAATCAGTAGATACTGCCAGATAAATTTCAAGATAATTTAACTGGAGACTAATACTGAATACAGTTCAGTTTTAAATTAAATTGGGATTAAAATTTATCTTATAACTTTAATATAGGTAAATTCAATAGTATTGTAGTTTTAAAGTTAGAAGACAGATGCGAGGATGAATATAGAAAAATGAAAGACCACTGAGCTATTTTTAACACTTTAAAATTAAGTTGACAGCTGTTGTTAGTGTCAGAACTTAAATAATTTTGTTAAAAATAAATCCACTACATATGGATTTCAACATGTTGTATATTTATTGTTTCTACTTATTAGGGAAAGATAACCGTTTGAAAACAATGAGAAATTCTCCAGTGTATAAAAAAGTCGTCCTTGTTAGCACTCAAACAATCATAGTGTATCAAGACATCTGTCCTCAAAAATGTTTGATGCTAATTAATTTAGCGACCTTCTACAGTAACACCAATTTTCGTGCTAATGGAATGAAGGCATTGCATTAGGCTGAGTTTTGAACTCTCTTATTTTTAGAATTATAAATTCAAGTCTAGAGGAGACATTCTGAGACCTTTCAATTCCCTCTTCAAACTCCAGAAATTCAAATCTATCTGGTGTGCAGAAAGAAACCCATCTGTTATGTAGAAAAACATCTTTCAGACTACCGAAGAAATATCCCAGTCTTCTTAAGTACCCACTTAAGTATTTAAGGACACATTTGACTTTTATTAACTGAAATCCCTCTCCTCTTCCTTCGACTTGGACCTCAAGGGCTACAAAGTGTACTTGAGGTGGGAGGAGACAATGAGGCTGGTTTTGGGGATGGCCTTAAAAACCAGCCCATGGAAAAAATGAAATAGGGACCTCTGGTTAAAGATGGCCAATTGAATACACACATTTAGCTCTGTCCTCTTTCAGAATTTCACTAAAATGACAGTACATCATTTGCTAAAAGGAGTTTACCCACAAAGATGAAGCAAATGGGAAAGAAAAAAAATAATGAATGTTAGAGGCTGGAAACAGGATAATTGGCAATTGATTTAGAAGACCCAAGGATGCAGACCCTAACCTAGAAGTGGAACAAGTGGAGAAGCAACCTGAATTATATCTTAGAATCTCCAGCAGGTTCATGAAGGTTTATCCTTTGGTGAGGGTAGAACAGAGAGACTCTCTAGACTGTGAGACACCAGGCATGGTTGAGGGAAGGGTACCTAACCAAAACCAAAGGAATCAGGTAACACCTCCCACCTTGGCTTCCACATCATGCTGCTGGGTGTCAGGCTGTAGGCAGAAGACAGGGAGTCTTTTCTGGAGAATCTGATTAGCCAGCCAAAAGTGGGCAAAAGATGAAATGCAACTAAAGATACCGCCTTTAGGGGTTCCTCAAGGCAGCAGCCTGATCTATATTATCTTAGCCTAGAGTAAAGACAGAATCAAAAATTCCCCTTCTCCTATCACTATCCTTCCCAACGCAAGTAGTGTCCAGTCAGCTTTCTAGCATCTCATTCTGAAATAGGAACAGATAGTCAAGGATCACCACACACTGGAAGAAATATCTAATATGAAATGAACAGAGAGAGAGAGAACAGATAACAACAAAAACTACCCAGGGAAAAGAACACTTAAAAATTATGTATCACTAATTACCCTTTGAGAAAGGAGAAGGTATTGTACCCAGTAAACAAGAACAGAATGCTACAAAAAGGAACCTTAGTGGACCAACAAAGCTGCTCATGGAAAATTAAAAATAAAAGAGAAGAAATGGAAAAACCATTCAGTAGAAGTCTTGGAAGCTACAATATAGTAAATCTGCTAGAAAGTCAAATAAAAACACCAAGAAATGTAAACTAGGAGAGAAAAGGTGAGAAAATTTCAAGTCCGGGCCATGGATCCAACATCTAAGCAGGAGGAGAAAATGGAGGGGAGAAAAATCATCAAAGAAATAATTTCATAAATTTTTCTCAACTGAAGGACATGAATTTCTGGATTGAAAGGATTACCAAATACTCTGCACAGAGTTTGAAAGTGGATTCATACTAAGGTACATTGTCAGGTAATTTTAGAATGCTGGGAACTTAAAAGTTCCTACATCCTTTCAAAGAGGAAAACAAAAAACAAGTTTCACATAAAGGTTGAACAATCAGAATGGTAACGTTGGAAGCTAGAAGACAGCAAACTAGTGCCTTTAAAATTCTAAGGAGAAATCAGTTTGGGCTTACAATTCAGCACTTCACCAAAGTATACCTTGCAGTTAAGGGTAGATCAAGGTATAATATCAGACATGCGAGTTTTCAACAAGTATACCTCATGAAGGCTGCATGGGATAGAAGTTAATAGACACTGGGTTTTTAAAAAGAAAAACAAGTCAAACTAGTCACATCTCTGTGCTATCTAGAGAAGTGGAGATAAATAGTAAAAGAATCAGTAAAAAGAGATGAACACCGTTGCCTTTGGAAAGCAGAAAAGGAGAAAAGCAGGGGAGTGCTATTTTTCAAAACAAGGCTGTTAGAATGTTTTGGTTTTTTTTTGTTTTGTTTTTTTGCTTTTTGGTATGTGGGTAGCTCCCTGACCGGGAATCGAACCCAGGCCACAGCACCGACAACGCCAGCGGCGAAGCCTTAAGCCATTACACCATCAGGGAACTCCCCAGAATGTTTTTATTTGTAGACTATGTGCTTGTATCATTTCAATGAAATTAAATTTTAAAAAGAAATTTAAAAAATGGAACAGGACAGGATGAGCAAGGAAACTGTTCTCATTTTAATTTGGTAACGTGGATCTTTCCATTTGACACATCCTTTCTTTGACAACATATAATAAATAAATTGTTCAGATTTATTTTTAGCTGATCAGCCCTCGTGTTTTCCACGGTGTTTCTGTTGGTCTGCTTGCGTTAGCGAAATCATTCTTTTTGTAACAACAACATGGATTTGTGTAACACTGACAAGAGATTCATAAAAAAAAAAAAAAAAAAGATGATAATCTTTGTTCTTCCCTTTAAGAACCATGAGATAAGAGAACTATCTATCACCAGAGAATTTAATAGTTTCCTGGCACATGCAGAGGAAAATATGAAATGTAGAAAATAAAAGGTTCTTAAATCCCCAAATAGAAGACATAATTTCAGTTGCTGCAACCTGAAACTAATTGCTTTTATTAGATCATTAATGTTTCATTATTTGGGGTTATATCTGTATACCATACAACTGTTGGATGATTTTATTGTAATGATAATGCCTCCAAGGATTTTGAAAAGCAACAAATGTATTTGGGAATGGTTATAATCTTGGGACTACTGTATATACTAAATTGAATAGCTTACTAACATGCAACGAGATTGTATCCATGTTTTATTGTATAATAATTTTTAAAAAGAGACACGCTAAAAGCTTTGAAAGAGAGAGACCAAAAAAATGCGGAAAGCTCTGAAGATACATAAACCCAGGGAGGAGACAGTGAGTTATTCAGGGTAAAGAACAGCTCTTGTTCATCTTTACACCCCATTGTCCCGCACAGTTTCTTTTATCCATCTATGTGACGAATATTAACAGAGTACCTACTACACACCGGGTTCTGGAGCTGTGTGAACAAAACTGATAGAATCCCTTGTCTTTGTGGAGCTTACATTGCAGGGAGGTGGGAGTTGGGGCGGACGGAGATAGGAGCCAAACAAAATGATTACCTGAGCGGCCTAGTCTGTCACGTGGAGGTAGTGCTGTGCAGGTAAAGAGCCCAGGAGAGAGGGGGAGTCTGAGGCCGAGAGAGGGCAGGGGTGCGCTTTCAAACAGGCAGATGCTGAGCAGGCGCACTTAAAAAGGCTTGTGGAAATTATTTCTTGACCAAAGAAATCTGTCCATCTCTCCGGGACTTGGTCTGAACTCTTTATTCACTTTGGTAGTCAGACCACCCATTGGGTGTCCGCGCACATCACTAGGGTTGAAGCAAAGACAGGAGCCTGAAAAGAACAAGGTTGCTTGCATAGCACAACCCCAGTGGGGCGAGAGGGATGGGGTAAAGGAGAATCGCTCGCGTCCCAGACCTTGCAGTGTTCCTGGTCCTTAGCAAGGCCACCAAGCTCTTTGCAGAGTGCAGAGCATCCATCCCCTGTAATGATGGGAGGTGGTTTGCTTGTTTTTAAACCACCTTGATAGCCTAGATTAGAACGTACAAAGCACAGACTTCGGGAAATAAAGAAAACCTTCTAACTTCTAACCTTTGTTCAAAGCGAGAGCGAGCTCTTCCCCATGTGGCCTCCTGCCTCCAGTCGGGGCGCCTGGGTTTCTTTGAAATAATACTGCACGCACGTGTCTCTGATTCGTGTCTCCAAGGAAAGGCTGGGGACCCTCCAGGGGAAGCTTTTCAGTCATTTCACAGATAACTGGACTTCTATACCCCTTCTTCTGTGGAACCTGATTTGGGAGGCAGGTGTTTTGTTTTGTTTTGTTTTTTATTTTCAGAGAAGTTAAATAAACAAGTCCAACGGATCAGAGCCCCCCCCGCCCCGCCCCTGCCCCAGGCCAAAACCCTCAGAGGGAAGTCAGTAAACTCCTTTCTGTTACCCTTATACCTATAGGCTTCCTCTTAGCATCCTGAACGCCAGTGTAGTCTTTTATTCTTATTTTTATCCACATCTGCAAAATTCATGTGGACACCTGCAGATTATTCCGGGTTACCTGCAGACATGCTCCCCCACCCCACGCCACCCCCCTCTAATTACGTGCTAAGGAGGAAGCCCTAAAGCTCAGTTTCCATTCCCGGCAGCTTCCTCACCCCAGTGGAATAATGAGACCCTGTCTTTTGAGAACTCGGTGTTTAGAGTAAATGGTGTTTGAACTGAAGTTGCCCCCTGGCTTCATGGCTTCACTCTCTTCACTGAGAGTCCTTGACTACTCTACAAGCGTGATGCCCTTGACTGTCCCACCTGACCTTTGTTGTTGGGATGCGCTGTTGGACCACCTGTGTGTAAACATCTCAGTGAGGGGCAAACTCAGGGCATCCTCTGTGCGGCCCTGCTCCTTTTGAAGTGTCTGGTGATTGTCCCATTGTCATGCCAGTGGGAAGAATCCTTTGTTTTACAATGGCAAGGCTCTGAAGAGATTGCTGATAACACTTGGGACCCTGGTGTGAAACTGACCCTTTGAACTAGGAAGAATCTTCTAAGATAAGCAAGCCCTGGCATTTTTATAACACAACGTATTATGAGAGCTCTTAACGAGGAGCAGGTTAGTGTCAGAGCAGGTTATTGTCACAGGTTAGTGTCGTTGCTGGGCATGTAAATAAAGGGTTTACAAGCTGTTCTGTAATAAGACAGGTGTGTAAGACATGGAGTCCTTTACAGATACTGCTCATCTCAATAAAGATTTGGGGGAAAATAGCATCCATCTGGCGGGATCATTTGTTTACTCCTAAGAAGAGATTGATTATACCAGGAATAAAATACAAATAAAACCCAAGACAAGACTTTTTCAAGAAAATGTTATGCTTTCTGACTGAAAAATGATCTTATTTTCACACCAAATGGTATTAGTTATTCCTTAGAAAAGAGCATTAGTAGAATAGGAAGTAGAAAAAGAATAAGTGGTAGTCATTTTTTAATTGACATTTTAATACCTCGAGCATTCCACACCTTGGATATTTTCATAATATTAACTGCATTCACCATTTAAACATTTAGTCACTCAACAAACCCTTCTCAGTCTTTCCTGCATAATGGGTGTCAGGCGAGCTTTCCGATACAGCACTGAGCAAAAGCGGTCTTGTCCTCCATCCTCACAAGTCTTCCAGCCCAACAGAGACCACAGACATCAAACAAGTAATTAAAGGGTGAACAGAATACGGTGGGGAAGTGACAGGTGCTGTGGGAACATTCTTTTTAAGTCCTTTAGAAGTTTATTCTAAACTGCACTTTAAAGGAGGAATTTCTTTTTCCTTTCTCAGCAGTTCTTTGAAAGTTTCCATGTTTTATGTTGGACTTTGCTTCCCAGCTTTTCCTTCATGTTAACCTAAATGCATCACTAGATGGTTTCCCAAAATAGAATTTTCCATTTCAGACTAAGGAGCTGCAGATGAGGTGGAGAATTTAGGGTGCGTGCCTAGGAACTTTCATTTGAAGTTTTATACTGTCCACATCCCAAAGGAACAAAAGGGCTTTTGGTGCCTCTCAGACCTCAGACCCAGCACCCCTGTGGTTGGCTCGGAGAGAGCAGGGCCCAGCGGAGTAAGTGGGCTTGTCTCTGTTTCACCACCCTGGGGTGTGCAGTAACAAGCTCGAAAACAGCTTTTTGGTTTCAAGTGGCCCCGTGTATACAGCTCAGCTTCGTTCTTAAGTTCTCCAGACTCAAGAAATCAGAGAATGATAGGATTCCACTGCCAGAAGACCTTATAGATAACCTACCCCCACGAAAAACTGAGGTCCGGCGGGGGAAGGTCCTCCAGGCAGTTAAAGGCAGAAAGCAGAACGACCTGACAAGCCCTGCCCCACGGCCTCCTGAGGACCCTAAAAGCACACTCCGGAGCACCTCTGTATCACCCCCTTTCCTTTTCACTGCTTTTGGACCTCTCTACTCATCTGTGTAAAACCAGGCAGCTTTGAGATATTTCGCACGTGTTTGACCTAAAGCAGCTTTCTCTCCCCAATGTTTTTCCTTTAAACAAACAAACAAATAATAAAGCTATTTACTGTAGCTCTCTAAATAATAAGCAAAGCTCTAAAGAATAAATCTGTTTAGCCGACAGTTCTTCATCAATGAGTTCTGTTGATGAACTTTACACTTCTAATTTGGCATATATTGTGTACCCCTGTCTAAAGCTGTTGAGCCCAGACCAATAAGAGCTATCCTGAAAACTGCTATAGAGACTTACAGATTTATTACCACTTGCCTGTTTTTTCTTTTTCCAAACAGTAGCTCATTTGTGGGAATTACATTACACATAATGTTCAAGCATACTTCAGTTTTAAGCCAAAAAAGTTCAAGGTAATGGTACAGGATATTCTACCAGGTAAGTATGTTGTGCTAAGATTATTACCATGTAATAACGTTTATAATGCCCTTTAGCAGTAAGAGTATGTAGGATCCTTTATAGAAGTACCTCGTCTAGGGCCACCATTCCACCCCTGCCCCTTTTTCTATTCCCTCTCTTCTACCTAGAGCCACATTCTCCATACTTTTCACGTCCACTACAACCATTACAAAAAAAAAAAGGATGATCTTTTTATTTTTTTTAAAAATGCAAAAGCAATGTTCTCAATCAACATTAAAACTTGTGTTATACAGTTAACTTTTGTAAAAACCCAAAAGTAACAAATTGATAGATTAATTCAAATGAGATAGATATAATTGCATTTCATATCCTGATAAAAGTCACACAAAAACAGGCATTGTAATATTATCCTTCTGTGTATCTTCAGATACATATTTACCTTGTTCTCTGGCTAATGAGGAAAAATTAATACTGTCAATACTGGGACTGCCCTGGTGGTGTAGTGGCTAAGGCTTCGGCGCTGTCAACGCTGTGGCCTGGGTTCGATTCCCAGCCAGGGAAATACCCACATTAAAAAAAAAAAAAAAAAAAAAAAAAAATTGCTGTCAATACCGCAGTTCAGCTCGGTGATCAACTTATGTGTCATCTAGCTCATGACTAGCCACAGTCGTCTTCTGTTTCTCTGCATTAAATCAACACTGGCTTTGGACATGTCTGTCAAAATCCTTTAGGCTCTGCTGTCTGCTCAGATGCAAACTTCATTAATGGTGTATGAGGATTGGAGATTAGTCCTCCAGGAGAATTCTCCCTTACGCTAATGAGATAATAGCTCAAGAAAAATTCTCCTGTGCAATAAAGCAACTAGAACTGGTGCAAGAAGAAAGGAAAAATACTGTAACAGAGAAGAGCAAGAGATACACTTGTACACTGATGGAATCGTTTGTTCGTTGTCAACTTTAAGGCAAATGGCAGATTTGGGATGAGCGAAACCTTTTCTGGGCATCACCAAGACAGCCCTCTCCCAGTGAATTATTAGTATGTTTAGTTCAAAACACCTTCCCAGTTTATGCCTGTAAGGGTCACGTGATATATTATTTTTCCGCCTTGTCTACACAACTTAATCTGCTGATGTATTTTCAGTAAACACCCTTGTTCCCCCAAATGACATGTGATCTGCCTGCTCTGTGTCCATGTGCTGGGACACTAATGAACACTCAGAAGTCAGGGGGACAGCAGCTGCCCAACAACCTTCAAATTTCAGCCGCCTGCACAGCAGGACACCAGTTCATTTGAGCAGCACTTGCCTCAAAGCCTTCACAAAAATGGAACTTTCTGCATCCGAAATGTGTTGAAATTGCAGAACTATGCATAATTAAAATCAAGCATGGCATATCCCCAAAATAATGGGTTTAAATATTAGATTTGAATTGGCTTTAATGTCTAAATTTCTCATGTAATGTTGTTTTTCTTAATCCACTCTACAAACATTCATGAGAAACTATAATTTTCAAAGGTTTTGTGGATTAAAGCCAGCACCACAAACCACACCAAAATTGTAGTTTCACCTAACATAATGAAAGAGAAGTTAACTTTCACCTGAGAAAGACATCTTAATGAAAGTAGGTTAAATCCTGAAAATGACATTTATTCTTTCAGATCTTTTCAGGAAACAGACCTGAGCACCACTCATCAGCACGACTGCTTCATGAGCAATATGGAAGACCCTGGACTATCCAGTAGAATATTTTTCATTGACTAAATACTCAGAGAAAACTTAAAGGAGCTCCTTCCTCTTTCTCATTCCACAGATAAGCATTGTCTTAGGAGAGCTAGTAAGCAAAGTGAATGGTGCCTCTAGACCAATGGTTCCTAAACCCAGTTACAAATTTCAACTATCCAGGGAGACAGTACCAATGCAATTTCTGGGCCCTAACTCAGACTTACTGAATCAGACTCTATAAGGTTATGATTCTGGCATCTGTATACGCTAAGCCAGAGGCAGGCTTGTCTAACCCGCGGCCTATGGGCCGCATGCGACCCAGGACGGCTTTGAATGTGGCCCAACACAGATTCGTAAACGTTCTTAACACTTCATGAGACAATTCTTCTTCTTCCAGTGTGGCCCAGGGAAGCTACAAGATTGGACACCCCTGCTAAAGCTTTCAAGGTGATTGCTAGTCAGTTCAGCATTAATTGCTATTTGATCCTCATTAATATGGACAACCTAATCCCCATCCATAATATGTAATAGCAAGTACTCTTGGCTCATTCTACAAATACAAATTTTAAAATTCATCTGATAGACATTTTTAGAGTTATCTGTGCAAGACAAAACAATTCCACCTTCTCTGGGAATTACTGGCCTGCAGCCCACAAAACACACACACCCAAATCCAAGCCCATCTGTCCCCTGGAAACGTGGTCAAGGGGTGGGCCCTTAGCAATCATGATGGATGCTAACCCCAAAACTGGGAGGTGGCCATATTTTAACCTCATGGACTGAGGAACCACAAAGTTCTGTCCGCAAGGAGAGAAGCACAAAGCATTACCCAGGAAGAAGCGGAGACAGAAGACCCAGGGCCAGCACTGCTGAGACTTCGGAGCGTTTCTATTTCTGAATCGAAGTCATTTTCTGAAGCTCAGCTACATTCCTACCCTGCGTGGCCTGAGACTCCTCTCCATCCTTCCACCCACCCTTTTTCTCCTTAAATTACTTTGGTTTCCGTTTCTTGCAACCATAGGGTCCTAACAACACAAACCTCATTCAGTATTTTCAGCACAGCCAAGTGTGCATCAAAATAGCGCCCGATGTCCCGGCCGCACTTGGATGCCACCAAAGGAGAGAAGGAACCCATCTGTGGAATCGGTGTCAGAGGGATCCTGGTTCCGGTCAGATTTTCTGCCCACTCAGTGTGCTTTCTTCGGAGGCAGATACCCCTTTGTTTCCTGCCAGAACAGGCTCCTTAAAGACCCTTGAATTACAACGAAGCAGTTCTCCTGTACTCTGCCCACCGATTCCCCAACAAGGACTTTCCTTGGTGGCACCACGCCCAGGACGCCCGTCCAGGAGAGGCGCCTCTGAGCTTACTCCTGCTCTGTTTGCAGAAGTCTGCCCTCAACACGTACCATCCCCTGCTTACTAAGTACCCTAATATTTTAAGAGGTAGGCTTTACCTGAAACCCCACATTTTTTTGCATCTTGTTTCCCTTTTCAAAAAAACATCAGCAGAATCGATACTTCAGGGTGGTTATTACGTAGAACTTCTGAAATCCACGTATGATTTTTGTAAGTGGGGTCTTTGCCACGGACTCAGAATGTAAACTAGGTGTTGGTCTCAACCCTCTTTTTGCTATGAATCCCCTTTGTCACATAATTAAATAACCAGAACGCCCTAGATTGATACGCAGATTGATGATGAAAGACCACAGGGAAGTTATTTGCAGAGGTTGTGGGCATCTTACACTTGACCTTCATCCCTTTATTAAGTGAGTTGAGTTAGGGGATGAGGAAGGTATGGGGGTAAATCAGAGATCCCCACAGCTGGGAATTATCCCAGCAGCTGGGAATATTCTGATGGGTATTGATTTCGGGGGAGGAATAAAGACATAAAATGCAGTCACTAATAGCCTGACTTCCCATTTCCTATGTCGCTAAGACCCAGAAGAAAACGTAGCTTGCATTACCTTTTACTTATTTTTGGTTGTGTAGTGCTTTCCTTGGAACAGAAATTGAAGTCAGTGGCTCCGAATTGTTTTATGAGTCTGTGTTACACTGAAGAATTTGAAATAGACCATCTCTTGTGATGGTTTTGTAAGGTCTGTGCTCCTTTCTTAGTGGTTACTTTAGTTAAGATCTGTATTGTGATAGTCTATTTTGGGAAAATTCCAGAGATTTTAGTGTGTCTTAATGTCTTTACTACCCGGCACTCCAAAGAATCTATCCCCTGTGTAAAATGAGTGTGTGGGAAGTCTGGACATGCTCATCCCAGGTGGGAGCAACTAAGCCCAGGACTTTCCTAGATAAGTAACAGGTGTGAAGTCTCGTCAAAAGGCTCTTCTCTTTGACAGCTGAATTGAGCCATAAAATTTTGAATAATTTATGCAAGTCTGTGGAAACCCAGATATAGATTGTTAATCCAGGGTTCAGAATGCACTAGTGTCGATTTCACAGTGACATCCTTAAAGTTAATTTTTTACTGTGTCTCTTATCTTTGGCTTGGGTGAAACTATTCAGATTGCTTCGTAAGTCAAAATTAATTATGTAAACCATCATCCATGGTCTTAACATCTTCTGTTGACTTTTAAGTAAAATCAGAGTTTATCATAATCATATGTTTCTGTTCATATTTTAAAATACTGCAAGATGGCCATGACTGGGGTTAAGAAACCTTTAAAACGTCTTTAATTTCAGTTAACTGCTAAATTTGCATACTCTTCTTGTAAACTGGCTTTTTCCTCCTCAAAAAAAGCAAAGCAAAGCAACATGTGGTTTGTTACATTCATTGCTCTTCTTAGCCTGTTTTGCATTAGGAGGTTATGGAAACCTAAGACTGAAAGCTCCATAAAGAAAGCCTTACGGCGAAGGAGAGAAAGAGAGAAAAGAGACGTCTGGAACTTGGCCCTTTTTCCCCATCTGTCCCAAACATACATTTCAGTGTAAAATGTGGGTCCTGAGAGTTGGAAAGGAGCAGAGAAGCAAATTAATATTATTTTAAAAATCATACCTATTAAGTATCCTGGTTAAGTAGGCCCTATATTCCCCCTTTAAGAACATCTAAAACATAAAACAGAACAAAACAAAACAAAACTGTAAGCGTCCATTCCTTCCCAGGTCATTAACTGTAAATTAACTGTTGGTTCCTCCTCTGTTAAAAACAAAAACTGCCACCAGGAATCTACCCAGTGCCGGTCATAGCTGCCATACCTGTTGGCAGGCTCCTGGGAGTAATGTGGCAGAGGCTCCTGCCCCAATTTTTGCTAATTTCTGCTAGTAATGTCACCAGTGATGGTGACAGTGGATCGTTTCCTCACAATGCACAGAAATGCAGTTTAGAGAGCACACGACTGGTCACCTTGAATTACTTTTCCTTGAATTTGTTATTATATAGCATCAGCATGATACCTAGATGTTCCTAGGTTTTCAAGGATCCCAAATATTTATGTATGTGATCATCATGTTTATTCTCCCTAAGAACTCTTTTAATTAAGCACGAGAAACAGAGTGACCAGCATTCTTCTGGAGATTTTAACCCTGTCACTGCACTAATTCAAGTTGTTTTTCAAAATGTGTCCAAAAAAGTCACAAAAAATTAAAAGTTGATATTTTGACTATTTAATAACAACATTTTGAGCTGCTTTGTATATAAATGACATTTGTATTTTAAATTTTTGTTATATGATAATCATTTACCATTATATTGAATTTTAGCAAAAAATACTCAAAACGTACTAAGTGGCATCAATTAGATTTAAGTATAAATAAATTAGAATCTAATGACATTGATGATTTTAAAAAGCTATTACAAAGTGTTACAGCATATGGCATAGACGTCTTTGTTGTTGATAGTACAAAGCCACAGGAAAACATATTTAAAACTTGTAAATAGAGAAAAGTCCTTGAAATAGTTTCACATTAAATAACAATTTTACAATAATTTACAGTGTTTATATTTTTAAGTAAATACAGTTAAGGTGGTACATTTTATTAAAATAAATAATTACATTAAAGTATAAACATTTCCAATTGTTATTCATTCTTGAAAAATGCAAAAATATAGAAAAATGTACCTCTGCTTTCCTAAACTTCCTTTCTGGATCACTGACAGGAGCTTTTATATTTTACCTTTGAGTGATCATTCTCAAAACAAGGAACGACACACATTGCTGCATTTCCAGGACACAGAGCACACTAATACATGGTTTGTTTTCACTTGCAAACATTCCCCTTTTCTGCACCCTGTGAGGGCAAACTGCTGCACATTTTGAGCTCTTGGGGTAAACTCAAATGGCACAGTCACCGGATGGAAATATTCGGATGTAGCTGAATGTCGCAGCAAAAGGGTTAATTTGCATGATTGTGCAAAAAAATGTACTTCATGAAAGGTATTCTTAGAGATTAGAAAGTTGCATGTTGAAGAAAGTCATTTTAAAGATTCTTAGAAAGACAGGAAGATTATTGTGTTGCTTGTGTAGGAATTGTCCTCTTATTATCTGAGTGGGTTCCGTTTAAAGAGGTTGTCTAACCATATGACTGGATTCTTTCAAATTAATTACAGAAAAAAAACCTTTGGACTCTTCAGATCCTAAAAGCATGCTATGTCATAAAACTATTTTTTAAGATACTTTCAGTCTTCACTAAAGTGCTCCTCCTTCTCCCAAACATACTTTCCCCAAAGGTAGAGAAAGTACTTCAGAGATTCTTGGAATCTTGTTACAATCCATTGAAAGCGGAAAACTTCAGAAATGCTCGGTGTTGGAAGTGTGCTTTGGCCTATTACACAGGCAATAACGCGGTCAGTAGCCTTAAAGGGCACTCCAGTTTGGGTAAAGTAAAGTGTTCGCCCTTGAGTAGGACACAGATTGTCTTTACAAGCGTACGTGATGCCGTATGAGTTCTCTATTATTTGAACTCATCTACAAAAAAGTTCTTGTTGGAGGACTTATTGGGTACTAGAATTTGCCCAGAAATGCTGCCAGATAGATTAGTAATTCCATTGTCTTCTTTTTTCATTTGTGGCAACTGAACTGAAGGACCTTATTAAAAAGTAATAATGCTAAATTAAAGAGAAAATAACATATTATGGTTGTGGGAGTTGAGCTGCAATCGGTTTTGTCTGACAAATGTATTAATGGCTGCATTACTGCCATGGCCTCTTCCTTCGGGATGCCACGTGAGATGGGCTCAGGAGAATGAGTTGTACACAAACTATAAACTGAGCCATTCTCATCCTTTGTCCTTTGTTTAGCATAATCTTCCTTTAAGTTGAGGAGGTATTGGTTGGGCAGCTAAGCCCATCTGGAGGGGTACCCATATCTGAGTAAGAGCTTAGTACGCCCCGATACTGGTAGTAACTTAATAGGCCCCAGAGCAACTGTTAGATAAATGATCCTCAAATACAGGCCAGTTCTGTTGTATTTGGACAATAAGATGATTTTGTATCTATATAAATTAAAATGGTTAAGTGAACTGCTTTAAAACTGAAGGCCTCATTTGTCTGAGGGTCCCCCAGGGTTGGGGATGTGGGGGTGTCCGACGCCTTTGAGCTGCACAACTCTGGTCCTAGAAGCCAGCAAAGCCAATCTATTGTCATTAAGTTCCACTGAGAACCCGACCGTTATTGCTTCATTTCTCCCTAAAATAATACAGTATGTTAAACTTCTAGAACTATTCTTGCCGCTTTCTGATGACACTGTGAAGACAAGTTGGGGGAAGCAAAGCGTTTTATTTTGCTGTGTATAAGAAGCTCTGCTTTAAAGGCAAACAACAGTGCTTTAAGGCTTTGGGCTTTGATGTCAGACCAGGTTTTGAATCCAGGTTCTTGCGCTAATTAGCTGATGATTAGATGATTAAGCAGCTTACCTTACTTTTCTCATTTGTAAAATACAAGAAATGTAACATCTACCTTATGTTGTTATAAGGATTAAAAATATATATATGGGATTTAGCACAATACCTAGCATACAAGTACTCCACGAGTTACATCTCCTGTAATATAATAAGGGAGGCTCCTTTGGCATTATCGAATTCTTAGTGTATCACCCAAGAAAACGTATTACTAGTAACATCACACTCCGTGTCCAGAACGACACACCATTCTATCCGTACTTGGCTCCTCCGTTCGTGCTGACCCCCCACTGTGCAAGTCACCGAAAGGAAGGCCCTATACCGGGCCCTCAGTGACCTGCCCGGAGGCCCTGCTTCCTTGCCCTAAGGGACACGGAGGCGGTGCACAGCCCGCGGGCCCACTCAGGACCCACTCGTATCCCTGACAGAGAGCTTCTTCACAGGATCGTTTCCAGAGAGCACACGCAGGTTTTCCTTCACAAATCCCAGCTCTCTCTCTGCACCAGCTCCTCGCCCTGGCCCAGGGACAGTGTGTGACTGACCTAGCTTCCAGCCTCACCGCCCCGCCCGCCTGATGGCGTATAGGTCTCCTGTTACTGCTCGTTTATGTCGGACCCGAACCATTATTCTTCAGTGTGGACCACAACAGGCCCTTAAGGACTTGGTTGCACCTTAAAGTTTTGGAACCGAAGCCGTGTGCATGGGGGTCGGATCAGACAGCTCACCCAACTGTGGCCCAGGCCCCAGCGCGTGGGGTGCGTACCTGTCCTGCTTTCTGTACTTTCCCACAATTAACTGTGTTTAACCAGAGCCCCTCCACCGAGTCATCTTTATTGTGCTCGGCACCGTGAGCGCACGGATGGGGACAGATACTGCTCCCAAGAAGCATCTAGTCTGGGGACCAGGCCAACACACTGGCAGTTAGGAGCTGAGCCCCCGGCGGGCGGCATGGCTGCTCTTCAGCACGTTCGCTGCAGCCATCCGGCGTGACTGTCCTCCCGGAGGCTGGCCGCATGCTGGTCCGGGTGGGACAGGCTCGGCAGGAGAATGGAAGCATCTGGAACGGCTCTTAGAAGGAACTAGAAACACCAAACGATCTACTTCCCGAAAAGATTTCTCTTCCGCACACCAGTATTAACCAAACGGGTGACTGCAGCCCTTCCTCACTGCTGCCGGGTGGAGCGAGGAGCCGCGGGTTGTCCCAGAGCTGTGCGCACAGGAGGGGGGGCCCAGCACCCCAGCTGCAGAGTTCCGGACTGAGACAGGGAAGAAGCCGTAAGGCGGTGGGCGGACTGGCCCCGGGAAGAGGGGAGTCTTGGGACTCGTGGATGGTCCCGGAGCCGTGGGGGGCAGCACAGAAGCCTTTGTCTGGCCGGGCTTGGGGAGGCCCGCCCTGGATTACGAGGTGGAGGAAGAGTCAGGCAGACGGGAGTGAGTGGCCGGCCAGCCAGCCCCAGGGACGTGAAGCAGCGGGGCCGGCAGCAGGGGCCTGACGGGCACGACAGCCCCAGGGCCGTTAACGAGCGCTGGAGACCGAGCTGGAGGGAGCAACGAGGCCTTCACGCCAGGAGCCCCGTGCTTAGCTGTGCGGGTGCCGGGGAACCCTGACTGAAGGGACTCTGAAGTGCGAGGACGCCATAGCAGGGTCGTGGTGACGCAGGGAGGACCAGCGTGCGGAGGTGAGGAGGCCGAGCAGACGGATCAGGCTGCGGGAGCACCGGGCGGCGGGCCGTCGTCGGGGTAGGCAGGGGGGTGCAGGGGCCACGGGGAAAGGTGGGAGGATGCGAAGACCACAGGAGTGACTGAAGGAGGGGGGACAAGAAAGTGGGAGCCCGGAGTCAGGCAATGGCTGATGAGGGTGCCGGTGGGGCCACAGCCAGCCTGGGCACAGAGAATGGAAAGGAGGGTCCTGCTGTGGGGAATCTGAGCCTTCTGAAGAGGGCTGGAGTTAGCTCAAATCAGTTTGAATTCATGTCACATCTTATTAGCCAAGAAGAGCAAAGGCTCTCCTAAATGATAAATGTCATGAGATTCCTTTAAATATTAAGATTGGAAAACTGAACCTCACATTAGTTGACTGATTTTTTTTTTAACCAAAAGAAAAAACAACGAATGACCTGATAATTGGGATATAAATAGGAATGCTTAGTATGTGCAAGGTGAGCGTCAGGTTCTGTGGGAGAGCAAAGGGGGACAAAATAGTGTTCACTCAACAACAATTTCCCGAGAATCTGCCGTGGGCCCGGAAAGTGCCAGATGGAGCAGGCCCGTGTGTCTCCACGCTTGGGGGACACCACCGCACGACAAGACGACACCCCGGCCCTGACTTAGCTCTTCTATAATTCAGTGCAAACTAGAGCGTGGAGCATAAAGGAGGAAGGAAATATTAAGAGTAACTTGTATCAAAGGACTGTGCCTTATCTAGAACTATGTGACTCAAGACCAACAGAACAATTTGAATTCCAGGTCCTGGCCCTGACGCAATCTAATTAAAGCTTGTAAACCAGTCTCCACGACAAAATCACCTCCTGTAAATTCCCACGCTTGCAGAATGGAACTTGGGATCTTAGATAAGATAAAGAAATGTCATGGAAAGCTTTACTGACCTTTTCCTTCTTGGCAAGAGGCTGCTGGCTGCTTGAAATAATTCTTTGCCGACACCTCTCTAAGAACACCTTGATTAGTGGTAGCACACAGTAGCAGTGCTAAAAGCTGGCGTGCCTTCTCGGCCCAGATTTTCCCTTGTGGAGAATCAACCAGCTTAGGTTGGTGGAGAGTTTTAAGTAGCCTAAGAAAATACACAGGTGAGCAAAAGAACTTGGAGCATGTCGCTCATGAAATAAAGCAGCGAATATTGTATAACTTTGAAATTTAAGACAAAGCAATATGTATTATTTAATGTTTTTATAAAACACTAACTGCTGGACTGTAGACCCCCACTTACACTAACTTCCCAAGCCACTTTGATCTCTGTAGCAGGAGTTAGTTGGGTAGTTCCACATAGATTATCTTCCAATATGAAAATCGTGTCCCCGTTTCCCTCATAAAGGTGGACCCTGAGTCTTTAACATGAGAGGGTATAAAAACTGTATGTTAAATACTGATTTTAAATATCAACAGGAAGATAAACTTTGAGCTTAGAAATGTAAATCCTCCAAGTTACCTTGAGTTTGTCTCCCCTGGGCCAGTGAAAAATATTTGTGGTTTCAAGTTAAAGCTCACATCAGGGCTAAACTGTTCATTGTCTTTCAAGGAAACTGGGAATGCTGACTTGTTTGGGAATGTCAGCACCCCGCCTGCCACTCCTCCAACCCCCACTACACACACCGGGTCTCCACAAGTCTGGTTTATTCACCGTCAGACACGGTCTTGTCTTCTCTGCCCTTGCCTACCGAGGTAGCTTCTAGTCTGTTCCCATCTGGTTGCCTGTACATTTCTCCCACCCTCACTCTACTTAGGGCATGGATACAAGGGCAGGCCGATACATTTTGCCTCCACTGCAATATTTTTAGTTACATTAGACGTATCTGGATATAACCGGTTCTGTGTGTCTCCCCCCGTCATTCCTGACCTCGCACACACAGATGCTGACATTTTTCACTCAGCGCACATCAAACTGGAAGAGCGTTCAGACCTTTGGTTCAAACAGCGTTGCTGTTAATTGAATTCTTAACAGCAGAGCAAGTTCCTCCTTTTCTGTGAAATTTTGGAAAAGGTGAGGACTTCTTAAGGAAGATCATTACAGGTGATGAAACTTGGGTCCGCCATTATGACCCCGAGAACAAAAGGCGGTCCACGGAAGACCACTGTATGGGGTCCCCTTCCCAGCCAGAGCCTGAGTTTTAAACATTGTCCACCCTCATACAGTCATGTCACTCTTCCTTGCTTGGTCTCCTGTGGCTCCCACAGCCCCTGGGATAGGTGAGAGGTCCTGGCATGTGCAGCCAGTCACAGCCTGTCGGCCGGCCTTTGGGTGCTGTCTCCAGCCTCTGCCCCCCATCTTCCTGTCCTCCCATCACGTTGCCGCGGGGTTACTACTCTCTCTTTTGGCCCTCAAGCTTTGATTGGCTCAACCCGGACTAGGCCCTGTCCCCCAGGCCAACTCTACTCTATTAATTACCCTGATCAACTACCCAATCCATAAAGGGCCAGCTCAAATGTGACCCTGCCTTCTCATGTCCCTGATCCTCACCTTCTAATGAGAATCCATCAATATTTCCTGTTATTCCTATATTAGAATTTTAGCCATACCTCAACTGTAGTATAATCCCAGTGTATCATGGTTGGCTGGGTATTTTGGAAAATAAAATTATTTTCCCCACTCATCTTGTATATTTCTCTATACTCTCTTTTTAAAATAAATCAAGATGTAATGGAAGATGCAATTTAGAATAGAAGTCCTTGAGTTGAGCGGGGAGGGCTAGGTCTAATAGTGCTGCCCTTGAACAAACAGACTCTCCCTTAACCAGAATTCAAGCAACCCACACTCTCAAGCAACCGGCAACATTTATCTGCCGGTTCCTTGAGATTTTGCCAGTTGCTTGAGAGTGCTGGTTGCTTGAGTTCTGGCTAACGGAGAGTCTACTTACATTTATCCGGCGTCTTCCAATCCCCACGGGTGCCGGTTACCTGAGAGTCTGCTGTATCTTTCCACTCAACCGAAGAATCTGTTAATGAATCCATGGATGGGTACATAGACGTCAAGTGGAGCAATGTGTCTGGTCCATGGAAATGTGGGACGGTTGACACTCCCTTCCCAAAATATTGTAAATAAATGCATCAGAGATGTCACTCTTGAAGTTTGGGACCGGGAGGAAGGCAGAGGAATTGTGTACTTGTGTATTTTTCCATATCAACTAATAACTTAAATCAGGAACGTCAGTCACTTTCTGCTTCCAAGCTTTACTTTACATTAATATTATCCTATTTTCTTTATTGTTTCTTAAACTATTTATAAAAATTGTATACGATTATAAAAAGTTTACGAATGTGAGAATATGAAGATACATTTACTTTACAAATATAAATTCAAAAGTGAAAGTTTCCTATACTCTGCCTTCCCCTAGAAACCATATTAATATTTATTACTTATATTCCTCTAAATTGTTTTGCTATGTATATACTAGCCTACGTGTGATTATTAGTTATAACAGTGTGATCATACTATATATTTTGTACCTTAAGACAAGGGCTGTTGGTGAAGTATCCAGCCAAGTAATATGAAAAATAGAGGCATATATGGCTGGGTTTTTTCTGGACAGCCCTCATATACTCATCTTGGATAACTTTCCTGTACAGATCTCTCAGTATTTATTGGGAGAGTTATCCTTCATTTCTTAACCATTTGGCGGTTTTTCAGTAGTGAAGTCTTAAGAATGTTATGTATTAAGTCACAGATCTCTGTAGGAGTTGAGAAAGTTGAAGAACTCAAGGTCAAGCAAGGTGCTTGAATGCTAGTTTAATTATGTGTCTGTGAAGAGTAAGAAACATTTCTTGGGGTGAGGAATGGAGAATAGTTGGGGAGAGGGGGGAGGTGAGCAAAGATGGCTGCCGGTTTGTGCTGGGAATTATTTATAACCCCCAACAAGAGTCAGATGTACCAGCTTGGGCTGTGGACTCAACCTAGCACAGATGTAAAGCCCTCTCTGATATTAGTGTCCTAACCAGCCACTGAGTTTTAAGAGACTCAGAAAATGTTCAACTGGTGGAGCCTCTGGAAGCATGTAGTTTCAGATGGAAAAGCTGGGGGGCCACCTTGGAAGAACGGAGGGGGCGGAGAAGGTAGTTGTGGGAGCATCTGGGAAGACAGCAACCCAGGCTTCCACAGAATGGTTTCACTTTCATCTATTTCTATATTAAGATCACTGTGTTGGTTGAAAACAGGACTGTTTCCTCTTCGGAAGTTCTGACCACTGACCTAGCCCATTTTATTTTTAGAAATGACAAGAAGAAGAAGAAAAACCGTAATACCTTAGATAAGTGATTAATCCCAAGGTCACAAAGCTCGTAACTGACGCAGCATGGACCTTTAAGTACCCCGACTCCAAACCTTGTGCGTCAGGGAGCTAGGGAGGGAGGCGTCACCTCAGTCACAAAGGCAGCTGGGCTGTGGGGGCAGGAGATGTTGGGCTGGGAGCATTGGAGTAGTAAATCTAAAGAGGTATTGGGTGTAGAAAATGTTAAAGAACCAGTACTCTCTAATCACATTGCTTTAAATATAATCAAAGGGGAAAGAAAGTAATTGGAGACCTGGAGAAACTGCAACCTATTATAAAACACCGTGATGCCTGTTAACTCTTGGAAGAGCTAATACCTGCCTTGGGGCCCTTCTGTGGGGGTGCTACAGACTCAGCTAATGGTAACTAGAATTTCCAAATGTTCCGTGGCTCACAGGGTGTGCGGCCTAATCTGAGATACAACAGAAATGTTTAAAATTACCAAGAAAGAAAAACATTTATTAGACTTTCAGTGGTAACAAATCTGGTAGCAATCATGAAGAATTAGGATGATTATTTCTCTGGATCTCATTTATTTATCTGGACAAGATAGAAGATCCCATAGCTTGTTGTCAACTTTAAAAATGGTGTGATTTGGTGATTTAAAAAAAAAGAACGTTAAATTGACATTTTAATTAGAAATTACATCCTCCATACAGGTGTTACTTGTCATTCTTCGTTACCTATCTCAGTCAGAGCAACTCACAGTCAGAGCAGCCAAACTGCTGCCCTAGACTCTGCCCTCACTGTGGGCTAGAACCGTCACCCTACTTCCATTATATATGCCAGCTGTCCCTCAAAGGCAGTAAGATGGCATTTGATGGATATTAGAGCCCTTGATCTCTCTTTTCTATTAGGAAACTTAATGACATCCAATCATTTAAATAGACTCGTCCTGACACTTAGTTACAAATTCCTCCAAATGTATGTGACCAAGAGCAACTCCGACCCTTAAAACTAGAAAGCAGGTCTGTTTAACAAATGAAAACGCAGGCGTGGAGCAGAAAAGACCTCAAGGTCATACATGCAAACGACCGGATAACCAAGGCATAGCACCAAGGCTCGCTTTGTATTTTATACTTTATCTCTTTCTTCCAGACCCCATAGAGCTGGCTCACGTTTGAGAAACAAATGCCCTTGGCATTTTTCTGTTTTTCTATCGCAGTCCCCTCCAGCAGGACGTTGAAGTTCATCTGCTTTTAGGTTAGCGACAGCATTACTTGTACAGGTATGGTAATAGCTGCAAGGGCCTGAGAAGAATGTCCAAACATCATTCATTCAACTCATGTTTATTGAACTTGCCTGCTATGTGCCTGGCATGATTCTAGGTGCCTAGAATACAGTAGTGAATCTCCACAGTCCCCACCTTCTAGAAGAGAAGAAAGATAGCAAACACGAACAGACAGACACCTAAGGTCAAGCAAGTTAAGTGCTCTGAAGACGACTAGCGCCAACAAGAGGGAGTGATGCTATTGGGGGATGGAGGAGGGTTGGAGAAGACCTCTCCAGGAGGTGGCAGGAGAGCAGAAACCAGGATGGGGGTAGGGGATCAAGTCCTGTGAATTTCTGGGCTTCCTTTCTCAGCCCCCCCTCAAGTGCGATCTGCAAGCAGTGAATATTCCGCCTGCTGAAACAAAAAGGTGCTGGTCGGGTTCGCTGCTCCCCATCCTGCTTAACTTCATCCTTGACCACAACAATGCCTTTCAGACCAGACTAAAGGCTGTTGGATTCAGATTGAATATTAATTTTGATTGGAAGCTTTTAACTGTCTCAAAACTGCTTCATCACTAAAAACCCTTACAGTAGGTAATAAAGCAGACAATACCTGTTGAAAATGTTAGCAAACAGTATTTATAAGTAACTGCGTTAGAGGAAGCACACTTACAATGGCTGGCATTTAATACTGATAAGGGTTGCTTGGTTTGTAGTAGTTGGGAAGGTTCTGGGGCCTTGGCTAACGTGTAGCTGTTCTTTAAAAGCTGTTTCAAAAAGGGTCCACCTGGCTTAAAGCACTTACGTGCTGATCTTCCCTTTATCATAACGATATGGTAGTTTAAAGTTCGATTTAAATCAATACCTGATTGCACATCTGTCCTATAGATACTATCAGTCGATGCCTTCCCCGAGGAAGCCCAAACAGATTCAACTAGGAAAAAGGAAATCTACCCTAGGTATTTGTATTCATGGTTAATTTCACAGCTCCTGGGAGGACAGTGGTAGCCTTTGAAGTCCTCCCCGGATCCTCCCACTCGTCCGCACACAACCGGAAGGCTAGAGGAGCTCTATCTCAGCACTGTTTGAGAATTGTCTTCAAAACTGGAATCTATATTGGCCCGCAAAGTTGATTTGAGTTACAAAACCTGTTGTCTCAATCATTGTTTCCAAACTAGCCTGCCAACAGAGCCACCACGTTTTTTGTTTTGTTTTTTGTTTCTTTAAAAAAGTAACAAAAAAAAAGCAACTCTCAGCTGCCTGGCTTTGCAGCAGCAGAGATAACAGAAATTGGCCACGGTTATTTATAATACTTGACTGCTCTATTTATGGCAACTTGTTTGTATATTTTTAAGTCACAGTTACAATGAGCTATTGTTCTGGTATACTGTAGAAACATATATGTTGCAAACCACTCCCAAGGAATCCTGATAGTACAAGGCTTTTTTTTCTTTTACTTAAAAGTTTCAAGTAGGATATCAAAGAAATTGGTGACCATTTTAAGTTGCTTTTATTTGCTAGCACTTTATAAAATGGCAAAGCTCTTAAATATTGCCTTTTTCTCCTTTCCATTGGCATTTTATTACCTTTTGATAAGAAGACTATTATAGAAAATAAAATTTGTAGTTCAGAAGAGATTCAGACCAGTTGCAGATTTTATTAATCTATCATTTCTTTCTGGGCTTGCTTTGAGGTTCTGTTTTTGCTCTTCTTGGTCCTTTCCGTGGACATCTAATGCCAAGCTTCACTTTCTTTTAGTGTAGAAATAGCTCAGAAACAAGATTATCCTAAGTATGGGACACGTTCTTGTGCTTGAATAATGATATTCACTTAACCTACTTATAAAAACTCTTATTCGTGTACTTAATTAAGTGCATCCCGTGGCCTGGCTCCTTTTCTTTTGCTGTTATTTACTGATAAAAATAAATCTCTTGCGCTAAAGCAGTAAGAATCACTCCGAAATGCAAGAAAAGTCCTAAGGGGAGAATTCATATGTTAATGAGCCCTTCCAAGTGAGAACTTGGTTAAACGTGCCATTTGCTGACATCATTGTTATGGGCAGAGTGGAGATGATTTCTTTAAGAGGGGGCTTTGCATATTCTCCCGGCGTTTTGTGGTCCGCGCGTGCACCTGCGGGAGGGGGAAGTTTACATAAGCGTCCTGGGGTATCTGCCTCTCTGCTGCTCTCTTCACTGGGGCTCAAAGCCACGGAGCGGGCGGATGGAGGTAGGTGCTGGCCAAGTGGGTGGGTAACTTTTCGAGGAATGACGTGCTCGCGGGACCTTGTGGACACCTGCCAGGGGCACGGTGAGCAGTGACAGTTCCTGGAAAGAGGGCGGCGGCAGATCAGCCTGGGCGGGCGCCTCCTGCGGCCCGGAGCGGGGAGCAGAGCCTGGCTGGCAGGGTGAGCTGGGCGGCCGGCCCGCTGCGCTCCGCGGAGGGTGGGACCGGCAGGAAGCGAAATGGTTACTTTTTTTTAATGCGGGCTCTGGTTACTTTTGAAGATCGCCGGCCTCGGGCGGGCTCCCGGCGCAGAGCCGAGACTAGGGTTTTGCTCTCCGCGGTGGAAGATCCTGGGGAGACGCAGAGCTGGGGCGTGGGTGATGCGGTGGCCTGGACGAGGTGACTCAAGCACGGGGGAGCAGAGTGGGCGACGCCGGCGGGGACAGAGGGTCTCCTGGGAGCAGGAGGACCTTTGGCTGGGCTCCCCACGGTTGGTTAGCGGGCTGCAGGGGGTGAGAATCGCCGCGTTGCACCGAGTGGGCTCGACGAGGACTGGCCGGGGGAGGGAGAGTGGGTCATGGTAGGGCCGGGGTGGGGGCGACCCCCGCCCGGCGGGCGGGGCCAGGTCTGCGCCGCGACAGGAGGCGCAGCCCTCCGCATTTTAATGCGGGCGCCCCCTGCTCCCTCCCCAGCGTCCCCGCTCTGCAGGGGTCTCCTCCGGAAATGGATGGGTGAGGGTGACCCGGAGGGCACCCAGCCCTGTTTTCCTTTGGGAGCCACCCGGCGCCGGCCGCCAACCTCCGCTGGTCGCTGAGTGGGTGGGCGGCGAGTGCGCGCCCAGGGGCTCGCGGATACGCGGGACGTGGTGGGCGCCGGGAGGGGCGCAGGCCGCGCCCGCCCGCAGGTGGGAGCCGGCGGGTCCCGGGGCTTGATGGCAGCCCAGCGGCGGGGCCTGAACACCGAGGGCTGCAGGGTGGCGCGCGTCGGTGCGCGCCAGCGGGGAGGGGGCTTCTCGTCGGAAGTTGGAGCACAGGCGTGGGGCCCCTCGTCCCCTCGGCCCCGAGTCTCTTCCTTGAAGGTGTCGCTGCGCCGAGGGGCGGCGCGAGGCTTTCTTCTGGAGGTGGGTAAGAGGGGTTCGAAGGCGACTCTGTCCCTGCGGGCAGGGGGACTCTTCTGGAAGGGCTTCGCGTCGGCGCCAGCGGGGTTCACCCCCGGCCCCCGGGCCCTGAGCTCGGCTTCGGTGCGGGAGGCCGGGGAGGCCGAGAGGGGCTTGGGGTGCGGATACGGCCCGCGGCCCGGGGCGCCCCCTGGCGGATCGAGCGCCCACCGCCGCGCGGAGGGCAGGGGCTGCAGGACGCAGGGGGCGCTGACGCCCGCCCCGCGGTGTCGCCTCCTTTTGCGGGCGTGGGTGCCCCCGCGGAGCCCACCGCCGGATTTTCCCGAGGCAGGGTGACATCCTTTCCCTCCGGCTCCCCCGCCGGCCCCTTTGCCAAAAGCTCGGGTTTTCACATTAATCTATGTCAGTATAAACCAGGCTATGTGTGGAATTTGTTTTTACAACTCGAGTCTTGTGACTTCTCAAACACTTTCTTGAAGTGTTTTCTCTGGAAACTTGTTTCAAATGAATGCTGTACGTTTCACAAAGAGGAGTGTTGTTCAGGAGCCAACAGGTGACAGGGTGAAACCCGAGTCCGTGTGTACATTGGAGTCCAGTCCGCCTGCCGTTTCCTTGGGCCGCCGTTGAAAATAGAAATTCAAAAAATCAATAGGCGACTGACTGGAAGGCGAGTCTGAGAAAAGATCTGCGTCCCCCATGATGGAAAGCAACGCGTTCATCGGAGCGGGGCCTCTGCGGGCCGGCCTCCGCCACGGCCGCGTCTGCGTTCTGCCTCTGTGCGCCGCTTTACAGCCGAGGAACCCCGACTCCAGAAGGCGTCGCTCTGGCCGAGGACCGTGCTTTGTCATCCTGTTTCCTCCTTTTGTTCTGCAGTCTGTGGGACTGTCGTGGAATGTATTTGTGCATGAAATTAGAATGCTTGGAAATCCCGCAGAGTCCTCATTTTTCTCTTGGACAAATGGATAGCTTCTTGGCACTTGGAGGGTCCAGGACACGCCACTCAGCTGTCGGGAAATGTACAAGTGGGATGGAGGTTTACCTGGAAAATACAGAAAATGCCAAAGGGCACGTGGCTTCATGCCACGCTACTTGCTGGTATGAAGTAGTTTTAGTCAAGGGAAGTTTTGCGAGCAGTAGTTTCGGATGCCTTCATTGTGTTCTTGTTTTTAATTTTTTAGATAAAAATGTATTTATTTTTATGAGTTACCTTTACAGTTCATTTCAGTGTAAGTAAAATTGAATTGTGCTCTGTTGGCAGTGACTTTTTACTTTAGCAGACCAGAGGCACTGAGGGCTCTTTGGGTGTGTGAAAACTTTTAAGAGGTAACAATTTAGTGTCTATTTACTACTATGAAATTCAAATCTTGATTGTAGTCGTTTTGATACCTGTGGCTTTTATAGATCCTCAGGCTTTTTTTATTTTTTTAAGTTTTCAGTTCAGAACACTATAAACAAGGAAGTAATGTATATCTATAAAGGCTGTATATTTTTTGTGTTGAAAAGAATCCAAGTGCTCCAGGTTTCTGAAATGCCGAGTTAGTCTATAGTTAAATTTAATTCACCTGCATGTGTAGCCTGGCAGAATTAGCGTAGCTGTAGATTGGCTTGTGGGATGTGCATCTTCTTGTTAACAAGCAGTTTAACAAGTTGTTAAGCAGTTTGTGGGCCACTGGATGGCCCTTAGCAGCAGGGGACACCCAGGGAATGTTAGCCCAACTGACTTCATCTGTTCTGGTTTTTGTTGATCAAAGGACTTCTAACTCCCCTGGGCATGTTCACGCAAGAAAGACCTTTTCATAGGGATCCTGCCATGCCAGGGTAGTCTTCACATAGGATCCAGAGTGGGATTACATTGGGAGAAGTATTTGTAATGAGGAGTACGACCTTAGACTTTGTTTTCAGTGGTAGGCACTGAAAATTATCGTTTTCGGTTTTAGTGATTATGATTTGATTTGGTGACTTGGTCCAAGAAAATGATAACTAATAGAAACCAAACCAGAACTGATATGTAGTTATCATCTCAATATGTATCTGATCGAATTCATTCTCCTCAACCCCTTCAAATCCCCATTTCTCCTTCTGACTTGTGTAATTTTGTCTTATGGTACAGCACCTTTCAGTCACCTAAGACTCAGAACTTACCTTTGACTCGGTTTCTCCCTTTTCTGTTGGTTCCTTTTTTCTTTTCCCAGGCTACCACGTGTAGGCTCTGTTGGTGACAGTGGGCCAATAGGCACCTCTCGTGTTCCTTTTTTCTTTCCTGACCGTCATGATCCTGTTAATTTTAAGACCAGCAGTGACACCTGCTTTTTGTCCCTTCCCTTTGAATATAGGGTTATAATTCATGAAAACGTTGAGCGCTACCATTGCCATCTGTTGTTGCTTCTTTGGCAGAATCTGTGTTCCTGTGAAATTGTCATCTCTTTACTGCCTCTGAACCTTCGTGTAGAATGCGGACTTACTGAGCTTTTCAGGGAAAAATAGTCAAGGCTACATTATGTATATGTCAAGGTCAATCAAAATAATCATCCTTAGCTGTCCTGGATGCAGCATACAACCCAGTAGAAAATAAATCATCCCCAAGTGACCAAGATAACATAGCAAAATAATCAAGCAGCCTTTTAATTTGAATAACACCTTCACATACTGTGTGTTACCTTATTGAACCAGTGACTGCCGTGTACTTCTGGTAGGAATGCCTGCGCCCATGTCACAGTGTAATTCTGTATACTTTTAGACAATTTTTCAATGACTAGTTGCTTAATTTACAGAACATTGAACGTAACAAATTAAAGATTTGGAGGTTGTTGGTAGTGGGCAAAGGGAAACGGTTACTTAAGAGACTACAGTAGCAGGAATCCAAACAACATGAGGCAGGAAGGAAAAAACCTATAAACACCATCTTCAAGCTATGGATCTGATGCCACGCAGTCCTGGATGTCACTTCTACATTGTGAGGCAGCCCTTGAACCCCTCATGTTCTAGTTGAGGAGCTAGGTTTCCAGGTCACACCCAGCTGGGTGGCTGGAATGGAACCCCCGTGCTGCTATTCATTTTCTACTTAGGAGGAGAACACAGTCTCCCGGAGGCTGACCCACGTGTAACCCCCCAGCACACCACCAGTAACGAAAGCAGAGAGTGTGTGATGGGGTTTGGAAACACTCTCATTACGCTGGGTGCCGCTTTCAAAGTTCTGGCTCTTAATGGAATAAATGTCAGTTGTCTACTTTTTCTTATTTCCCAAAACCATTCAGTAACGGTCTCTAAGTATAAATGTGAGTGAATGAATGAATGAATGAATCTGGGAAGCACATTCCGTGGGGAGCTGTCATGACATCACTGTGTTAGGTGAATAAAGCTGTACTCCTAATTTGAGGAGCAAGTGCCACCTCCTAGCCAAGCATTTACTGGGTGCTTCCAGTAGTTGCTTTACCTAAGACCGCCGGGAAGACCACGCCCCGTGCTCTGTAGACCGTAATACGTGCTGTGCGTGCGTGCGTGCGTGCGCGCGCGCATGCGCGAACGCTGTGTATCCTACTGTCAGAAACTTTATGCCGGGACTATTGAGAAGCTTGTTCCAAGGGAGCTGACAGTGGTGGCCAATGATTTGGCCAAGTTGTTTGCTCCCCGGGAAACTAGAGCACCCCCCGGACTCATCACATGGCAACGCTCAGTCTCTCTTACTACCGTGTTCTTACTCCAGGCGCCGCTGTCAGCCCCAGGAACACCTGGGTAGTTGCAGTGGAATTAACAGGCCAGTTGGTACGTGCCCATAGTAACTTTACTTCCTTCCATTCATATAATTGTTTCTTCATTAAAACTCTTTCATATCCTTAGATCATCTTCGGAAGGAAAATAGTTGCCATTTTTTTTAAATTCATTTTTATTGTTAGACTTATTGGGGTGACATCTGTTAGCAAGGACTACACAGGTTTCAGGCCAGGCCTCAAGATGTTTGGTGGCCTGTCAAAGGCGTGTGACTTCAGGGCTGCGTTTCCTGAATGCTGAGAGCACCAGGTCCCCTTCCTCAGGTGCTGCTGCATCCCTTGGGTCAGGTGTTCTCTTGACAGATGATGAGAGACGTCATACATCTGAGAGCTGTTTGTCTTGGAGTCTTTTTAAATGGTGAGAAGTAGCTACTTAACTGTTTTGAAGAAAAAGGGAGAGAAAGGACAGAGGAGGGAAGTGGAACGCTTCCATTCTGTGTTGTCTGTCGTATGTGGAGTTACTCCCATGGTAATCCTCGTCTCTCTAAGAATAAAGTATCTCATCGCTTCATAACCAACCTTGGGCTTCTTTCTCCCCTCTGTGTGTCTTCTGTTTGTCATTTATTTCTCTCCTTGACTCCTGTAGTCGGCTTTTAGTCTTATCTTCAAAATAGTGTCCACAAATAACTCACAGCCTGTTTGAACCTAATTCAAACACCTGTTCACTGTACTTGTCTTCAGTGCCATCTTTGATGGTGGTGTTCGATCTTAAAGGTGTTCTTCCTTCTGCACATTTCCTTAATGGTTAGACTCTTTGCAACCTGAACGAACCCATCCGTGAAAACTGTTTTATTAATACTTTCCCCTGCACTGTAAGACTTAGGTCAGCCATTTCCTTAACAGTGGCAGACCTAGTGCAGAACTGGTTAATGTGCAGTTATTCGTGTGTGATTAAGTGCATTCCGTTTATTACTGCATCATAAGACCAGGATGATAAACCTGCCTCTCAGTAATCACAGAATACTGATGGCTTGAACTATTTTTGCTTTCTATTCTGTTTATCGCCAGCATCTAACATGATGCCTTACACACTGGGGTTTTTTTTTAAGTAAAACTTTTATTAAAAGATAGGTTTAATGTCACTGTGGTTATGTAAGAGAATGCAAAAAAATACACACTCTCAGGTGGTTCTTGCAAAAGTGTGTGTGTTAATGAGAAAGGAAGCAAATGAAGTAAAATGTAAACTGTGGTTGAATCTGGATGAAGGCTGTGTAGGAGGAGTTCCTTATTCTTGCAACTTTTCTGAAGTCTGAAATTACATCAAAATAAAAATTTATGAAAAAGTAAATAAAATACAAAATAAATAAAGGACAGGGCCAATCATTTTATCTAAGTGGTTCTGAAAAAAAGAAAAACAATTTAAAAAATGTTTCGCCCTATATCATTACCACAACTTCGAATAGTTCTAGTTCCGTTGTAATTCACCTTATTTGTAAACCTGATTTGTGTCCCTGTCTCGCAGGGACACCTAGGCATGAAGTTAATGGCATTTTTCTTTTAGATCTGATTCACCCATGGTTTTATGTTTGGTCTAAAAGGTGGTATTTTGGCAAACCAAACAGTTATGTTTATATGTCAGTAGGGAGACCCCTCATCATGCTGCAGAGCATAAGTCATAATGGCCGGGCTCCCCGCTTCATTTGTGCTGTCAAAGCAAATACAGTAATGTAAATGCCTATGCATTTGTGAGATCAGTTT
The DNA here is from genome assembly GCA_004026885.1 of Lyroderma lyra. NCBI lineage: Eukaryota > Metazoa > Chordata > Mammalia > Chiroptera > Megadermatidae > Lyroderma > Lyroderma lyra. Next base: position 117,072 of record PVJL010002044.1, on the reverse strand, counting down.
TACTTACCATGTACATTATTTTAACTTTTTACAAACGCAGGAACCATGCTCAGCAGTCAACTGCTTTCATACGATGTGGCATGAGACAGTGACATACTTAAGAATATACTCTCTGGGTCAGCTCACAGGTACAAGTAATTTTTCAAACTGTCTTATGCCTCTCTCTGGGCGAGGTGGACTGTCTTCCATCCAGCTCCGTCCTTCCACATGCCTGCGGTGCAGCAGCATGGCTAGTTCACCCAAGAGAAGGGAATTGGCCCGGTCAGGTTCCACCCCCAGGAGGCAGTGCAGGGTTGCTGGGGTGTAAGACCGCAGGCCCCGTTCTGAGGCCGCTGCTTGTTACCCTACTGATCTTGGACAGCTGACCTGTGGCAAATCACTCTCAGGCTTTCTTCTCTATTAAGTGAGATATGCCCTCCTTGGATTGCTTGATAGGGTTATTAAATGCCATAAAACTAACAGGAGAAGCCCAAAGGAGTATGTTAGCTGTCAGAATGCCAAAAATGAAACAGAAAGCCGTGCCTTTGCTAAAAATAACTTTGTCACTCATCTTGCTTCAGTTATACTCTTCACATGGTCGATGAATGACAAGCCTCAGTGTAGTTTGTAGAAAGGCTGGAAGGAATGTGTGAGAGTTGGACTCTTGAGATATATGGCCAGCACATCCAGACGGCTAGGAGGAGGGGGATCGTGGCGTTTAGTGCTGACGTTGATTTATCTTGATTACGATAGTAATTTACTCTACATTTTCCACAAAAGGCTAATCAAGGAATACAGCTATGGAAGTAATTCAGATCTTCAGCAATCTGCATCTTTGTGCTACCTTGGAAAAATTCATGGTTTGTCTTAATTTGTGGTGTTTTCTCACGTTTTATAATATAGTGACATTTAAGTTTTAGGTTCTATTTAATATTTATGATGTTTGTAAGTTTATGCAGAGTTTGGTACCTGATTGTCTCCCTTCTCAGCCAGATTTGTCAAGGGACAAATATGCACATTTCATGATTCAGGTTACATGACATGGAAGGCATGTACCCATTCTCCTGGTGGAAGTTTTTGAGTTACTAATTAAATTCTTACCCTCTGTTACTCTTCCTTTGACACGTGGGAGGTTTTTTGGGTTTTGTTTTGTTTTGTTTTAAACCAAGAGAAAGACTAGGTCCAAGAAATTGTCTGACTTTCATTAACATTATTTTTTATTGAGTAAGAGGAATGCATTTGTATTTTGAAAGCTTTTCCGAAGTCAGGACATGAGTGAATTGCACCTGTGTGAAATGATGACTTGATTCAAAGGTCATAACCTCCCAGTGGTAGTGTAGGAAATGTGGTCATCTTTACTTTCTGTTCAGGGTGAATAAATAATATCTACTGTGTGGTATTGTTCCTACTGCTATTAAAGATTGCAGCTGTTGGATGTTTGCCTTCCATTTGCGAACTGTTACAACTTTAATTTTTTATGTCCTTTGACTTATAAAAAGAAAAACCATAAATTTTAATAATCATAGGTTTTAATACTTACATTCCTAACACTGTAAGTATTAAGATTGCATTGAGAAAGTCACTGAAAAATGACTTAGTCTCAGGCTGAAAGTGTTTGGGTTTTTTCTGCTCATTGAAGCAAACAAGACAATTTCTTTTCTTTTTCTTTTCTTTTTTAATTGTTAAATTTATTTGGGTGACGTTGCTTAGGAAAAATCACATAGGTTCCAGGTGAACAATTCTACAGCACATTGTCCATGCACTGCAATGTGTGCCCACCATCCAGAGTCAGATCTCTTTCCACCATCACATATTTAGCTCCTCGTTTCTCCTTCCCTAACTCCCTCCCACTTGCCCTCAGGTAACCACTAAACTATTGACTGTGTCCATGGGTTTTTGTTTCTTTGTTGCTTTCAGTTTTATATTCCGCATATGAGTGAAGTCATACAGTTCTTTGTTTTTTCTGTCTGGCTTATTTCACTAAGCATGTTGATCTCCAGGGTCCGTCCATGTTGTCCCAAATGGCAATATTTCATCTTTTCTTACAGCTGAGTAATATTCCATTGTGTATATGTACCACAGCTTCTTTATCCAGTCGTCTATCAAAGGACACTTTGGCTGTTTCCATAACTTGGCCACCATGAATAGCACTGCGATGAACATTGGGGTACATATATCTTTGCGGACTAAGGTTTTCAAAATTGGGGGTAGATAGATACCCAGAAGGGGGAATGACAGGTCATGTTGTAACTTTATTCTTAATTCTTTGAGGAACCTCCATACTGTCCTCCATAGTGGTTGTACTAGTTTGCACTCCCAGTAGCAGAATATAAATGGTGATAACAAAATTCCTGGGTTGTAAGGCAGGGCCTGTTTGTTATCTGACACCTTTCTTGCCCTTCATCTGAGGAGACTTTTCATGCAGAGCCAGATTTCCATCTTTGCCCCACAGCAGGCTGATAGCGTATTGTGCATGGTAGGTACTGCATTACGTTTCAGTGAACGCCTGCTAATAATGCAGTTCAACACCAATAGTCTCTGAGCTGGATTTTATTTTAACTGAGTGCTTGGATTCAATTACTTTTTGTTGAAGGAACTCATCAGTGAACGCCTGGCTGACTTTAGCCCATAGATAGTAAATGCTTGTGGATTTAATGTCTGTCTAAGGACTTAACTCTGCTATTTCTACTCAGTGAGTAAACGTAGTGTCTCTCTGAATGTCATTAGGAACCTGAAATGTAAGCAGTTAGGCCCAGTGGACCCAGTCTGTGCAGGCAGTGGCCCCTTGGTTGCGAAAATTGATTAGGAAATGTGGGGAGCCAAGTAGGGTCTGTGGAACCATTTTGATGGCTCACAGTAGTGGGTAAGGCAGGAGGAGGTGCAGTCCCCAGCATATCTTTCTTCAGCTCATAGGACCTCACAGGGATTTCATTTGTGGTAGTGAGAAAGTCAGCAAAGCAATGCTGTTGAGAACCCTTTCAAGGAATAATTGTTTTAACAAAGCACCATTTAAAAAAAAATTAATTTGTTAATCCTACCAATCATAGATATCCATGGTTAACATTTTGATGTAGCCTTCCAATCATTTTTCTCTGCATATTTTTACACAAATATGGGCTCACATTGTACATTATTTTGAAAACGATTTTTTTTCCCCTCTAAATATACTATGAACCATTCTACTTCATCTTGATAAGCACCTTTGAAAGGCAGCTGGAACTAAACTAGTTTGGGTAGCATTTTCAGAAAAGCTGAACTAGTAAAGGGGCTGTTTCCAAATTGGGTAGCCCTAGATGTTTAAGTTTCAGTAGACCTGGTGGTTGGGGGTGGTGACACTAGTTATTTGGATACTTTCTCTGGCCCCAGCTGTGTGTAAACAAGCATTCAGTAAAAGCTTGGAGGGGAAGAGTGATGCCTTCAGGTTTTTCATTTGTTTTTTTCTTACATTGTCCATAGCAGCCATTGTTTGATGTCCTGTGACTGATAAAGCCGACTTTGTGACTTTATTATGCCCTTGGAGATGGAGCCGAAGATGAGCAAACTCGCCTTTGGGTGTCAGAGAAGTTCCACATCAGATGATGATTCTGGCTGTGCTCTGGAGGAGTACGCCTGGGTCCCCCCAGGCCTTAGACCAGAGCAGGTAAGAACCTAATCATCTTGGGTGTTCTGTTTTTTAATGAGTTTTAAGATTTTTAAAGCATTTACAAAAAAGAAATATATATATATATATATATATATATATATATATATCAATAGACCGTCACTGCCATACTGACATACTGCTGCCCTCGGTCCTTAACTCTTTGCATAGTTTTACAATTTTGCTTCTTAAGGTCATACTTAGTTTCTCAATGAAAGATTTAAATCTCTTTTGTACTCATGGATCCAGAGCCTTATAAGGATGCTTATTTTTGCTCTAATGAATTAAATACACGGGTACTGATAAGCATTTGTCATGTGGATTTCTGGCAAGTCCCTTTGGAGAGAGTGAGAGGAATTTATTAGCCTTTTTAAAAACTTCAGTAACAACAAGGAGGCAATAAAAGAGGAAACTTCCCATGCCAGTTCTCAGCTTTTGCTTTTGCTTTGGAAGAGAGGAAATACAGAGCTATAAGAAACCATCTGGAGTGTTATTGCTTAGACATTTGACCTTTGATAACCTTGCACAGAGAAGAATCTGTTATCACACAGTGAGGATCAGAAAAAAAGAAGGAGCCAATTTTGTGCTTTGTATTGTTATTTTAAGGAAGATGAGAGCATTCTATATGCCTATTTTTATTTTTCTAGTATCCTTATAATGATGAGCTTGTTAAAAATTGCTGATGTCAGATACTATTGTAAGGACAAAGGCATAGTTCGAAATAAAAGGTGCCAACTGGGTGTGTGGTTGCTTCTGAGTTATGGTTGTTTCCTGTTTGACGGGAAATCTTTTGAGAATAGGGGTTCCTTATTCATCCAGGGCCTAGCACGGTGCCTGGCTCACATGTAGTTGGTATTCAGTAAGTATAACTACAAAAGCTTCAAGAGTTGATACAGAAGAGAAGGTGGAGTACTGGTGCACCAGTTAGCAAAGTGGTATTTTGACAAACTACTTACTAATAGAGAACCCCTTCTTGCTGCTTAGGGTGGGTAGGTTTTGTGAGATACTAAGATTGAAACAGGCTCCAAATTCTTTACTCTGCTTTTTTCCTGGTATCACTTTTATTCTTTCTCAGCACTACAGTATCCTTTGCAGTACTCATTAATGGGTGTTCTTTAAATAAAACAGAAAAACAAAACAAAGATGGAGTTCTCCCTCCAAAACGAACCAGGTATAGCTCAGTATGGCTCCCCTCCAGTTTCTTTAGGGACACTGACTCCAGGTATTTAGAAAGTAACACCCATGGAAGTACAGAAAGCTGATGCTTAGAGAGAACCTGATAAGGGAGAGTTTACAAAGTTTGACAAAACAGCTTTTGTCCTTATAATGTGTAAAATTCAGAGAGCAAATTCAGTGTATTTGTATAGTGGCTGAATTTTGGACAGTGTTACACAACTTGTGTGGTCATTTACAGCAGTCACCCAGGACTCTCTCTGGCTGACCCTGGGGGAGATTGGATGAGGAATAGTGGCATGATATGTGCATATTTTATGGTGTGTCATTTATGATGCCCCTAATTGTCACTACAAATTACAATCTTGAAGAGCAATTTAGCAGCTGGATGCTAGCTATCTGAAGGTTTGTAGTTCTGCTGAGTTGGCTCAGCTGGTCTTCTCATTAGCTACGAGGGGCCAAACCCTGTACCTAAAGGGAAAGGTAACTTTTTGAAGACGGAGTAAGCTGAGATGTTCACTCTCTGCATGCTGACGTCCTTCTCCCCATCTCTCCCTCAGATCCAGCTCTATTTTGCCTGCTTACCAGAGGAAAAGGTTCCTTACATTAACAGCCCTGGAGAGAAACATCGAATTAAACAGCTTTTGTACCAGTTGCCACCACATGATAATGAGGTAAAATAACAGGAAGACTAAAATAATAAACACTGAACATTGAGATGCCTCTCATAAAACCCGAGCTCCTTACTGGCTATGGCTTCCTTTTGCTTTTCTTCTGTTAAAATTTGGCTAGAGTATAGCTTTCCATTCTTTAAGAGAGAAAAGGGTGTCGGTGCAATAAACCTCACACAAGTTGGTTTTTATAGTGTTTGCAGCCGCCCACCAATTACCAGGACCTACAGATCCCTGAGATTGCCCTGCTCCTGTGTCCAGACTCAGTGCTTTTATGGCAGTTCAGTGCTGCAGTTGAGTGCCTGTAGAATGTAGAGTGAAAGTGGCAATTAACAAGTTTAAACCTTTTGTAGAAAGGTTAATGTCTTACATTTTTTTTAGTGTCTGCTGGTAAGAGTTTAAACATTTCATAATTAAAAAAAAAAAGACTTTTTCTTTGAATTGGATTTCCCTTTTACTAGAAGAGGCTGTGAGGTTTGATGTCATTTTAAAGGTATGCTGTCATTTTTACATTGGGGATTCGTGGGAGCAGACCATCTAAAGTTGCTGTTTTATTTCCTGAAACTGTAACTCTGGAGATAAAGAATCGGTGAGGGAGACTGTGTGCTCCAGGGTGGTGCTTCTGATTTCCTTTCCATGAAGGTGCGGTATTGCCTGTCTTTGAGCGAAGAGGAGAAGAAAGAATTGCAAGTATTCAGTGCTCAGCGGAAGAAAGAAGCACTTGGAAGAGGAACGATTAAACTTTTGTCCAGAGCAGTATTGCACGCTGTGTGTGAGCAGGTAAACCTTTCTAGCATGAGTAGCTTGCGGTAGTGATGTGGGTGGAGTGAGCTGAGCAGAGTTGGGGGAAAGGATAGGTGACGTGGCTATCCTAGATGTGGGCCCTATAAGCTCCAAAAATGAATGAAAGGGCAACCTCGCTTTTTATTAAATGTGGATTAATAACTGGCTATACTGCCATGTGTGACGGGGGAGTCAGTCTGTCCCTATGTAAACATCGGGTGAAATCCTGCCTTTCCTAGGATCCTAGCATGGAGGGAGGTGCTAGGGTACACCTAGCGTTCAAAAAATCCAGAGACATAATGAAGACATTCAGATCCTTACTGGCCGTTCTCAGAGTAGGAAATGTATCCAGCAGGAGGCGGGCTCAGGAAAACCACTCTTAATGTGAGTCAGATGAAACCATTCTTAGAAACAGTCTAGTGTGGAAGTCTATCTGAGGCACGTTCATTTCAGTTGAGAATCACACGTAATCCAGCATTAAAGAACTACTTAATCACTAACAGGAGGGGACAAAAATAAAAGCTTTCTTGACAAATTTGGGGTTTCATGGCAAGTGGGAAAGGCTGAGAATCCAGTCATTAAAGAAGGATCATTTTAAATTCAAAGCCTTTTGTTTCTAGTGTGGGTTGAAGATAAACGGAGGTGAAATTGCAGTGTTTGCCTCCCGTGCGGGCCCGGGAGTATGCTGGCACCCATCCTGTTTTGTCTGCTTCACGTGTAACGAGCTGCTGGTCGACCTCATCTATTTTTATCAGGATGGAAAAATTCACTGTGGCAGGCACCATGCTGAACTGCTCAAACCACGGTGTTCAGCATGTGATGAGGTAAAAAAGTTCATCCCTTAACACGGGGAAAAATAAGCTTCTAGTAAGCCAATATTCCACTTTTCACGTCTAAGCAAAATATAAGTATCTCCTGCTTTTGCTGTTTGTATATTTTTAAGATAACCCTGTACATTCATACAATGGAATAATACAAGGGCTGTCCAAAAAGGTATTCAGCCATGTAATATGAAAAACAGAGGCATTTATGGCTGGATTTATTTTCCAGACAGCCCTCATAGATAGCTAATGAAGAGAAAGCAGCAAGTGTCTGTGCATTGGTAAGTAGGATGTCCTTGTTGCACTGTGAGAAAAAACAAGTTGCAAGAAGTGTCTGTAGCAGGTGACCTTATTTTTTATTCAAGGAAGGGGGAACAAACCAAGATTGCATACATATTTGGATACACTCAGAAATGGTATGGAAGGACACACGCTAAGTTAACAGTGGTTACTACCCCTGGGGCATGAGGGAAGGCATAGGACGTGAAAGGAAATTTTTGTCCTTAAACTTTTTATTTTAAAGTAATTTTAGATTTATAGGAGAGTTGGCGATAGTACAAAGAGTTCCTATATACACTTCTCCCAGATTCCCCTATTGTTAACATCTTACATAATCATGGCATGTGCATATGTACATCAAAACTAAGAAGTTGACGTTGTTATAATATCATTAACTAAACTATAGACTTTATGTAGTTTTCCAGTGTTTCTACTAGTGTCTCTTTTCTATTCCAAGATCCAGTCCACAGTTCCTTATTGCATTTTCTTTTCTTTCCCTTAGTCTCCTTCAATCAGTGACAGTAAACTTTCAGTTTTGACTTTTATATTTTTTTTAAAGTTTTTTTAATGATGTGCTATTTGCAATTTTTTTGAAGCCAAAAATACCAAAAAATTAAGACTTTAATCTGGAGATGGCCACCAGATCAAACAACATAGTATTTACACAAGTGCTATTCACACACAGTCCATCATCTGGATAGCTATTAACTGTGTTGACGCCACACTTTTAGGAGTTTTTTCTATTAAAACACGGGCCACTAAGTTATTTCAATGTTAATGTATTCTTTGCCAGATTGTGACAACAATATGTGATTGGGGTGCAAAAAAAAAAAAAAAAGGACCAGATTAATTATCTCCAATGTTCTGTTTCTTATTTTTAAAAACATTTTTTTTATTACAGTTGATGTTCAATATTATATTAGTTTCAGGTGTTATAGTTATCATATTTATTATATGTTATAGTGGTTAGACATTTATAAAGTTTAAACAAGCATTTCGTTTTTTAACATTTTCAATGTCTGCTCTTGTTTTATGGCAAAATGAAGTTAGGGTTAAGGTTGAGGCTATAGGAAACACGGTTAGTCGTCTAAGCTAACAATGATTTTCTGTCATCCTATCATTTCATATTCTTTTTAAAGATAATTTTTGCTGATGAATGCACAGAAGCTGAGGGTCGCCATTGGCACATGAAGCACTTCTGCTGCCTTGAGTGTGAAACAGTCCTAGGAGGACAGAGGTATATCATGAAGGACGGCCGCCCGTTCTGCTGTGGCTGTTTTGAGTCTCTGTACGCCGAGTACTGTGAAACGTGTGGGGAGCATATTGGTAAGTGTGTAGCCCGACCTGTCTGCTCTGTCACATTTCCATTAGGCTGATGATGATTATCTACAGGTTTTTTTTTAATTGAGGTAATAATTTATAAATAGATTCTAAATATTTTAGTTTGATGAATTTTGACAAATGCATAGTCAGTTCTCGTTATTTGAGGGAGTTCTATTCCATAAGATTACCAGAATTACCTAATACTGAGCCATTGCTCCTAGGGCAAATACAACGATAGGTTCCTGTGAGCCTCTTGTCACATATATTGTTGATTCATTGACACTGAACTCAAAAGACAACAGCACTATACCTTGTGCCTGAATGAAGCTCATCTAACAGATGTATATTCTACGTAAGGCACATCACAGTCTTCTTGCACTTAGAAGCACTAGATAGCACTTCAGCACTATGCTTAGCCATTTAAATGGCAAAATCAACAAAAAGCACAAAAATGTGAAGAAAACTAAACAGGCCACAAATGTGCCATTTATTTAAGGTATGAGAGCTGAAACAAAAGGCAGAGCATCTCCTTGTTTGACCTTATTAGGAAAACATGTGTTAGTTAACTCAAGATTTTTTAGCACTCAGCATGTGTCCACAAATGACCTTGGATTTTGGTGTTATAAATAAATTTTATCAATTAGGCAAATTTGCAAATATGGACTTTGCAAATAATGAGAATCAACAATACCCGTGTGACCCACAACCCTACCAAGAAACGAACATTTCCATCACCTCTGAGTTCCCTCATGCCCACAGTTCTGTTCTTTTTCTTTTGCTTTTAAAGATTGAACCTGTTGTTCTGTCTTTTTTCACAACAGGTGTTGACCATGCACAGATGACCTACGACGGGCAGCACTGGCACGCTACAGAAGCCTGCTTTTCTTGTGCCCAGTGTAAAGCCTCTTTGCTGGGGTGTCCCTTTCTCCCCAAACAGGGTCAGATTTATTGCTCAAAAACGTGCAGCCTTGGCGAAGACATCCATGCTTCTGATTCCTCTGACTCTGCATTTCAGTCTGCTCGATCAAGAGACTCCAGAAGAAGTGTCCGAATGGGCAAAAGCAGTCGGTCAGCGGATCAGTGTAGACAGTCTCTCCTCTTGTCCCCTGCTCTAAACTACAAGTTTCCTGGCCTTTCAGGCAATGCTGACGACACCCTTTCTCGGAAATTGGATGATCTGAGCCTCGCCAGGCAGGGAGCAAGTTTTGTCAATGAAGACTTTTGGAAAGGCAGAGTAGAGCAAGAAACCCCAGAAGACCCTGAAGAATGGGCCGAGCATGAAGATTATATGACGCAGCTCCTCCTCAAGTTTGGTGATAAAAGCCTCTTTCACCAGCAGCCCAATGAGATAGATATTCGAGCCAGTGAGCATTGGATATCTGATAACATGGTTAAAAATAAGGCCGAGTTAAAGCAAAATAACCAGAGCCTTGCAAGTAAAAAATACCAATCTGATATGTATTGGGCACAGTCACAAGATGGACTGGGAGATTCCGCTTATGGCAGCCACCCAGGCCCTGCAAGCAGTAGAAGGCTCCAGGAGTTGGATCTGGACCACGGGGCTTCAGGATACAATCACGATCAAACACAGTGGTATGAAGATTCCCTGGAGTGTCTGTCAGACCTGAAACCAGAGCAGAGTGTTCGGGATTCTATGGATTCCTTGGCTTTGTCTAACATCACAGGTGCATAATCTAGGGATTATGGGATATTCGAAAAAAGAGCCACTAAAATGTCTCTTCTGAAAATTAAAGTTCAACACCAGTAGGGTTTCATTTTTAATGAAAACTATAGACCAAGCTTGTCCAACCCACAGTCCACGTGTGACCCAGGATGGCTTTGAATGCATCCCAACACAAATTTGTAAACTTCCTTAAAAGATGAGATATTTTTGCAACTTTTTTTTTTCTAAGCTCATCAGCTATCATTAGTCTTAGTGTATTTTATGTTCGGCCCGGGACAATTCTTCTTCCAGTATGACCCTGGGAAGCCAAAAGATTGGACACCACTGCTGTAGACCAAGAGAAGGAGTTTCTGTTAAATGCCAAACACTATAGTGAAACACACACACATGTGTGTATGTTTTTAGTACAATCTTTCTGAATAGTTATTATTACCCTCATTTTAAAGAGGAAGAAATTGATTTATTTGGATAATAGAGTCTGTATCTGTCTGAAGATACTGTACTCTCTGGATTATGCTGTATGAATTTCAAGTTATTAAAACCAGTCTGCACACTTTATAAGCTCATAACATTTTTTTGTATTTCTTTAAATTGCCCTGTAGCAACAGACAGCTCAAAAATAGCTCAATATTCTTTTTACCCAGATTATAAAATAATTTTACTTCAGTGTTTTCAAAGCACATTCATGTCATTTACCAACATTTTATCCTTAAAATGACCCCAAGCTGTATAGAGTAGATTACATAATATTGCATTTTTCTAATTGAGGAAACCTGAATTACTAGAGGCTAAATGCCTTCCTTTACAGAGGTTTTTAAAGGCAAGATCAAGCCTAGAACCCAGCCCTATGGAATCTCATATTTGCAATAAGTGTTTGGATACAGAAATTGCTGTTGCATAGCTAGTTTTATAGTCAAACTAATGACATTCAGTCCTTTCATAAAGGTTATGTTACTGTAACATAGATATGAGAGGCTTTAGCACCTGCCCATTGCCAGGAATGACCTTGTGCCAGGAGCTACAGAGGCAAGGAGGGATAAGACAGTGACCTTCCTGGTTTCTGTTGGACCTGTCAGAAAGATAAGGCCTGCAGTAAAGGGGAATTGAGGAATTCTGGGTGAGACTATATTATTGAGCACCTCCTGTTTTCTAGATCCTATGTTAGGCCGTTCAAATAGTTAATATCATTTGGTACACATAAAGTGTTAGAGCTGGACAATTCTTGACAGTGTGGGCTGAAAAACAGGCTCCCTTTATAAAGTAGGAAGTTATGTAGTCCCTGCTTGACACCAGTCACACCAGCCCTGATTGTCACTTCCAGTCTGCTAGGCTACAATTAATCTTCACTTGCATGGGCCCTATTTAAGAAGGAGAATAATAGCAGTTTTGAGGAAAATTTCAAAATCTTGTACGAATTGAAGGGGAAGGGGACTGGATGTGGTCTTGGCCAGGGGTTGACAAGCTCTTCTGTAAAGGGCTAGATAGTACTCTTGGGGCCATACAGTCTCTGTTGCAACTACTCAGTTGGAGAAAGGAACCATAGATAATATGTAAGCAAATAGGTGTGGCTGTGTTCCAATGAAACTTAATCCACAAATAGCTTGTGGGTCAGATGTGGCCCTTGGGCTATAGTTTGCTGACCACTATCAAGTTATAAAGTGAGGAAGACTAGTCTAGATGTAACAGGAGGACCATGTGGTGACCAGGTGGATGCAAAGTTTAGAGAGATGTTCAAGTGAAACAATCTGGCTTTAATGGATTGAGGGGCAGAAGCGTCTCACATGTCACGTTAATTGACCAATGATGGGACATTTATGAAGAGCTTTGAGTTGTTGCTGCTCATGTCATGTGCTATATAACTAACGTTTGGCTTCAAAATAGCTGGACTGCTAAGAGAGGCTATGCCCCTTGTATCGATAACAGACTTCATACCTCTCAAGAATATATGCATGCTGATTTTACCTCGTGTGTAATCATCAAATATTGAAATTTGGGAGAATTTTCATTGAAATTTCAGCTTTTCAGTAGCTTGTAATTATTGTCAGAATCTTAGGATTATCAAGAGTCACATCTTGTCTTGGCTTTTCTTCTAGGGGCTTCGGTGGATGGAGAAAGTAAGCCAAGGCCATCATTATATTCTCTGCAAAACTTTGAGGAAATGGAGGCAGAAGATTGTGAGAAAATGAGCAATATGGGGACTCTGAACTCTTCCATGCTGCACAGGAGTGCAGAGTCCTTAAAGAGTCTAAGTTCAGAGTTGTGCCCAGAAAAAACCATACCTGAGGAGAAACCGGTACATCTGCCCGTGCTCAGAAGATCCAAGTCTCAGTCCAGACCCCAGCAGGTCAAGTTTTCAGACGACGTCATTGACAACGGAAACTACGACAACATTGAAATCCGGCAGCCTCCAATGAGTGAGAGGACTCGGAGACGGGTCTACCATTTTGAAGAGAGAGGATCCAGGCCTCATCACCACCGCCGCAGGAGAAGCAGGAAGTCCCGCTCAGACAACGCCCTGAATCTTGTCACGGAAAGAAAATACTCTCCCAAGGACAGACTGCGGCTGTACACCCCTGATAACTACGAGAAATTCATACAGAATAAAAGTGCCCGGGAGATCCAGGCTTACATCCAGAACGCGGATCTGTACGGACGCTACGCGCATGCCACTTCCGATTACGCGCTGCAGAACCCGGAAGTGCACCGGTTTCTGGGGCTCTATGGGGATGACGACGACTCCTGGTGCTCGTCCTCTTCTTCCTCCTCCGACTCAGAAGAGGAAGGCTATTTTCTTGGACAACCAATTCCCCAACCCCGGGCACAGAGATATGCCTACTATACCGACGACCTTTCTAGTCCAACTTCTGCACTCCCTACTCCTCAGTTTGGTCCGAGGACAACTAAATCCAAGAAGAAAAAGGGACACAAGGGCAAAAACTGTATTATTTCTTAACCTAGTAACTGTGGAGATCATATTTAAACTTAGTCATTAACCATCTTGAATCCTATCTTTTTTTTCTTCCATAGGAAAGTTGCTAAAATAGTTTAAAGTGCTTTGCCCATGTAAATGTGCCCCTGACTGCTGTTTTACAGTGTCAGATTAACATTTGGAAGGTGTGATTTCTCCAGTTTTACCCTGCTCGGATGGTGCCAGGTTGCCGTGACATCTTCAGGTGCCATTACAGTTTTACATAGCTGCTTTGGTCTCCAATCCTCGAGAGAATCCTCAAACTGTTGTGAGGTGATTGGACGAGGATATTGATTCTAGACAATGGAGAACTTCAGCCACCTTTGTAAAGCAATAGTGTTGGTGGTTCGTCTAAGCCTGGTTGGCTCCCGTCTGTTTGGTCTGTCTTTTTGTGCGGCATGCACGTCGTCACACGGACCCAGCCAACACTGTGTCCCATCCTGCGAGGCCACCTCACCCCTTTTCAATCCTCTTTAGCCAGGTAAACATTGTATTAGCTCCAGCCACAGACTGAAAAAAAAATTGCTATTTATAATGTAGTATTTCATAGACTTAAGTGTATTCCTAATTTAACGGTGCAAATACTAATGTACATACTGTACAGTTCAGATTTTAAAGCTGATATTTTTATATCCCTGAATTGCAAGATGTTTGTTACACTGCAGTGCTAGATTTGTTAGGGAACCAGAAACAGCATTTATGGATGAAATGATTGCTTGTATTTTAGTCAGGGTTTATAAGTTTAGAGTGTCAAGTTTATATTGCCTAGTGATGGAAAGTTTAATTTTTTTTTGATTTTTCAATATTAAAAAGGCTCTGTATGCATGGTGGGGCTCTGTAAATACTCTTTAAAACTGTGGCCCTATTAATCTTACGAGTGTTATTTATGGGTCAAGCAATGTAAACTGTATAAATGTAAAAACAAACAAAAACCCATATATACCCCTGGAATATATGGTAAAAACAAATAGAAGCTGTTTGGATGGATGTTTTTTACTCCTCTTGGAGATGGTGTGTGTGTGGGGGGGGTGCCTTTCCCATATTTAGCAAAGGGGTGATTATTCTTTCATGGGAAGAGACCGAAACTACCAAAACTATAAGGATCTGCTTTTTTATGGCAGAGGACTTTGTAGATTTATTATTTGAAGAGAGGTTATTCTTTTTTTATGCCTCCCTTCCAGCTAAGTCTTTAAGCAGCAATTTTGAAAACCTGGCCTTCTGATTATGTCTTTTAAAATCTTTAAATTAGAGGATGCTATACCACTGACTACTTCAAGTTAATGTGAGGTTCTATTTCAAGGGAAAAATTATCCTGAATTTGAACTAATGAGCTGATATTTTGGTATGTGCCATTCTTGCATATACATTTCAGTCCTAACTGAGGTCCTAATGATATTTTAGACCTTTAGGAAGCTATTTAATAAACACTAAATAATAAACTACCTAACTTTCTGAACAGAAATCTTTGCAAACATATCCAGGTAACTTCTACTTTGCTCCTCTATTCAGGCATGATTTATTTTACCATTCTTCTGCTATTAACACACTACCATTTGACTCCTGGGTATCCATTGCCCCTACTGGTAAGTAGGAAATAGAACTTGAGGCAAATTTGTTTGTATCTGCTCGAATGGGGAAAAGCTGTTAGGCTTTGGGGAGGAGGGACATGAATCCAATAGGTAAACCAATAGTCGATAATATTCCCTCTGCCACTCCTGGTTAGTTTATATCTGGGCTAGATACAGCCTCTTCAGAAACATACCATTGGTGAGAGAGCTCTTTGCTGCATAACTATATTATTTCCCTGGTCTTGTTTGTTCATTTAAAATATGTATTAGCAATGAAAAGTAAATCCATGCACATGGTAAAAAAAAAAAAAAAAATTAAAACAAAACAGCAAAGTGTCTCCTTTGCACTGTAAATCCCCAATCCCTCAGTTCTCCTCCCCCAAAGTGACCACTATTATCCATTCCTAGTGCATCTTTCAGAGGTTAAAGCATATTTATATAAATGTACCTCTTTTAAAAAGTAGCAAACTACACATGCTGAAACTTGCTTTTTTCACATTCTATGTGGACAGTCACTAAGTACATACAGGTCTGCATCATTCTCCCAATGACTACATAATCAGCTTTTGGATATACCATAATTTTCCTAACCAATCCCTTAGTGATAGATATGAATTTCCTCCTAGGGACCTTACGCTGTACCTGCACATATGCACATCAATTCTGAGCAGCATAATTACTGGAACAAAGGTTATGCATTTAAAATTTTGATAGCAGTTTTTTTCAAAAGGAAATTCTGATTTACATTTACACAAATCATGTATGAGGGTGCTATCTATCACAATCTCACATGCTGTAAAAAAATTGCTTGATTTTGAAAAGCTTTCCAGAACCTGATGCTGCGGAGTGGGGGCATCCTTTTAGAAAAGACTGTTGTGACATGTTGCTTAGAAGGGAATGATAACAAATAGTAAACAGGTAACTTTGTTTGGGGGAAACAGGTATAAAATTGAAGTCACTGTCCTCAGTGGTTTTCAAGTCTGTCTCAAAAGAGTGGTTGCTTTTACTTCTCACCGTATTCATTTGTTCATTTCCTTATATAAAGGTTATCTATGGAGTTCCCTGATGGTGCAGTGGCTTAAGGCTTCGGCGATGGCGCTGTCAGCGCTGCGGCCTGGGTTCGATTCTCGGTCAGGGAGCTACCCACATACCAAAAAGCAAAAAATAAAAAAAGGTTATCTAGATTGCTAACAATTTAGGAAAATGCAGAAATATTTATTAATAATGTAAACTAAAGCTTTAAGTCTTGGTTAGTGGCAGTAACAAAGACTGTCTACAAAGAAAGAAAAAGGGAAGTGACTGTCTTGCAGGTTTTTAAAGAACTGGCAGGAAAATTAAGCATATAGTTGTTAAAAGGTGTTCATAGATTTAATTAACAAGTGTAAAGTATCTGGTCTGTTGCTAAAAACTCTAAATTTTGGTCCTAAGACAAATATCAAATGTTAAAATACTGCCTCTCATCACTGTGTGGGTGAAGCAGACCCCTAATGGATGCATTTTCCTCACTTTAGTCCAAGTTGAAGGGAACACTGAAGACATACTAAAGTCCACATGGAATTTCCTTAAATTTAAACACTAGGAAGGCTTCCAGGTAAACTGGGCCAAGGAGAAATAAACATGAACAAACTGTATTTTGCACCTAAGTTGGTATTTTACCAAGGTTGTGGAATCATGAACTTTTCTGGGAGAATAAAGTTTAAGGGTGCCTTTCACAAAATGGTTTGGGAAGGAAGTATTGAGGGAAAGACAGACAGACTTGGTCACAGGATGACAGCCAATTTTCTTTCTGAACAGACCCAGCTAGCTGGTCAAGAATTCCTTTTACAGATCAATTTTAGCCTTAACTTTTTGCAAAGGAAATTTCACATCTCTTCTGCTATATGTGCACAGGTGCTGTTATGCCAACTTTTAACCACCATTAAGAACAGGAAATCAGTCCTTAAATGCTACTACTTATTTTAGCATTTCTGGATAAATGAACCAAGCAACTGACATTGGAAAAGACGATTACTAGGCTAATATAAATCCGCCAGAGTTGATCTTCACAGAGTGCTATGAAGCATACTGGACTCCAGGAGTCCAAAGATCTGGGTTAGGAGACTCACCTCTCTCATTAACTCAGGCAGGTTAAGTGCTCTGACCCAGTTTCCACTTCTGTAAAATGAGAGTGTCATGAGAGTGCCAGACCATCTCAAAGGCTTCTTCCAGCTTCAGTATTCCTTGGAGACTGAAATGAATTTTTCAGGTCAGAAGAATCTTCCCACCCAGCATCGTGTTGTTTCCCCTTTGTGATTCTTTCACTTACCAACATATGTGGCCAAGATTCCTAAAAAGATGACCCCCACAAAGACCATGGCTTATGGGAGTTGGGAACTCTAAAGAGAGTTGGTGTGCTTTTTTAATATTAATGCTTGGGATTCTGAGTGGGAAAGAGGTGAAACTAAATCATGAAAAAGGAGTTGAGAAATTATCTCCCCATCATTGCATCAGCTTCAAGTTGGCTTTACCATCATTAAGTATAATAGATAGTCTGAAGATTGCAGAGTCTAAGGTAAGATATTTCCTTCCCTTATTTCCCCCAGTTACCAGGATAAAAAGTAAGATTTTTTTCTTTCCGCTGTCAGAGGGTTGCTACTGGCAGCAATCTTAGTTTGGAATCTCTGAACATGTAAGCAAAGCTGTAAAGGTGTTAACTGTGTTTAATTTTAAATTGTGGTTCCTAGACTAGGAGAGTTGAATTACCAGGTTCATTCCACTTAAAAGGTTCTTCTTAAACTCCAGTACAGAGGGGTTCAGGTGCAGTGCCCAAACAGCTAGCCGAGTCCTGAACTGCACTGTGGCAGAGGGGGCCCGTAACCCTACATGCTGCTTGCCCTTAACAACTAACCCTTATGAACCTCAAAGGTGTTTTCTAAAATAGCTCCAAAGCAGAAGTCACAGGAACCAATACGGAAAGTAGTGGCAAGTGAGGATAGTGACCACCAAGCTTTTCCACTTCTTCCAAGAATGCTGAGTTTAGAGTTGAAAAATTTAAGTAAATTGCTGGCTCTGCCACTTCCAGCTATGTGACCTTAGACAAGTTATAACTCTTGCCCTTGAATGCAAAACGAGAACAAAATTCTCATCAGCTTATTACATGTAAAAATGTTTGTGAATCAGAAAATACTAGAAAGTGGTCCTAAACTTGTTCAGATAGTGAAATAACTAAAAAACATACTATTTCTCAGAATCCTATATTTAGTACATTAAATCTGAAATTTAAGCTACATTCAGTATGGTACACTAGAGTCTACTCTACGGAAGTAGCAGGATACAGAGTTTTTCAAAATGGGAAATTGCAGCCAAAGCGAGGCTAATCTCACACTCCCATCCCCAGTTTACCAGCTTAAGGATGTCTCCCCTTCACTCAACAGTCCCACCTCGGGACAAAGGCATGAAGGCTGTGGCCCTCAACCTGCCCCAGGGGACACGGAGATGCTGAGAGTTCTGTCTCTCTTCATGAACCCTGAGGTGCATCATGTTGCTCCTATGTTGCAACGAAAAGGTGATTTTCACTCAAGGACTCGTCTCTCAACAGAGTAAGCCCGGCAGCGTTCAGTAGACCACCGCCCACTGTGATGTAGTTGTGCTGGCACAAGCCCATGGCACAGCTAACACTCAGTTCTGTTTAGGAAAGGGAAATCCAAAGCTTCAGCACAAAACATACCTTAGCCTTGTTACGCTGCCGCTCTGATGAACTGCATTTTTGCTTGCCCCTCCCTTAGCCCCCAACCCTGCTGTCCCAGCCCCCACCCCAACACAGTCCATCCATTGGGGGCTGACCTTCTGGCTTCAGAAGCCTTCACCAGGCAAACACAGGGTATGAGCAGAGAAGGGCGTCTGGGATCTGGTGCCAGGGAGCAGCCCAGCTGGCTGGAGCTGGGCCCACGTGAAGGTGCTGTCGACATCTGGCCAGTGTGTCTTTCTCATGAGTTTGGTCATGAAGTATGGACTCTTTCCACTTGGAGGACATCTGGACACTCAATGAATACACTCTCTTTCTCCAGGCCGTTTGCCCATCCTCACCCTCTCAGAAAACCCTCAGTGCCCTCAAGGACACTGGCAGCGTCTCAGCCAGAAAGCTCATGAGTGGGGGTGCCAGCAGGTGACCCTGGGAACAGGACCCTGGGCCAAAGAAGCTTTTTCTTAAGATGCAGTCCTGAAGGCCACCTGGCTAGGGCAGCTCTGCCCCTCTTCCCATCATTTAAGTTTTCTAATCAGGAAAAACATGATAGCACATAGGTAGCCCAGGCAGTGAGTAAATACTTCAGATGTCCCCTTGCAGCAAGTGTCTTTGTATGCTGTGGTCATTTTCTACCTTACATGTTCTCGAATGATTACATTTCAATAAACCTCTAGGAAAAAGTTAAAAGCCTTATACAATTTCACACACACATGAGAAAAAGTTGAAAACCTTTTACAATTTTAGTGATAATGGCTGTCATTACAACACTATTAATTAAAAAAACGTACTATAGAATGAATTTGTATAGCAATTTGTCTATTGCTATACAAATGTGCAGGAGGCTTAAATATTTCTCATCAAGTGACATTTTAAATACAACTCAAACTCAGTGGACTGGCAAACCTTTTATATAATCAGTCCCCATTACTCTAAGATCAATTTTTACAATGGAAATGAGGATCTGGTGCTACCTGTCAAGGGCCAGCATCAGTGAAGTTAACTCTCAAATATCACTTGTATTATATTTGAACAAAAGGTGAGCTATTAACAAGAAACCAGTAATGTGGCTTAAACAATAAAGACATGGACTCCTCTTTGACATAACAGTTCATTACTCCACTTGGTCATGCAGGGATCCAAGCTCCTTCCATCTTGTGCCTCTGCAATAAATCAAGGCTGGGTTACTATTGTTACTACTTTTGAGAAGGGATAAAAGAGCACGACGAAGGCATATCCATTGTCCCAAGGGTCCCAGTCCAGAAGGAGTAGCACTGGAATTCCACAGGAGAGAACTTAAGTCTCACTTGGTCACACCGAAATGCAAGGGAAACACAGCAAATATAGTGCTAATGAGGCACTCATGTGACTCAATTTTGACTCCCATTACCATGGAAAAAGGGCAGAATATATTCTGCTATTATACCTTTGGTACTAATCCCTTTTTCCTGTATCACTGAATTGGGTAACTTCAGTACTCTCAAAAGAACAGGCAGGAAGGAGATTATAAATGTGCCATGTATAGCTAATGAAGCTTGGTGTGGTAAGCAGCGAGTGTGGCCACCACCCCACAGGAGCTCCAGGTGCCAGCCTCAGCAGTTATAGCTGTAAAGACACCTCGGTGGCTGGCTGCCTGCAGCACTGAATACTGTCCCTCATGAATGCTTCAGGGATAACTGGACAACTCCCTCCAAAGCTGTTGCCGAAGACCTGACAGACGCTTCTTCGAGTTGAGGATCTCTTGTAGAAACTGAAATGAAGCTGAAACCAGTGGATAGGAGGGCAGGCTCATAAATTTTGCCTCCACTTAAATAGAAAATGAACAGGAAAATATTTTAATGAAATAAAAAAATATATACTTACATCATTCATTTTCAAAGCTGCATAATTATTTTCCTACAAGATCACCACACACCACGCTGCACTCATGTTTTAAAGCATCCTTTAAAAAATTGGTATGGTTTTGTGAAACCATTTCCTCATGCAAATTTCACCTCCTCACCACCGATGAACCGCCTCACCCAGCGCCTTACTGCACTCACAGCAGCACGCTAATCACCATGAACGGCTAGCATTCGTCTGTGAACTTCAACTGGAGGAACTTTTTCTGCTGTTAAGAATTCAGGAACAGCATGCTGTTCGAACCAATGTCTGAACACTTCCATTTCAGTGTGCCCTGGGTGACAAATGTAAGCATCTGTGTGTGCAAGGTCAGGAAAGACAGAGGGGAGATGCTGTGTGACTACCAGAACTGGTTACATCTAGATATGTCTAATGTAATTAAAGATATTACAGTGGAGGCACAATTCATCAGCCTGTTCTCGTGTTACTCTGGCAGTGGCAGAGTCCTTTCTTAGGGGATTTGGCCTCCCCTGCCTTCAAGAGGTTCTGGGTCTATGAACTGGCTCGGAGCTGGGAAGTGGCTGAGGGGTCGTGAGAAATCAACATATTTGGCAAGAATAAATGCAAAGGTAGTTATTTTCAAACCTCATGGTTAAGTAGGAGAGGAAGGATAAAGGTACAAGCATTCAAAATCCTTCATATTCTGCTCTCAACCTACCTCTTTGTACATCTGTCCCCTCTTCTCATGGTCCCCAATCAGCTTCAGTCACACACACATTTCCTTCCTCCTGGACTTCTGGTACTTCCCTATCTCTGCCTGAATAAGTCCTGTTAGTGGTAACCCAAGGGTCAAATTTCACTTTCTTCGTGATGCCTCAACAAATATGAGTACCTACAACATTCCAAACTATTTTAGGAACTGAGGTCACAAAAACAATCTGGTTCCTGAGCCCTCCAGAGGTTACTATACAGATGTCACCAAAGCTAATGGTTTCTCAATTCTCAAACTTCACCTTGCTGCTGAGTAGGTGAACTGAACACTAAGGAGTAATCTTGCAATACAAAGGAATAAAAATCTGTATTGCAGAAAAACACTTTAAGCCTGTTCAAGAGGAAAAAAAGACAATGTAATTATTTAAACGTGGCTGCTTTATTTTGCACTTTTAAAATTCACAAAAAACTTCACAATATCTGCTTTCCCCCTGTTGATCATCAAGGCTTTATAAGACAATGAAAATTTTATCACATCAATTGGGCGTACTAAAAAACAACAGATAATTTACAAACAAATTTTTTAAATCAAGAACATTTTGTAAAATACATACTCTGGTATACACTTGAATTAATCTATCCTAAAATTAGATTTTTAAAAAAACCAGACAGACAGTCAGACAGACTTAACACTGACAAGCCTACCAGAATAATGCTGATGACAAACTCTAAACAGCTTTTAATGTGAAAGTAATTTGGGGGAAGGGGAGAAGAAAAAAATTATCTGTTGAACCTACATTTAAATGCATCTGTGAGTTAAACTTCTATAGTTTAATGAATTTCAACAAAGTTAACAACTCTTTTGCCCCCATGGTAGTTTCTCAAGTTTTATTTCTAAATTTGTGACTCAACTAAAGAAAATGAAAACTGGAATTAAAACATTTAAGGAGATGAAAAACATGGGGGCAGAGGAGAAACAAGATCATTCATCTCATTTTCCTAAAGTGGTTGTAACAAAACCATTGTTCAAATTAGGGAAGAACACCAGAAATGATACATGGGGTTTAGTTCTGGCTTATGTAGAACATCTAGATGGCAAAAAATACAAATTCAAGGTGGTCTCGTATAGGAAACTTAAGAAAATAATTTTGCCTTCAATTCGTTTCTAAATTTGTAGAATGGCATAATACAGATTTTGAGACACCCATTATAGGATCTGCTAAAGTTATTTATACTATTTTTACTTTTAATAATTTTTTTTATCTATTCTGGGGTACCTGTTTAGATAGTATTAATAGAGGCCACTAAAAAAATGCTAGAATTGAAGGGAGAAGAGAGTGGAAATGGAAAGAGGATGGGAGGATAATGACACGGGTAGTAATAACAAACATGGTATTTAAAGTTTCCTAACTAATGCCACAATATTACATATTTTGGCTAAATGCCACTGGGTAGCTGGAAGTGATGAGAAAATGAGTGGAATATCCTAATCATCCCAGTTAGATTCTTAGGTAACCCGTATTTGAACAGCTCGCTCATGAAGGACTATTTACGTCAGTGCTTGGCTAAGATAGTTGTATTAGGCTTACTGCCCTTTCTGCTTTGTTTCCTCCAAGAACACTTTTGAAGGGCTAAGAACCCCTGAAGAGGGCAGAATTTGAATTTGTTAGAATACAAAAAGAAATTAATAAATTCATAATCTGTAAATAGTTTAATCATGGATATGTTACCAATCACCTTCTTTCTTGAGATGAGGAATATAGACCTATGGAAAAAAATGGAACGCCACAACTCCCTCATATTCTAAATTCTTTCTCTATTCATTAGAATTTTTAAAAGAAATCTCAACTTTGTAACAGTCCTCATCTTTCACCTCAAATTGCCCTTTATCTTAGCCTTATATATGATATTGTTTAAGACGTACATATCAGTCAGAGTAAGTCAGGAATTTCAGGATTATTTTAATAGAAGACATTAAGTTCACTTACTTGGAAAACAGGAATTTACTGTGAAGTGTCTTTTAGAAAATTTAAGTGCTTTATGTTATCACATGAGAATTATACTCAAAGCGAATATGCCCTAAGATACCAAAGTATTCAGGTTATCTGGATCTTATACTTAAACATATAAAAGCTACAAAGCCTAAGATAAGCAAGCAACAAGTCCATAAAATCACAACTTAATATTCTAACATTTTGACATGGTATCATTGACTATGAAATGCAAAAAGACTATAAAAGTTTAAGTGGAATGACCTCTAAAAAGTACAGTAGTTGACCAAACAAATGATTGCATACTATGGAACACTACAGAACATGAGTAATTCCAGAAAGCTGTTCTCTAGGACTTGAAAAATTATTACTTTTTTTTTTTTTTTTGGAGGGAAGTGTGTGGATTAGGAGGCTCTATATGTAGATTTAAAAAATTCTGTTTAAAATATTTTAGACTATTTTAGATGTTTATTTGATATTGGAAAGGTGGTCAACTATCATAAAGTATTTCTCTTCATCACGAAATCTCCATATATTAAGGATTTACACAATCCAGGGAGGGGGGATCTAGAAACAATATTTTTTGCCTGAGCAAATAATCTAAAAAGACTCTCCAAAATCTTGACTAGAGGTGTCATACTCTGCAATGAAATGCTTGAGTTCTTCAACACACCGCTCACCTATTTCATGTAAATTCTGTCTTAATGCAAACTGTATAGACTTTTCTAACGAAGGATCTTTTTCAATCAGCATTTTCACAACCATTCCGAAAGTTTCACAGTCTTGTCGGTAAACCTAGAAAGGTGAAATACGTTACAGTTAGCTCAAAGTGAAAATAATTAGCTAAAGATCAAGCTGATTCAGTTGGCAGAATTATGATGCTAAAGTCTAAAAGGAAGACACAATGCTACAGCTGACCCTCTGTCAGCCCTGAGTAGTCACTACTGCCAAATGCCATTTAAACCTTCACCTTTGAGATATGCTGACAACTTGAATGAGCAGAAAAACATTGATATACCACATCACTGAATGTAGAAGTTAGGCATGGCACAAAACAGTCTGCAAAAAGAGCATCAGACTAGAGATAACAAGAACTAGGGACAAAGACTAGCTAGGTAAGGCACATTATAATGGCTTTATTCATTGACTTGTTTGGAATAAGAAAGTTTCTGAGCCCCTAGCTTCAGATTATTTATTTGAATCATGACCAGACAAAAATTTCAAAACCCTATTTAGGATACAACAACCAACTATAAGAATGCCAAAAGTGTCTATTTGAAAAAAACCTTTACAAGTTAAAATATTTACCCATAATTAAAGTCATCAAGGCAGAGTTAAGATCAAAACAACATGTTACACACAAATATGGTTGTACATGTATGTGTGTACACATGTATATATTTTCTACCTCAATCTTTATATTGTTAGTTTAAATACGTATATATAGTTTTGTTAGTGATAGTAATCACATGTTGTTTCCCATCCAAAAATTGCTAAGTTTCCCCCACACTATTAAGAAATGTCATTTCCTTAATTTGTAGTCACAAAATACATTTTTGATGTCTATGCAATTTTTGATACTTTGTAACTCATGTATTTATAGAGAATTTTAGTTTTTTCCATGCAAATGAAGTGAAATATAAATTATCTGATTTAAAAAACGTTAAATTAATTTTAACTTTCCTAAATTTAACAAAAGAAGACAACATGTTTATTCTCTAGAAAAAAGATTTTGTTCATTCTGAAAACTTTGGAAGTAAGTGATCTGAGACATGCTTGGCTTATGATAGCATTTATTCCTCAAATAATAACAGCTGGATGTTGTGTTTTTTAAATATCTCTGATTTTTTTTTGATTCCTTAAAAATACCTATTTAAAGAATATTTAATTTTGACTCTCAGTACTAGTTTGCTAAATTATACTAAATCTCTCTTACACACACACACACACACACACACACACACACACACAGAGCCATACGTACGTTTTCTAAATAGTCAGGAAATTTATAATACCATTAAGTTTAATTCAGCTATTTAAACCAACCATTTATTCCAGTTTATCCTAAGGTTTACATGACCCAGAATTGATACTACTACCCTAATAAACCAACACAGAACACAGGATACCATTCACATGATATTACATATGCTCTCGAGGCAACAGAGCACATTAACTGGCCTAACAAACACAGAGTACCTAAGTCAAGCCAATGTAGACCCCATGGGGGAAAAGTCAGAACCATGATGTTTCACAGTCTTAGTGGAGGTAAATTCCTTACCAAACCAGTCAGCCCACATAATAACAGCATTCTAACACCAACCACAGGCCGCAGCAGACCACTTTGTGGGTGGCCTAAATTTTATAGGTTTCTTATAACAGATGTACTAGATGAGGATAATGTTACATTGTGAATTAACCTGCAAATTCTTTAATATAAATCTGCTGTTTTATTTAAACTGTAACTCTTCCTTTAGCCTATTTAGAGAACATAAATGTGCTACAAATTTGCATATCAAAAGTAAAACAATATTAAAATGTGTTCATACATTTATTTAAATTATAAACTATCACTCGAGATGAAATAATAAAAGCATTTAAATATTGTGTTTTATTTTTTAATTGTGAATCTTTTAAAAATCATTCATTGAAATCGACAAATTTTGTACATTTGTTGACAAGAACAACCAAAACTGCCCAAAGCAATGCAATTCTCTGCTACAGGGTAAATTTTCTAAAAGGACTACTTAAAAATGCATGGTTGGGCACTAGACAGGAAATAATTAGGTTTTTGTTAAAGGAAGAACCTCACCCTCCAACATTTTATAAATAAAATTCACAACTGTCAGAAACCTATTTCCGAAATCTGTTCCACAGTAAACTCAATCCCAAACAGGAAGGGTGTAGTTATCTGTAGGAGAGTTTGTTTGCTTATGGTCCCCAGCTGGAAATGCATTAATAATCTTCAGATCTGATATCTACAGGCCACACAGGAAGATTTTTTTGTTGTTACTTTTTCCCCTGATTGGACCTCATCAAAATGGGAAACAGGTTAAAGGCTGGGTGGGGTTCACATAAACTGCAGAGCAATGTAGTTAAATTTGCCGGTATAATAAAAACACTATCCAAGTGTGGTTTCACACAGTCCTTTATTATAGTAGCTTGTGTTAATGGTTAAATTCTCAAAAAGTACTTCTAGGAATAAAGGTATATAATAAAATAAACTACCAAGGCTTTTTACTATAAATTATGCTATCTGGTGATTGGAAGAGTATCTGACAAAACAAACTCAATGGCAAGTTTGTTCTAGCTAAAATGCTTATAATGACATAAAATGCCTCTAAAATGTGTATCTCTTTAGTCCTTATACCTCTCACCCCACAAAAAGAGAAATAAAAAATTAAGGCAACATAGGCTGTTAGAAGAATTTTCATTTCAGACCAACCATCTTCAGCATAAGCACTGCAGTTATGTAAAAACAGTTTGGTGGAATAGTAGAGATTACAGAGCTATACTATCTAATATTGTAGCCACTAGTCACAGGAGGCTACTTAATATGCATATCTTAATAATTAACTTATAATTTATTTTATATTAATATTAGGAGGTAACTGATTAACTGCAAAAGGCAGACATGCACACAGCCTTAGTAGGCTGGGGAGTCAAATAACAATTTTCTTTATTGTTGATGCCTCATCATTCTATATAATTTCCTTGATCTGAACTCATTTGGTTCAAATACTATATATACTGTTTCAGGAGGGTCACATCCTAGTGGGAAAGGTAAACACAGACAATTAAAACAAAAAGCATAAAGGAGACATTTAGGCATGGGAAGGTGGTGGGGAAGCTAGAAAAACCAAAGTGGTGGTTTCATGAGCAGGCTTACTGAGCTCAAATCCTGATTCTAACTACAGTGGTAGGCTAAATAATGCCCTCACCCCACACCCAAGATGTCTATACCCTAATCCCCGGAAGCCATGAATATGTTACCTTACATGGTAAGATATAAGGGACTTTGCAGATATGATTATATTAAGATTTTGAGATGGGGAGATAATGCTGGATTACCCAGGTGGGGAAAATGTAATCACAAGAGCCCTTAAAAAATGCAGGAGGGTCAGAAAAAAAGAGGAAATGTAACCACAGAAATAGAGGTGGAATGATGAGCTTCAAAGATGGAGAAAGGAGCTACCAGCCAAGGAATGCAGTTTCCTCTAGAAAATGGAAAAAGCAAAGAAACGACTGTCTCCTGGCACTTCCAGAGGAAGTGCAGCACTGCCGACACCTTGGTTCGAGTCTTGTGAAACCCATTTCAAACTTTACACATTCTTCTCAGGCCGTAAAACAGACCTTCACAAATTTAAAAAACAGAAATCACATATATTATATGCTCAAGCTACAATGGAATTAAATTAGGAATCAACAAAAAGATAACTAGAAAATCCCAAAATATTTGGAGATTAAATGACACATAGATCAAACAAGTCTCAAGAGAAATTTAAAGATATTTTGAACTAAATGAAAGTACAACTAACATCAAAATTTGTGGGTTGCTTAAAGAGAAATTTATGGCATTCACTACATGTTATAAAAATAAAGACATAAAGTTAATAATCTAAGCTAAGAAACTAGAAAAAGAACAGCAAATTAAATGCAAATTAAGAAAATAAAAACTATTATAGCAGATATCAATAAAATTGAAAATAGAAAAAAAAATTGGAAATAGGAAATTAGAAAAAAATCACGAAACCAAAAGCTGGTTCTTTGGAAAGATAAAAGAAATTGTAAACACCTAGCTAGGCTACCCCCTCTCCAAAAAAAAGAAGATACAAATTATTAACATTAAACTCTACCAAACATTTAAGAAAGAAATTATACCAATTTTCTATATCAATTCTAGTGAACAGATGCAAAGGGAATATTTCCAAATGTTGTATGAGGCCAGCATTACCCTAGTACCAAAACCAGACAAAGACTTAAGAAGGAACATTACAAATCAATATTTCTCATAAACATAGATGCCAACAATTCTCAAAAAATATTAATGAATCTAATAAAGAAATAAAAAGAATTATGCGCCACAACTAAGAGGGATTTATTCCAGGTATGTAAGGCTGGTTCAACATTTGACTATCAATTAATGCAATACATCACATCAATAGGCTAGAAAATCCCAGCAAGTAATTTTGTGGATACTTACAAGCCAATTCTAATGTTTTTATGCAAAGGCAAAAGACCCAGGATAGTCAACAGAACACTGGAACAGGACTGACACTACTCAGCTTGCTACAAAGCCAGAGTAATCAGGACTGCATGGTATTGTCAAGAGAAGAAAGAGATCAATAGTACAGAATAAAGAGCCCCAAAATAAACTCATACAAATATAATCAACTGATATTTAACTAAGAAGCAAACACAGTTCAATGAAGAAAGAACAGTCTTCGATGAATGGTGCTGGAAGAACTGGACATCCATGTTCAAAATAATCCAGATTCTAGACACTGATCTTACATCTTTCACAAAAATTAAATTAATATAAATCATAGACCTGAATATAAAATACAAAATTGTAATACTTCTAGAAGATTCAAGAGGAAAAACCTAAGTGACAACACCAAGAACACATTCCAAAATAACAGAACAAATCATTATGCTGGATTTCACTAAAATTAAAACTTTGCTCTGCAAGATGCTATTAAGAGAAGACAAGCTACAGAATAGGAGAAATCTTTGTAAAGCATATCTGACAAAGTACTGGTATCCTAAATACACAAAGAACTCCTAAAACTCAAAAACAAAAACAAAAACAAAAAAAACTTGATTAAAAAATGGGCAAAGGATCTGAAGACACCTCACCAAAGAAGACATACAGGAAGCAAATAAACGTATGAAAGGATGTTCAACATCATATGTCATTAGGGTTCAAAAATTAAAACAATGGTGAGATACCACTACATTCCTATTAAAATTGTTAAAATTGCAAATGACAAACCCTA
Organism: Lyroderma lyra; assembly: GCA_004026885.1. NCBI lineage: Eukaryota > Metazoa > Chordata > Mammalia > Chiroptera > Megadermatidae > Lyroderma > Lyroderma lyra. The sequence goes on along the minus strand of PVJL010002044.1, from coordinate 87,919 downwards.
TTTCTAGTGAGAATGTGAAGCAAAAGGAAATGCTGGGAATGCAGGATGATTCTGGCCAACTTGGAAGACAATTTAGCAGTTTCTTCAAAAGCTAAACACATTCTTACCATATTCTCTGACAAGTGTGCTCTTAGGCATTTATCTAAATGAGTGGAAAACTATATCCATGTAAAAACCTGCACACAAATGTTTGTGGCAGTTTTATTCATAATTGCCAAACATTGGGAGGATCCAACATGTGCTTCAATAGGTGAATGGATACTGTGGTATATCCATACAGTGCAATATTTCTTGGTGATAAAAAAAAAAAATAAACTGGGGTGGTGGGGGAAGGGGTAGTCCAAGATGGCAGATTAGGTAAGTGCTATGCCTACTGCATCCCAGGATCACACTAAAATTACAAATAAATTATAGAACAATCAACCTCAAGAATCATCTGAAGACTAGCTGAACAGAACCCCTATAATTAAGGATATAAAGAAGATGCCACATGGAGTCTGGTAGGAGGAACAGAGATGTGAAACAGACTGACCCTAAACCCAAAGGTAGCGGTTGAGCACTGAGAGACACACCTTGGTGGTGGAGGTCCCTCCTGAAGAGGGAGGGGTGCAGCTCCAAACTGGCCTCCCCAGCCCTGGAGTCTTGTGCCAGAAAGAGGAGTTCCCACAACATTTGGCAATAAAAAATCAGTGAGAACTCTATCTGCATATCCCAGCGAAAATGAAAGCAGCTGGAAACCCAGACACCTTCCTAAAGGGCTCTCATACAGACTTACTCACTTGCAAGTACTCACTTGGTGCCCAGTGGAGGGGCAGCAAGTTAAGAAGCACCAAAACCATACAGGGAAAGACTGAGTTGTGTGGCTTCAGGGAGAGAGCTAGAGTGTGGAGCCTGCCTCATATGTAGCCTGCAAAAAGGTGTCATCTTTTGTGTTGAACCCTCCAACAAAAGGCCAAATCTTAGACCTCATTGGTCTGGTAAAATCCACCCTTAGTCTGAGTCCTCATCCCACAAGCTGGAGAAGACTTATTTTATAGCAGCGGAGGGCTCATGGCTGCCTAGGGAACTTTTTGGTGGTAGGTGGTAGGCAGTCACCCACAGTCTGTGCTACAGCCTCTCTCAGGCAGCTCTCGAAGATCTGTGAGCCTGAGATGAGTGGCAACTAGCTGTGGTGGTCTCAGGGCATTCTGTGAAGTGGACACAGGTCAGGCATTACCCCAGGGTGAGTGGTGGCTGGCTGTGGTGTTCTCATTTTGCAGAGTGGTCACATACCAGGCACTGGTGCAAAAACTGAATCTGTATCAACCTTGTAAAAAACTGCTGGCAAAGCCTCCTGACTTCCTGAGACCACTTCCTGCCAAGCTAGTGCAACAATGCTGAAGGCACTCTCAACACTAGCTCAATCAGCCTGGCCCACACATCTAAGGAGGCTCTTTCATCAGCTGAGCTTTATAAGCAACTGGCAAGCGACAACAGGCCTAGGGGGTCCTGGGCCTTTTCCTAAGCTAATAATCTAGGGCCAACACTGGTGGCAGCTGGCCTCTATTCACAGCAAGGCCATCCCTAGGTCCAGCACAACCAGCAGCCAACCACATGTAGATTTGTAGCTCCTACCAGGGAAGCTATGGGCTGGTCACAGGCAAGGCTGAAATTGGACTCCATGGGCCCCTCCCAAGAGACACCAGAAACAATGTACCTAGAGGCTAGCCTAAGACCACATCAGAGCACTACACGGTTAGCCCCACAAGTGGCACACCCAAAGGATGGTCTCAATATGCACAAGAGTCTACAGAGGCAAATCCCCCTCTGAGAGGTCAGTCTCCACACACTAGCCCATACACTGGGAGTAGCCAATACTCACAGTCAGCCTGGGAGTCAATCCTATCCCACTGATGTGCCAAAAGCAATCAAGTTTCCACTGCAACAAGAGAACATGCACAACACACTCAAGGGGGACTCCTGCAACACTCACACAAGAGATTAGGGAGATTGTGTCACTGGACCACACATACTACACAGACCATTCAGCAAAGACTGAGAGACATCTTAATATATAGAAGCAAACACAGAGAGGCAACCAGAATGAAGAAACAAAGAAACATGTCTCTAACCAAAGAGTAGGAGAAAACCTGAGAAATATCACAAAATGAAATGGAGACAACCAACCTACCAGAGCCAGAGTTTTAAACACTGGCTATAAGAATGCTTATAGTAGGAACTTAGTAGGAATTTCAACAAAGTGATAGTAAGCATAAAGAAGATCATAGAAACCATAAAAAAGAACCAGTCAGAAATAAAGAATACAATAACTGAAATGAAGAATACACCAGAAGGGATCAACAGCAGATTAGATGAAGCAGAGGATCAAAACAGTGATTTATTTATGAGACAAGGTAGAAAACACCCAATCTAAACAACAAAAAAGGATTTAAAAAAATACAAACAAAGATACTTTAAGAAACCTGTGGGTCAACATCAAGCATAACAACATTTGCATCATAGAGGTACCAAGAGGAGAAGAGAGGGAGCAAGGGATTGAGAACCTATCTGAAGAAATAACGACTGAAAACTTGCTGAACTTGGTGAAGGAAACAGATATATGAGCCCAGGAAGTGTAGAGTCCCAAACAAGATGAATACAAACAAGCCCACACCAAGACACATTATAATTAAAATGGCAAAGATTAAAGACAGAGACAGACTCCAAAAGCAGCAAGAAAAAGACAAGTAGTTATTTACAAGGGAGCTCTCATAAGACAATCAGCTCATTTCTCAAAAGAAAATTTGTAGGCCAGAAGGCAGTGGCAGGAACTATTCAAAGTTATGAAAAACAAGGGCCTACAACCAAGACTTCTCTACCCAGCAAAGCTATCATTTAAAATTGAAGAAGAGATAAAGAGCTTCCCAGATAAGAAAAAGTGAAAAGAATTCATTACTACCAAGCCAGGATTACAAGATATGTTAAAAGGACTTCCTTAAGCATAAGAAAAGAGAAAACAAACAAATGAACAATCAAACCATCAAAAACAGGAATAATAAAACAGCAATAACTATGTACCTATCAATAATCACTTTAAATAAATATGGACTAAATATTCCAATTAAAAGACATTTAAAGTAAATGAATGGATAAGAAAACAAGACCCATGCATATGCTGTCCACAAGAAACCCACCTCAGATCAAAAGACACACAAAGAATGAAAGTAAAGGGATAAAAGAAGACATTTTATGCAAATGGGAACAAGAAAAGGGTAGAGTAGCAACAGTATATTAGACAAGATAGACTTTGTAAAACAAAGACTGTTAAGGGACAAAAAAGGACATTACATAATTATAAAGGCATTAATACAAGAGGACATCACCCTAGTAAACCTTTATGCACCCAACATAGGAGCTCCAAAATATATAAAACAAGTATTGATGACATAAAGGCAAAGATCTGAGTAACACAACCACAGTTAACACAATCATAACACCCCACTGACACCACTAGGCAGATTCTCCAGACAGAAAATCAACCCTGACTCAGTGGCTTTAAATGACACACTAGACCAGATGCATTTAATTAATATTTTTAGAACATTTCACCTCAGAGGAGCAGAATGTACATTCTTTTCAGGTGTACACAGAACATTTTCAAGACAGATTACATGTTAGGCCACAAAACAAGTCTCAATAAATTTAAAAAGACTTAACTTATATCAAGCGTCTTCTCTGACCACAATAGTATGAAATTAGAAATCAATTACAAGAAAAAATACTAAACACATGGAGTTCACACAGACACATGGAGACTAAATAACGTGTTACTAAACAATTAATGCATCAGCAATGAGATCAAGGAAGAAATCAAAAGATACTTTGAGACAAATGAAAACAAAAACAGAATAACCCAAAATCTATGGGACACAGCAAAAGCAGTCCCTAAAGGGAAATTCAGAGCAATGCAGGCCTATTTAAAGAAACAAGAAAAATCTCAAATAAATAGCCCAACTTTACACCTAAGGGAGCTGGGAAAAGAATAACAAACAAAGCCCAAAGTGAGTACAAAGAAGGAAATAATAATGACCAGAGCAGAAATAAACAAAATAGAGATTAACAAAAATTAGTACAAAAGATCAATGAATTCAGGAGCTTTTTTTTTTTTTAAGATAAAATTGACAAACCTTTAACTCATCAAGAAAAAAAGAGAGTAGACCCAAATAAATAAAAATCAGAAACGAAAGAGGAAAAGTGATGATGGGCATCACAGAAGTACAAAAAAAAACTAAGAAAATACTACAAACAACTATATGCCAACAAATTGGACAATCTGAAAAAAAGAAATTCCTAGAAGCATAAAATTTTCTAAGGCTATTATCAAGAAGAAACAGAAAATATAAACAGACCAACTACTACCAACAAAATTGAATCAGTAATCAACAAGCTCCCAACTAACAAAAGTCCTAGACCAGATGGCTTCACAGGTGAATTTTACCAAACATTCAAAAAAGAGTAACACCTATTCTCTTCACATTATTCCAAAAAAAAATTCAAGAGGAGGGAAGTCTCCTGAGCTCATTTTATGAGGCCACCATTACCCTGATTCTAAAACCCGGCAAAGACATTACAACAACAACAACAACAACAAAAATCCTAACCAAACCAAAACTATAGATGCAAAAATCCTCAACAAAATATTATCAAGCTGAATTAAGTAATACAGTAAACAGATCATACACCACAATCAAGTGGAATTCATTCCTGGTAATCAAAGTTGACTCAATATCTGCAAATCAATTCAAGTGACACACCACATAAACAAAATGAAGAATAAAAACCAAACGCTCATATTAATAGATGTAGAAAAAGCATTTGACAAAATCCAACATCCATTTATGATAAAAACTCAGCAAAGTGGGAATAGTGGGAACATACCTCAGTATAATAAAGGCCAAATTTGGCAAACTCACAGCTAGTATTATAGTCAATGGCAAAAAGCTCAAACCTCTCTCCTTCAGATCAGGAACAAGACAAGGAAGCCCTTTTACCAATTTTATTCAACCACGGCAATCAGACAAGAAAAATAAATAAAAGATAACTAAATAGGAAAGGAAGTAAAACTGTCTTCTGCAGATGACATGACACTATAGAGAAAACCTTAAAAATTCCACCAAAAAATTATAGCTGATAAATGAATTCAGTAAAGTAGCAGGATACAAAATTAATATTTAGAAATGGGTTGCATTTAAATACACCAATAACCAAGTAACAGAAAGAGAAATTAAGAAAACATTCCCATTTACAATATCAAGGAAAATAAAGAACTTAGAAATAAATTTAACCAAGGAAGTAAAAGACCTATACTTAGAAAATTATGATAATAAACAGAGAAATAAAAGATGATATAATAAATGAAAACATGTTCCATGTTCATGGATAAAAAATATTTAATATTTTTAAACTATTTTTTAATAGTTAAAATGTCCAATACTGCCCAAATCAACTTATAAATCCAATGCAATCCTATCAAAGTATCAATGGTATTTTTCACAGAACTAGAATAATCCTAAAATTTATACTGAACTGTAAGACTCCAAATAGTTATGGCAATTCTGAGAAAGAACAACAAAGCTGAAAGTATCACACTACCTGATACCAAACTACACTACAAGGTCATAGTAATCAAAATAGCATCATATTGACAAAAAAACAGACACATAGATCAATGGAACAAAATAGAGTCCAGAAATTAACCCATGCCTGTGTGGTCATTTAATCCATGACAAGAATTTACACTGGAGTAAAGACAGTCTATTCAATAAATGGTGCTGGGAAAACTGGACAGATAGATGGAAAAACATGAAAGTGAATCACCTTCTTATACCATACAAAAGCATAAACTCAAATGGATTAAAGCCTTAAATTTAAGACACAAAACCATAAAACTCCTAGAAGAAAATATAGGAAGTAAACTCTCAAACATTAGAAGAATGGAGAGGAATTCCAGGCAAAGGTCTCTATGAATAGAAATATATATGGATTAAAATTCTAAAGGGTTTTTGTTTGTTTAAACTTAATAGCATTTAGAAATTACTGGTGTATAAGAAACATTAAGTCACTAACATTTTCATATAGGTTTTCATATTATTTTACACACTGGAAATCCTCATAAGTACTATCCTCATTTTATAAAAACAATGAAGCAGAGATTAAAGGGAATTAGTTATAAGAAGTATGATTAACATTCACAGCCTAGGTTTCTAATTTACCCCTTACCATACTGCTGCTATAACCCATGAGACTTATATAAATCTAAAACAAAAATAAAGCTGTAAGTAAAACTAAATCCTTGATGAAGATAAACTGTTTGGTTTTGTAAAATGGTATAAAGAAAGTGGACTGGGAGTTCCCTGATGGTGTAGTGGCTTAAGGCTTCGGCGTTGACGCTGTCAGCGCTGCGGCCTGGGTTCGATTCGCAGTCAGGGAGCTACCAACATACCAAAAAGCAAAAAAAAAAAAAAAAAAAGTGGACTGGATGGGGCTGGAAGGGGGATCACCTGATCATGGTTCCTAACTATCACAAGACAATGAGACACTATTTTTATATGTGTATTTCATGTCTATCTGTTAAGTCATATCCCCAGTGAAATGTGAAATGTAGATTACTTTTCCATACAGCTTTGCGGGTGCCACTAAGATAAATTCATGAAAACTTAACAGGTCAGATTAGCCATCTTCACTATGCTGAAAAAAGTACTACCGTTTTATAAACTACTTATGCTATGGTCAATTAAGGAGCATTTTATGGTTGAAATGGAACATTTTCAACATATTCTGCAGGGGAGGATAGTTCTTCTTTGGTTGTTTTTCTTGTTTTGTTTTGTTTTGGTTGGTTGGTTGGGTTTTTTTGTTTTGTTTTGTTTTGTTTTTGGCCCAGTGATTCAGTGAACTAGGTACATTTACTCTATCATCCCATTTCTTTCATCATCAAACTTCTATATTTGTAATGTTGATTTGAGGGGAAATTGCTTTTCCTACTATGAAATTTCTCCACATCTCACACCAAAATATTAAGTTACAGTTTCGGCACATACATGCTGCCATGTTACTTTTTCTTTTTCTCTGTTTTCTGTGTTGGCAGACAGTTTAAGTACTTCATATGTAGTGTAGGTTAGAAAAACTTTCATTTCTGTTACAGTATCAAGGTAGTATGAATTTTTAGCTCAAAATAAAGAAGTCCTTGATAATGCAATCATTTTGATAGACTTAAAATATACAGCAGATAATGTATGCACATTTTAAGGAAGGAAAAAAACTATTAAAATTATAATACTCAATATATACCAGTAACAAAAGATGAATACAAGTCTCATTTGACTTCTGCAATTATAAAAGGTGCTCAAAGCTATTACTATCTGCCTCCAAACGCTCCTGATTACAGCGAACTACTGCTTGAGCAACGTTGACAGTGTCCACTTGTATTGCTTCACACACTGTTTCAATTTCTTCCAAAGCACCACCAGTGTAGCTAGTTTTCTACAGCACACCACATCCTTTAAGGTCCTCCATAGGTAGAAGTCAAGGGGTGTTAAGTCAAGAGAATATGGGGGAAACTCAAAAAACGTTCTCAAGTTTCAAATACAACTTTAAAATGGTCTTGTGCTCCTCAAACGACAACTGTGCTTCTGCCACTTTCTTTGACTGTCCTGCCTGTAGCATGGATGCTAGCACTCATTTGATTAACGCTATCTTTTGAGTGAACGCCGTACTACACATTGCTATTGTATTCAATTCAACTTCGAAAAACAATACATAGATAACATCTCTTAAAATGTGTGTACATTTTTGGGTATCCCCAGTATGTCATAGTCTCTTTTTGTGAAGGAGATGGGAGTGAGGGTTACTAAGAGGTCACTGAATGAAAAAGTGTCAGTGAAGGGGTAAGAAACACTAACAGTGGTCAAGATTAACTCTAACTCCAATATACAGGCAGCTTCTGCAGTTTCTGCTTAGCTGTCCCTTCCCACCTCCACCCCCATCCTGAAACACGCCTCTCTGGCAGCTGTATTTATATTATATGCCAATTAAAAATATATTATTTATAGAATATAGAATGTAGTAATTTTGGTGATAAAGATAAATTCCAGGGTTTAACAGATTATGAATCAGGTGTATCGACATTGACTGCTGAAGAACACAGGGAGAGTGGATAGCAGGTTAGTAGGGATGGAGGCATGGGGAGAATGAAGGGAATTTAAGAAGAGAAACTGCCTTATGGTAATCCAGTTTGAAACTCTGTTTCTGCCTGGATTTCCTAAGAAATCCCCATAAGCTTTCAAATGTCCCTTTACTTGCTAAAGGTAGTTTGAGTGCATTTTGTAACTTTCTCCAGATACCTAGCATGATAGCCTGCTACATGAAATAGATGTTTCCTGGCATCTGGGCTGGGATGGCGATCTACAAACAGCAGAGTCTGTGCCATTACACCTGCATTGCAGCATATCTGCTCATCACCAGTGCTTTAACACTGGCAGTAGTGCCAAGGTGATGGTATAAATGTATTTTTTTTATTCAGTGCAATTGCAAACCCATCAAAGGTACTTTGCAAGGCTTTATCCAACATAACTAAAGATAGGCTATATTTTTCCAGAGTGAAAGCTAAATAATCACCCATCCTTGGAGCTTCCACTGAAAATACAGCTCTTGTTAATCTTACTGAAAAAAAAAAAAAAAAAAGGCAATGTATCTGCTTTCAGCTCATCATATGCAAATGTAAGAAATAGAATATTATTAGTCTACTTAATCATACTTCTATCAGAGAAAGGCTTTTCGATTAGATAATATGTAATACCCACAATGAATACTTTTAAAGTATTTTTCCTTTCCAGAAGAAATTATTCATAACTGACACAAATAGCAGAGCTTCATTTTAAAAATCGAAATAGCAGATTCGGTTATATAAAAAGGTTAAAATTAATATTTAAAATAATTCATTATTTTACGTGTATCTCAAAGACACTGCATACATTGAGAAAAAGTCCATAAATCCCATTACATATGAATGAAAATACATATTTTCAAGATCTATCTGCAGATATTTTCCAGTCTATATTTTCCAGTCTATACTTTTAATAGCAAAATGTATACAGCAATTGGTATATAATTTTAAATGAATCTTTATCTGTCTACTTGACAGTAGTATTAAAACTAATGACTTCTCAAATAATACTGAAGTTCCTTCCAAAAGAGATATACTTATAGCAATATACTGTGCACACCGATGAACAAACACATACTAGAATCATAATGCTGTCATCATTACACCAACCAGTTACACTGCTCCTTCCACTTTATGCTCAAGATAAGCACCAGGTGTTGATCTACTAAGGATGGTGGTATTAAATTTTGTAAATCAAAATATATATCAGGCCCTTAAAAAGGCTTTTTAAAAATAGAATTAAGCTACAACCAAGGATTTGAGGCAGAAATCCAATTAAATGAGATTTTTTGGTAATGTATGCAGATAATTTGGGGTAATATGGTATTCCTAAATACAATTAAATATTTCCATTTATTTGTAATTATGGGGGGCAAAAATGATATAACTATGAAATTCTACTGGTACCCAAAAAGTCTAATGAACCTTACCACATATATTTTCAGTATGTAGTATATTATTTAAATGGTTGTTTAAAATTCGAGTTACTAGTTTAAAAGTCTATTTTTTAAATTGCCAACTTTTTTTGGTTGGTAATATCACTAAGACTACAATGATTGGTATATTTTAGGTAAAAATAAGAGAGAAGACCAGAAACAAAATCTTTGTTTGGATTAGCAGCACTGGACATTGAAATAGTTCAGATAAAATAAGGGTCAAAAGGTTGACCACCTTCCCACAAAAGCCAAAAGAAACAGTAGACTGTGGTTTCCCCTTTAACCTTACTTCATGCACAATTACCATGTGCTCACGTAGATATAACATAGACAGAAATTTTTCATATAAACACATCCTGGAAAAATGCATTAAACCATTCCTCTCTTCATACATATTTTCGGTGTCCCCTGTCAATAAAAAGCATATATCAAAATATGGCTTCCTTCTCTGACAGTTCAGTGTGCTTCATGTTATAGTATTTAAAAGTCCAGAATTAATATTTGCAATTAGGACTTATTTCCTGAGCAAACACCAATCATTCATAACATTAATTGTTAAAGTATTCTGTTTTTAAAAGGCACTGTTTACATGTTTTCAGAAGTATCACAGTGCTGAAATCTGACACTGTATACTCCATCGCATTTCTTCATTTTGCTATTTCTGAAGTCACAATACTAGTGTGGCCCTAACCAATACAACTCTATTATAAAACAGTAGCCTTCTTTCTAATTGTTTTGCTTCTCACCTTTTTATTCTAAACTTTCCCACTCACAGACACCATCATCCCAAAGATGGAAAAATCCTTCTCAGAACACTGCTGCTCTGGCTTCTAACATCTGACCCAATTACATTCAATAAAATCTCAGCTACTAAAATCTTCACATCATCCACCAAAATACCATCCCCATCATGCATTTTTCAGTGTTTTACCTGCTCTCAGATGCCATCTGCATTCCCTTGGTTGCTTTTCTACTACTTCAATTTCTTCAAAATTTTGTTCAAGGTATCTTTCACAAAGCTTTTCCAGCTCAATTTTCCAGGTGACTCTAAGTATTTAAGAAATGTATGTTTCTTTCTGTCCATCGCCCTCCTTCAAAATTTGAGAACAAATATAATTTCTTTTGTTTCCTTTGTAACTGTCTCCCATTAAGTATAAGGCTGGGAACAAAATGGATCTTCAATTATCTCTGATTAATTTAAAAGCTTGAAATCATATGTTCTACTCTTGGCTCAAACTTTAATTAGACATTTTGGCCATCCTATCCAATTGATTCCATATGCAAATTCTTTGAGATTAGTAAATGAATCTGTCAATAGTGTTCCTTTACAAGTAAAAATAATTAAAACATTAATTGATTTAGCATTAAAAGAAAGGTGAAGTATAACAAACTAATGTTCTGAAATCAAGCAGGAAAGAAAGTTTATATTATAAAGTCATTTTGAAATAGTGAAAAGCCTATTTTAGGCTTTTGTGAGAATCAAATCTAACCAGAGTCAAGGTAAGTTTTGGGCTAAAGGTTTTTGTTTTTCCCTATAAGATAATCATATTGTAGGAAGCGAATAAAATTCAACTAGATATATCTTGCTTTACTGTACATTCATATTGTTTCACTACTAAAACTGAACACCAAGAGAGAAAATAAGTTTTTATAGGTTATTTATTACACAAAAAAGACAATATAAATATTTTTTAGACATTTTGAAACTTGTCTTGTGCAAAAAAACAAAAACCACACAGACACAAACAAAAGCAAACCCAAAACCCAAAACAAAACTCAACTAGAAATGGTACTATTCAAGATGACACTATTTAAGAAGTCAATAGAATTGCATATTAATAACATGAAGTAATAATTAAAATGTAAACATTAAAACAAAAGAAAAATCTCCAGTTCTGCCTCTGTCTCTACTGTGTAGGTGTGTCAGGAAAGCTGTAAAATCTTTCCTTAAACACTGAATCATCATCTCCAGTGATTCAAGTCAGTATTTATCCCATATAGCTCCACTGTGTAGCATCTGCATTCTGTAATTTTTTTTTAATGGCACTTAAATTATTTCAGTTTAGAGACAAAAGAAGCCATATTAAATTGGAAAAACCAAAGTACAACTTTAAATTTTGACTACAGTCAAAATTGTTTGAAATACAAGTTAAATTTTGAGTCCTATATACTGTTAATATATATATATATATATATATACCCTTCTTCTCATATTCTGAACACACTCAGAACTATCCACATAGAAATCAGTTTTCTTAGCCTTCACATCATTACATGTGAATATAATTACAGAGCAAAAGCTTCAAACTCAAATCCTGTGCACAATAAAAATCAGTATGTTATGACCTTGAGGAATGAGCCATTCATATCCACAGGTATGTCAAAAAGAAAGAAGAAATGTAAAAAATTACCATATGTATAATTTCTTATCATTTTCTTTCTACAAAAGAAATAATTTCTCATTTACAGTGAACAACATAAATGCAACTTAAATATAATTCAATCTTCAAAACTGAAAAAAACCAGTAACAAAAAAAACCAAACAAAACCCTAAATACCTTTGTCTTCATCCCTTTTAAAAAATTCCCATAGATGCAATTATTATAGAAAGGTAGGCTCATAAGCATTTTAAATGTCCAGTTTTATTTTTTCTTACCTGTTACAATATGTATGAAAGGGGCAGGAGAGGAATATGGCAGAGTGATGGAAATCATAGGTTTTATGGTCAGGGAGCCCCTGGGTTTGGGGTGCTGTGTTACCCTGGGCACATTACATAATTCTAAAAGCCTCAGCTGCCTTATTTGTAATTTAGGGATTGAAACAGTCCTTAGTTCACAGGGCCTTTGTGAGGATTAAGTGATGGAATAAAGTACCTAATACTTAGAAACCATCCGCTTAAACATCTGAGGGCCTACTAGTCAACAAGTATTTGGGCACCTAACTATGTGTAGGCCCTGTACAAGTGGTGAATAAAAAATCATACAGTTCCTATCCTCAGGAAGCTTTCTTTTTTGAATGGTAAATACATATAATGTATAAAAACACATAAATATGTGCAATTGTAGAAAGGGTTATAAAGGGGATAAAGTAGAAATAGTGATAGAGAAATGACTGATTTGTTGGGGGTGGGGGGGGCGGAGGAAGAGAAAATGTGTTAGTGAGAGGATAACACTTAAGTAGGGGCCTGAAAGATGAGAAGATGCCAGACAGAGCACTCCAGGCAGAAGTAACAGCACTAACAAAGGCCATCGAGAAGAGGGGGAGAGCATGTCCTATTGAGAGGCCAGTGTGACAGTAACACAGTGAACCACGAGGGTGATGTGAAACAAATATGGAAGGGAGAGGTAATAGAACCAGTAGATCTCTACAGCATGGTAAACATTTTATTCAGATTTTTATTCTAAACATACTGGGAAGCCACTGGAGGGTTTCAAGCAGGGAAATCATTCTAGTTAACAGGTTTAGAAGTCAGAAAATAACCACAGTAATATTCCGTTTGTATAGGAAGATCTAGAATCAAAGCATTTTAGGGCACTGAAACCCACTTTTGTTTAAAAATACTATTGTTTGTTCCTTTTAAGTGGAAAATTCTAAAATATATTGGCCATTTCCTGCCTTAGATAAAAAAAAAAAAAAATGACACCTCAAAAATACTAAAAACTAGAGTAGTTTTTTTCTTTTTCCCTCTTGTAAATGCATCATGATCAAAGCTATCCTGAGTTAGGGATAGATGTTTTTTATAATTTGCTTCTTTAATTCTGAAATGGCACAATACACAGTTACTCAAAAACCTGAGCAACAGAACTGGTCAAACTTCCTGGCATATAAATAACTGAATTAAGACTAAAAGAGACTAAGTTTGTGTCACAAATTTTTTCCCAATAAAATCAACACCTGCAGCATCCTATCAGTGAGCACTTTTTGCTAATTTAGTAACATTTAAGGTGTTCTTCCTTATTCAATACGGATAAACAACCCAGTTTGCCTTTTCTACTCTTACTCAAAAGATGCTGTGAAGTGTTGGAAAAAGTCCAAAACTGCAATTACTTGATCCATCATGAACTCCTTCATCTCTCTTGCTGACTTCCATATCAACATACCACATGGGCTATTCTAAGCCCTTTCCACACCCAATTCAGGAACTCCAACTGCTGATAGGACTCTCCCCTCCCTATCCCATTTCCCTTTACTCTCAGAAAAACCGCTTCTCTCCTAAACTTATCTCTTCTCCACCTGAAAAATGCTGCCACTTTATTCTACTTTGCCCTAGTCTCAGAAACAGGTTTCTCTAAATTTTCAAGATTAGTCCCTCTATCTGTGCTATTGATAGCTCTGCTTGCTTCATCAATTATTCCATCTGTTTTTTATCTTCAGTCTCTCTCATATTACCTTTACCCTTTCACAAGCGGTCAAAAATAAACAAGTAAATAAATAAGTAGTTTGCTGGGTTTTATTTATTTTCCTGCCACACACTCTCATGCACTTGGTTCCCCATTTCTGCCTCTACCAATCTAGTTCAGGCTCTCATTAGCCCTCATCTGGAGAGTAGCCAAACATTTTTGTACAAACTCTTTCAAAAAAAGAAATCTTGATCCTAATTCTCATGTGTTTGAAATTCATCCATAAACCATTGTGCCTATCAACAGAATTTCAAACTCTTATCTAGCACTTAAATTTTTCAACAATCTGGCTCTAATCCACCTATCCTCAGAAAATTATCCTGGGCTTGCTATCTGCTATCTTTTCCCTACCAACAAATTTCTGTAAAATACAGTCTATAAATCACACGCTTTCTCACACTACCTTGGTTTCTCACCTACTCCCAGGGACTGTGCCCTTTAACTTGTGGGGTTTGCACGTACTAACTCTGAGTGGTTAATGCCAGAACTAAATTGCTGTATACCAGCTGGGGTTGAAACAGAATACTTCCTTCCTGATATGTATCCTTTATAATAAAACTGTAATCATAAGTACAACACTTCCCTGAGTTCTGCCAGTTGTGCCTGAGGACCCCAAAAGTGCAGATGTTTGAGTTAAAGGCAATCTTGTTGGGGACCATGCCCTTTAACTTAGGGAGTCTGCAGTAACTCTGGATTGTTAGTGACAGAACTGAATTGCAGTACCTAGTTGTGGTGAAAACAGAATACTTGCTTCCAAAGCCTATCTACCAAATCAAGACAAAGTTCCTGAGCCCATTTCTCAAAACTATTCAAGATTCTTCTAATATACCACAATAAATAAAACTTTGTCAACCTCTTCTATGATAACATAGCAATAAATGCTGTGACTTGGGAGGAGGATGGGGATAAATGAAGGGTATAGGAAAGAGATCTAAAAATACCTATGCAAGATACAGTTTTACCCCAACTAAACAACTTGTAATTGTTGATTATTCCCTATAGTTCCCTATTTTCCCTCTATGTTCATGTCATTCATCCCCTTATAGCATCTTTTACCTCCTAGCTCTATCTAGGAGACTCCTACCTGAATTTTAAGGGTCCAAGCAAATGTCACTTCCAAAATGAAGTTTCTTTGGTTCTCTTAACTGAAACTGATTTTTTAAAATCTGAGTTTCAAGACAACAAACATAATTGGAAGCAGTTAAGTAGTAGGAGTCACATTTTTAGTATTTCTATGATAAACCTGAAGAGGTCACTTGAGTTTTTTAAACATGTAAAATGAAGATAGGGCAAAACAACACAATGTATTTCCCAGAAAAGTCTCCTGCCTGAAAAAAGCATAACTCGACTCTTAAAGTAAGAGGAACTGCCAGCAGTCTAATGAAGAAGAAACCAGAATGATAAACTAATACTAATATCATGGACATGGCTGCCCCAAAGAACCTGGAACTCAAGAGTCTGGTGAGGAAAGAGATATGACCTTTGACCCATTCAAGATAAAATCAGACCTGAGGCCTCTACATAAGGCTCAGATTTTTGTGAAAGGATGAATTAGACAAAAAAAAAAAAAAAGAAAAAGAAAAACCATCTATCAGTAAAAGAAACTGACAGGTAAACTTCTCAACCTTCATCTGAGCTCTTGGCGAGAGATGCAGTTTCCTCTAAGAATTCATTAGCACAGATCTACCTTCATATGCATTTTACTTCTAAATATAAACTCATAACTCCAAAATACAAATTATATGAGGGAACATATATTAGCAAGAGTCAGCAGAAACAACAGCTGGATGAAAGCCCTGAGACTTTAGATATTAAAATTATCAGTTAGAGAAAATGTTTAAAGAAATAAGAGAGAATGAAAACATGAGCAATAAACAATTCTAGGTAGACACAAAGAAAACCAAATTAAACTTTTAAAAATGGAAAATACAACTGAAATTAAGAACTCAATGAATGGGTTAAACAGAAAATTAGATACAACTGAAAAAAGACTTAGAAAGAGTCCTGAACAAAAAACCCATTATTTTAGATTTAAAAAGATAGAAAAGATTAAAGAAAAACCTTTAGAGAAATGAATGGAATGAAAAAAAAATCTACCTATGTTCAACTGGAATACATAAAATTAGAAAGAATAGAAGATACTCAAAATTCAGAGACAATACTTTATAATTTTCTAGCGTTAATGAAAAATCTCAGAAAGCATAAATTATCTTAAACAGAATTTTAAAATAATCAACATATAGACACACTATCGTAAACTGTACATCAAAATTAATTTTAAATGAACAATAATCTTACTTGCCCCTTCATAGGCTGTTGTTAAGAACCAATTTTTTACATCAATAATTTTTATACCAATCTTCTTAATATATATTTTAGTCACATGCAGTAAATTTATGAGTAATCTTCTCAATCCTGTGGACTTGGAAAACCATTAAAATCTGGCTGTATTTTTTGCAATCAAATGAAGGAAGATGGTTTTATTTCTTCCTTTACTTCCCAATTCCTTGAAGGAAAGATGCTTAATGATTTATTCTAGTGGTTATCTTCAAGCCAAAATGGCAGACCCAAATTACATAGAACTGGGGGTGCTTTGGGCACTCCTTCCAATTCCATTCATTCCACTGTTAAACATTTACTGTGAGCCTACTGCAGGCAAGGAACTCCAGATGACAGAAAGATGATTACCTAGGTAATTTTCTCTTTTCAGCCTATTAAAAAGGTGAGTAGTATTGTAGGTGAACATATGCTAGCTATGCACTGGAGGCAAAGATGTTACTAACTTTTGGCTCTGCAATATTCATGGGCAAATGGTTGGGCAAATGGTTGTACAACTGATCAATTCAGTGAATAAAAATTAGAGTAAATAAAACAAAATTTAGAAAGTTAAATATACTGCAAACAAACTACATCCCTTAACACCAGGTTTCAACTAAAAAGCCAATTAATTTTTTTTACTCTTTTGCTTTCTATGGGGTACTGATCTCTTTCACAATCACAATGAACAATGTATTACATTAGAAAACATGGAATGGAAAACAGTTTTTATTTAAGAACAAATCCTCACATAATACAACACACAGGAGATGTAATAGAGAATTATACACATGAAATCTATGTAATTTTTACTAATCAATGTCACCCCTCCAAATTGAACAACAAAAAGAACAAATCCTCTACTGAGAGAGAGTCACATACATTTCTTCAAGTTTGGCCTCATGGTACCAAGAATTTTTTCTAAAATAACTTATGATTAAATGTTTAAGTAGAATAAATAAATACTATTTAAAAATCTCTAGATTTAAAAAATCTTTATTATTAAGACCTCATCTGATCTGTCACTTCTGGACAACAGATATAAAGTGTAGAGAACATAAGTGGTATAACTGGTTGAAATAAACAAGTGGTTTTCCTTCCTAGCTATCCTCAAACAGTGCCAATGAAGGATGTTAATAATAGAAGAAAACTTCAGGGCAGAACAATGCAAACCATAATTAGAAATCAATGCAGTATAAAACTGTCAAAGCTCCTGGACAAGTGTGTGCGTGTGTTGGGTGTGTGTGCGTGAGCATATGCACTGCATATCCATGTATAAGTCAATGAAGCTAACAGAAAGAGATATATAATCTTCAAAGTCAGAAATATCTCAACGATAGAAATAAGCACCATAATTCCATATAGTCTATATATAGCAGAAGACAATGAAGTATGTATGTTCAGGAAAATGTTCAAGAAAAAACTGACACAAAGAAGTGATTTAATAGGGAAAAGGTTACTATGATATTTGCTTACATGAAATTTATACAACTTTGTAACTTGAATTCACACACCATAAGTAATTATTTCAAATTTACCCTGACATAAAACATTTCCTATCAATCTAACATGTATGAATAAAATAATAAATAAAAGGCAAAAGCCCTACTTAAATCATAACATTGCTATTATATATTTTAAATACCTTATCCCAAAGATATTAATCTTCAAAAGAGATACAAGGGCTGTTCAGAAGAAATACAGCCATAAATGCCTCTATTTTTCATATTACATGGCTGGATACTTTCCGAACAGCCCTTGTATGTACAAAAACATTAAGTCCTACTAATCTCAATACAATCATGAACATCATAAGTAAATGGAGATGACAATATAGCATCATATTATCACTGTCCTACACATTTCCATTATTAAATATTTACTTTGCCTTTTACCTTTCACTTTGCGAGAGGGAATCACTAGATGAAAGTGACAGGCGTCATTTTTTTTCCTTCTGGTTTTAATCACATCAATTACAATTTCAGTCCATTCACAAAGATATTTTAAAATATAAGAGTTACCAAAGGAAGAGATCCTTTTTCAGTGTGATTTATAAGTTAACTGGTCTGATTAGGCCTTATTTTTCTAAGTTGGGATTCCAGGCTAACGCACAAAAATCTTGTAAGCATACAAGATTAAAATACTTTTCATCTACCAAGGGAAATAGACAAAACAATAATAGCACTCATTTTGATTACTGACAATGTCCTAGGCAACTTAAACATACATTCTCATTTAATTCTAACATTACTATGGAGTGGGTAATACCACCATTCCCATTGCAGTAGTGAGCAAAGCAAGGCTCAGAAAAGTGACTTTCCCAAAGACGCATAGTTAAGTGGCTGACCTGGGATTCAAGCCAAATCCTCTAACTCCAAAGTTCCTACACTACTTATTCCTATGAAAATAATGTAGCAGTACTCTGGCAATTCTCTGTATAGCCTTCTAATGACTACATAAAATTCCATAGTGTGGATGCACTAGACTCTACTTAGTCATTGTTCTTTGGGTAGAAAAAGAATTATCTTTCATGGAATTTAAGAGAGGTAAGAAGCAAAGAAAATAACAAAAAGGGTAAATACTTAAATAAACCTAAATGAATATGAACTACATAAAATACTGTTAGTATTTTGTGAGGTTTAAAATACGTATGAAAGTAAAACATAAATAGTAACAGACAAATCAAGAGGAAGTTTAATGGAATTAAAATGCTCCTAAGGTGCCTGCATTAATCATCAAGAACTAAAACTATGTGTTTATATTAAACTTTAGTAAGTCAAGGATGCATGGTGTAAAACAATGTATAACTACAAAGAAAATGTGGCTGTATGCAAATATATCAAATTAACATTTGACAATTTTTAAAATTTCAAAGAAGGCAAAAAAAGGAGTAAAAAAAAATTATAAAACAGAAAGAACAACTAAACATAAATATATCAGTAACTGCATTAAGTGTAAATGGACCAAATAATTCAAGTAAAAAATATATTTTATCAAAATGGATGAAAAAAACAAAACTCAATGATACTTTCAAAAAAAAAAAAAAAACCCACCTTAAATACAAGAATACAGAAAGAGTGAAAGGTGACAAACAAGATATGCCAAAACTGACTTAGATAAATATGAGACAAAAAAATATTGGAGATTAACAGGACTATTTCATAAAAATAAGAAATAATCCTAAACTTATATGCACTTTACATCAGAGCCTCAATATACGAAAGTATAGAAACATTTAAAAGGCATATACAAATCTATAAACATATTTGAAGGTTTTAACACAACTCGTTCAGAAACTGATAAGTAAATAAAATTAATATGGAAGATTTGATGCAATAATAAACTTTACCTAACTGACATACTAACAGAACAACGCACTCAACAAATCCAAGATAAATCTTATTTTCCAGTATATTCACTCAGAAAAATTGACCATATATTGGGCCACAATGTAAATTACAACAAATTTCCTAAGAATAAAATTCTAAAGAGTATGTTTTCTAACTAGAGTGGTTTTAAATTAAAATTTTACTTTTTTTTATAAAAACTACAAATCCCCATGTATTTAGAAATCAAGACATATTCTAAGTAACTCTAAATAAGAAGAAATACAAGGAAAATTTTCCAAACTGAATGACAATGAAAGGAACATCAACATGTGGAAGATGCAGCTAAAGCCATATTGAAGAAAGTTATAGGTTAAAAAAAAAACCTATAAATCAGTAAGTATTTAGCACAAGAAATTTTTTAAAAAACAGCTACTAACCCCCCCCAACAGGAGACAATAATAAAGATAATGGCAGAAATTAATAAAATATAAAATATGAAACAAGAAAGAGACGAACAAAGCCAAAAGTTTATTCTCTGAAAAAGACTAATAAAAAGGGTAGCTTTAGGTAACGGTTATCATTAGAGACGTGCTGCCAACCCCCAGGATAATTTCCAATGATACCGACCTCCTCGTATTTTCATCTGTTGTGTAATCCTTTCTGTTGAGTGTGGCTGGGCTTAATGACTCACTTCAAATGAAATGACAGAATGTGATTCAGACAACAGAACAAAAGAAGCAGCCAGGCATCACCCTTTTTCTCTCACCTTTGGGTTGTTAGCTCTAGGGGAAGCCATGTCGTGAGCAGTCAGTCTGTGGAGGGCCCCCATTGCAAGGAACTGAAACTTGTCCCAGTAGCCATGAGTGATCTTGGAAGTGCATCTTCTAACTCCAGTCACATCTTCACAGACTGTACAGCCCTCACTATCAGCTCGATTGCAACCTCTTAAGAGATCCCAAGCCACAATCCCAACATGCCTTGTTTATCTTACCTGAGAACTTTAGAAACTGATTCTAAAACTTTCATAGAAATTTAAAGTTCCAAGTACAAGAATCTTAAAAAAAAAAAAAAAAAAAAAAAAAAAGCAAGGGAGGAGGACTTGCTTTACTGTATATCAAGACTAAAAGCTACAGTAATGAAAACAGTGTCCTATTCCTGCAAGGATCAACAGACCAATAGAAGAGTTCAGAAATCCATTCCCGGGAGTTCCCTGATGGTGTAGTGGCTTAAGGCTTTGGCGATGGCGCTGTCGGCGCTGTGGCCTGGGTTCGATTCCCAGTCAGGGAGCTACCCACATACCAAAAAGCAAAAATAAATAAATAAATAAATCCATCCATTCCCACATATACAGACAACTGATTTTTTTTTTTTTTTTTTTGGCTTTTTGGTATGTGGGTAGTTCCCTGGCCGGGAATCGAATCCAGGCCGCAGCGCCGACAGCGCCAGCGCCAAAGCCTTAAGCCACTACACCATCAGAGAACTCCCGACACCTGATTATTATGCAAGTGTCAATGGTGAGCAGTGGGATACTCATGGTCTTTCCAATAAATTGTTCAGGGTCAAATCAATGCCTACGTGGAATAAAATTAAACTTGATCCCTACTATATATTATACATAAAATCATTCTTGGATGGGCTATAACTCAATGTGAAAGACAAAACAAAATAGCTTCTATAAGATAATAAAAGAGAAAAATATTTAAATAGGAGGCAAAAGGATGAAAAGGTCTGGAGTACATTAAAAGAAAGATTTTTTTATTCCCCCAAAGGTATCAAAAGAATGAAAAAGCAAGTCACAAAATAAGAAAAGGTATCTATAATACATATCACCAAAAAAGGGCTTGTATTCAGAATATATAAAAGAACTTCTACAAACCATTTTTTTTTAAAAAGGACAACTCGGTAGGAAACTGGCAAGAATCTCAACAAGTGCATTACAAAAGAGAGTATCGATGTATCAACAAACATCCTCAGCATTATTAGTAATCAAGGAAATGCATATTAAAACCAGAGAAGCTATATTACATGTAACAATATCATATCAATGAAACTCATAAACACAAGGTTGAATAAAGCTAGACACAAAATAAATATATGCTGTATGATTCTATTTGTATCAAATTCAAAAACAGACAAAACTATATGTTAAAATTCAATTAAGTGGTTACTGTTGGGAAAAGAGAGGGAGAAGAAAGAGACTCCTTGGGGTACTCCAGTTTCCTACCGAGTTGTCCTTTTTAAAAAAAAATGGTTTGTAGAAGTTCTTTTATATATTCTGAATACAAGCCCTTTCTTGCCCTGAATGGTAGTTTTCACAAGTGTTTCCCTTTGTGAGAAATCACTCAAGTTAAACTTCTTTCTATATATTGTCATATATGATTAAAATGACTTTGTAAAAAAAAATTAGAGCATAATAGCAAATACAGAGTTCAGCACAGTTGAACTTGGGCTAACCAGAAAATTAAATGGTGCTGAACTGCTCATTTTCCTCCAAGCCCAGGTAACTGAGGGATGAAAAATCTTAAGATTCAGCTTTGAGGCAGACAAAAAACCCTGCAAATAATCTCCCGGCTAATTCAAGTAAACAAGTATTCTAAACAGAAATAATATATACTGCATTGTCCAATTTTCTGTAATAGTTTTTTTTTCAAAAAAAATAAAGTAAAAAGAAAGAATGGGGGAGAACAAAGCACAACAGATAACAATATAACTGGCACCCAACGAACCAGACACTAAACAGTCGTCCACTCATTTCTAATGTTTAATTTCAGGTTACCATTAAGTAAAAACATAAGATTTTCTTAGTGTAAATTTTAAAACATCTTCTATTGAACTGAGAATATCAATTAACTCACACTGCTGTCAACACTTGAGTGTATAAGAACAGACAAGCTTGTTAACGCTATCCTTGCTCAATACCTAACTTAAACACCAGTTAAGACAGCAGATGTTAGGGGGAGGGGCTGTCACATCTTAAAAATGAAGGATGACAAATGAAGGAGAAAATATGAGAATAATATATATTCATGTTTTAGGGATGAGGAGAAAGAGCAGGGAAGGAAACATGAATCTTTTTATGATGCTTACTACGTCTAGAAAAATAGATAAGGATCAGTGAGATAAAAAGCAAGCCCAATGGAAAATGTGAAAGCAAAATTACAAAGTCCCCCCAAATAAATGAAACATTTCATTGTAAAATTATTTTTATATTTCATTTTGAATATAAAAATGAGAGGGAAAAATAAAAAACAACAGAAGTAAAAAGACAAGACATAAACAGCCCCAATCCTGACAATGATGAGAAAAACAGCCTGTGAGAATTAAAACTATACAAGAAACTTGATATAAATACATTCCTAAGAAGCCATTTAAAAAGCTGCAAAGAAGCAGGTAGAGTAATACTGAACACTACCAGAACCACTTCAAAACTGATATTCAATATACACATAATAGTTGGCTAACTCGAAGGGAGAATGTGTAATTAATCCAATTTAACAAATGTGGAAAAGGGCTCTGAGAGGTTAAAACACTAAGTGGATGCAGCTAGTGTTGACTATGCCGCTTACAAATGTCCTTTATGTAAAGTACTTAGAGACTAAATAAAAGTGAACTCACAACAAGGGAACTGAATAGCAAAGGGCAGTAGTTTGGAACCATTAGAGACAATCCTAACACTGGTATGGTCGACAGCGGACAAAGCGAAGAGGTGAGAGAACGAAGCTCATGCCTGAGGTTGAGCCGTGGGAAATGCCTGTGTTGGAAGTGCTTCACAGCTGGGTTTTTTGTTTAAGTGAAGACATCTCCAGGAGTAAGGTCCAAGATGGCCTCATCTCTTCTGGTCCTTGTAACATTTTAAGTATGGTTCTTATTAGGCTTGGTATCTGTATTGTCAAATTTTATATTTCCTATAAAAACAGTACTTTAACAGTGTCACCGACCTTCATAGCTATAGGTTTACATCAGGTATAAAATAACTACATTTCCTTTAAATTTAAAGGCTGAGATACTTGGATTTGACATTTCAAATATGATACATATTACTTTATGAGCTTGTTTTCAGATGAAACTCCCTTAAAATGAAAACTTTACACTTGTACTTCAGCAACAAGTTTTCTATAGTTAAGAGCATGACCAAATTCTGACTGATGAATTGTAACATTTAAAAACTTTGAAATTTGGCCAAAATAAACTATGTATTTTCAATGTGTTTTGGAAATAAGACTTTTCAGAGGTAAATCTTATGTGAGTGTATCTTACTAAAAAACTATATATGTAAAGTCTGAAATAGTGGTTGGTAATAATGGATTGTTAAATACAGTAGGGTAGACTTGATGTCTAGACAAGATAGTGGTGAGTGCTGCACTTTTAAGAAGTTCCTTACTTGCTCTGATAAAAAGGAAAAACAATGAATGTTTCTATTATGTAAGGCTAGTATGAAGTGCTTAGATCATGCATATACAACAACAGACAGAGCTGCCACTACTTAGAAAACAATTTCATTTTAATCCATCATATGTTAAAAGCCAATTCTTTTCCACGTCCCCAACACGAGTTAACATTTCAGGAAGACAGTAAATTTGATTAATCTTCTAGTCTTTTTAATTTCAAAGTAAAACAAGAATATCCTATTGAGAGAGAAAGAGCAAAAACTAGTGAGAGTGCTGGGAACCATCAGGCTATTTAGGTGGTGCCTGAAACTGGACACTGTAAGGAGAGAAGAGGGCCCCAGACAGAACACTGAATAAACGTAACATCTTATTTACAGAAGAAAACATTTTCTGCAAAACTCATTAGCTCAAGGAACACTAATTAATTACTTACTGATCTTAGCAATGGTATATTTGAGTTTTTAAAAAAACATTTTAACATAAAAACACTGTCTTTATGAAGCAGTTAAAAAAAAAATCAAAACACCTAAAAACCTACAGGTAAATTTAAAATTAGCTACACATAACAGTGTGTAAGGAAGTAGCAATACTTAGCTGTTAACTGTCAGTATGGTTTAAATTAGGAAGGGACCTAAGATCATTCAATCCAAAGTTTTCATTTTTGAGAAAAAGTAAAGAAATAGCAGTGATACTGAAACCTATGTAATCCTTGCTAACAGATGTCACCCCAATAAGTCTAACAATAAAAATGAATTAAAATAAGAAAAAGAAAGAAATAGCAGTGAGCAGCCCATATAGTCACAAAAATGGTGAATGTATTGAATTTAAGTTAAAATAAAATTATATACT
This sequence comes from Lyroderma lyra, assembly GCA_004026885.1. Classification (NCBI taxonomy): domain Eukaryota; kingdom Metazoa; phylum Chordata; class Mammalia; order Chiroptera; family Megadermatidae; genus Lyroderma; species Lyroderma lyra. The sequence continues at coordinate 63,001 of PVJL010002044.1, read as the reverse complement.
AGGGCTACCTGGAAAGTATCCAGCCATGTCATATGAAAAGTAAAAGCATTTATGGAGGGGTTTTTCCCAGACAGCCCTCATATTAAACAGACTGATCTAGACTTACAGTAAAATCTTATTATCCTCTAAGACTAATGGTCTACACAGGCAACACAATGACTTGTGAATTAACTTGATTTTTCTTACTAATCGGAGTAAGGAAAGGGGTTTCCTAGACGGCTAAGATATAAAACTTCTTCAATATAACAAAGCTGACATAGCTATGAGTGACTATAAGAACTCATGTCTTTATTAAAATAAATGTAGTATATTCAGTTTAAGTCCCTTTAAATTAAAAAAAGAAAATAAAAATAATCTCCTTGATCAAGTGTCTCTTAATAGTGACTCCACTTCTGTATGTTTTAGAATGTAAGATTGGCACCATCTCTGTATCTAAAGTGATTCCTGTCTACATTTTAATTCTAAATTACCATATAAATATATAATCAACCCTTCCTTCAATAGAGACTTACTTCTAAGAAGAAATAACAGCATTTTCCTAAAACAGCACTATGTTAGGACACTATTATGAAATAGTCGAAGAGGTTTCAAAAATGAATTTGCCTTTATGGTACTTGGTCTTTTTTTAGTTATTATCTACCCAATTAAGGAGAAACTTTTCCCCACACAACTGATAAGATTCTGTGATTTGAGGAAGACCATGAGTAATGCATTTAAGGAATATTTCAGGCATATCCTGCAAATGTAATTTTTAAGAATGGTTAATGATGATTGGTATAAGAAAGAAATTAAGATTCTGTACAATCATATACTTCAGTTATTCTCAAACATGGCATGCCATTAGAATCACAGGAGTTTAGCAGGCAATCTGGTAATCTCTTATGCAGTTATTAAAATCTGCACGGCACTTTGTAAGACATAAACATAGGCATTTATCACCCACAGTATTAAAAGCATCCCCCAAACTGCTCATTTTAAACATAGTACTTCGTTTATTTAAAACACACACATATAAAACTTTTTGCAAACGTGGAAAAAAATCAGAGAAACTGTATTTTAAAACATGGGTCACAAGGGATTATAAATATCTACTACTAGGGGACTAGTTTCATATAATGATATAGAATGGTCACTAGATATACTGAATAGGGAACATGGTATGACACCATTTGTATTTAAAAAACAAGTAAGGAGACATACAAACCAACTTGTACCTCTACTCATTTAGATCAACCATGTGTGGGTGTATATTATACATGTATATACAAATACATAAATACTGTATATAAATTGTGTATACATATACATATGCATATCATATATGAGTGTATCGATATGCTGGGAAAAAACTAAGCATCTAAGAGTTATAGGTGAGAAGCAAACTTATTTTTCACTGCATAATCTCCTGTGCCTTTTGAATTTTATGCTTGCATATGCTAATACTTAAAATACAGCTTTCATGGGCTGGAGGATATTTAATACAAACCAAATCAAAGCACATACTTTGAGACATGACTATAACTTTAGTTCCTAACTAAATCCTCACTACTGTCAACATAATCAACTGTTCATGTCTGAAAAGAAAGACTTATATAAATATTTGTTTTGGGTGATATTTATATAGTATAACTGTCAAAACATCCAATTGAATATTTAAGATTTATGTATTTTATTGCATATCAATTATACTCAATTAAAAAACAGAGAAAACAGAACTTTTCTAATTTATTTAAAAGTAAGGTGGTAATAGTTTTCAATCATTTAGCACAGCAAAAACTATAGAAGAACTTAAGAAAAAAGTCACCTACTTTCAACTCCTTGTTACTCCAAATACGTAGTAAAGTCAGCATCAACTGGGAGAATGTTAGAAATTCCAGTCTCAAGCCCCATCCCAGAATCTCTATTTTAACAAGAACCCCAAGTGAGGCATTTGCATATTAAAGTTTGAGAAACTCCAATAACCTACTTACCGGAATATTTATGGTAGAAATACACGAAGCTCTACTTCTGAATAGCCCCACAGATGTATAACAAAGATAAAGAATCACAATATTAAGCACTGTGCCTTGACAGTGAAAATATGGAAAGTGCTTTTTTCCAGATGAGTTTGCATAGCAAAACATCCTAATACTCTCCAGCAGCTTACCAACTATCCTTAGTACAACAGACTCTTAGTTAACCAGAACTCAAGCAACTGGCACCACTCTCAAGCAACCTACACAATCTTCAATTTTTTGCTGGTTGCTTGAGAGTTTTGCTGGTTGCCAGTTAACTGAGAGTCTACTGTAGCTGTTTCATTAGGTAACTACTCTGCAACTTGTCGTCCGTCTCTAGGAAGATTTTAGCCACCCTGACACTTAATCACATGATCTGCTAGGCAGACCATGTACATGCATATTATGTATAGTATATATAATATATATCCATCCCAATTCTATTCATCTGATTCCATCTGAACTAAGAGGAAGATAGAAAATTTAATCCAGATCTTGCCAGTAGGGAATTAGTGAGACTTTTAATATTATTAGATGCCAGGACCCCAAGAAAACAGAGGATCTCACTGACAGGCTTTATCTAAGCACAATTTTATCAAAGTATGAGGGACCTTACAAATCTTAAAAACAAGAAAGTTCCAAAGAGTTAAATTAAATACGGTAGACTCTCTGTTAACCGTAACTCAAGCAACAGGCACTCTCTAGCAACCAGCAAAAAAAGTTGAGGAAATAATGCCATATTTATCCGGCATAGGTGCTGGTTAACTGAGAATCTACTGTATTGCTTTATACCCAGAAGTGTAACAGGTGGAAGAAAGGTGTGTGATAATCAAGAATTTCAATTTGTGTGGTTCATTCAAAGTAACAATTTGTTAAAAGACAAGATTCCTCACTGGTAGAACAGTAAGTAGTGGGAGACACTTTCAAATCAAATAGTTCAATAATAGTATGTTAGAACTTGCAGGATATGATAGTCAGGGGGTTATGACAAACACCTGAATCAGAATGTGAATCACCCATAATTTTGTGGGTTAAGTCTCTCTAGGAATTACTATAATGACAGGAGAAATTCTGAAATTTGACTCTATAAGCTCAGAAGCCAAGTAGCCTAGAAAAATATTCCAGTAATTCAATGTAAAAGATGGCTCAAATTGGGTAAGAGGGTCATGTGGGGAAAAGAAAGGAAAAAAAGACAGCATAGAATCCACGGCGTATGGAGGCCTAATGTGCTGTGGCAAAAGAATGAATTGCGTCCACTAGAAGACACTCACATAAAAGTGACATGATTCGGATAACCGCTAGCGACACAATATTCAGAGATCCAACTTGATGTCTTCTGGCTCAAGAATTTTACCACCAATGGTTCTCTGCCACATCTGACCATAACCTTGGGAACTTTTTCAAAAAGTACTTGCACCCCTAATCTTCCTAAATTTTTACAGGCCAAGGGATGAGACGATGATAATATGGCAAGAACATGAATTTGATCCCTCACTGAGGTGATTCTGATACAATCTACCTCCATATGCATGCCCTTAAACATCAAATAGCCACGTTTGTAGGGATTTTGAATTTTGGCCTAGAGATTCAGTTTATGAGGTCAATTATTTAATTTTGCAAACTTACCCTAGAAAATGTGCTACATACCTCATTGCTGAGTATCACTATGGTCACCTACGAAGTACTCCCCTTGGGAAGCTATGCACCGACGCCAGTGCCCAGTCCACCCTTCAAAGCAATTTTGGAACTCTTATCTGAAATGGCTGTCATCAGAGCTGTCACTGTCCCCAAAATACTTGACAATTAAGTTGGTGAACATCCACTGTGCACTTACGTAGGCAGCACTGTACAAACAACTCAGTAAGGCGTCATAACCTCGCCGAGTTGTATAAAAGTTGGAAATGGAAAAAATGAAGACACAAATTCCCTTAAAACTATTTTTTTCATTTTCAAAATCACTGTAACTTTTAAGCAAATTTATAAAAGAATTACATCATCATTTGCTAGCTTTCTGACACTGGGGGGCTTTTGGTTTGATTTTCTTATCAGGATATAAAAACCAACGTACCCTAGCAAAAATACAGTAGTCACATTCCAATTTTTAACATCATTAAGTTTTCTATTTTATAATAATTCTAATAACTGTTTTAGTTCTCTAGTCACATTAGAATATGGTAATTTCTTTTTAGATTTATTTTTCTTTCCTTAGGTCATCTGTTCTTACTATAATAAAATCAATATGCTTTAGTATCAAATTTTTTTCATGTGTTTGAACATGGGCAGATAAAAACAAAGATACAGTCATATTTATAGGTCGAACATATGGGTATCTATAAAATACTATAAAAACTGGTTGCATATTAAATAATTTTGTGTGTGTACTGCTAAGCTAGCTTCTACATCTGGTCAGTAACCCACCTTTTCAAGATCAAATAGATCAACTATGAATAACAAGAGCAGACAGTATAGATAATAAACCATAAACCATAACCCAAAATAATACCCCCTCCACTGTTACTTCAGTCAAAGTTTTTCTATCAGTTATATTCTTAAGAGAATCTCTGCTTTAAAGAGCTTCAATTTAGGTGAAAAAGAAAAATAACATTAAATCATTCGTTCAACAATTACTTATCAAGCACTCACTACTAAATGCCTAGGCACTCTGCTAGGTAGTCAGGCTAAGATGCAATGTCTTATTTCAAGTGACTCAGAGACTATTTCAAAGGTTACTTTTACATTTATCATTCATTCATACAACAAATACTTCCTGGAAGGCCACTACATGTCAATCACTGTTCTAGGTAATAGAGACAAAGCAGTAAATAAAACCAAGTCCTTGCTCTCATGAAGCTTCCATTATGGTGAGAGAAGACAAGCCAACAAATACAAACATATATTAAGTGGCAAGAAAAGCTACAAAGAAAAATAAATCAGAGTGAAAACAAAAAGGGCAGTAATTTTATATAGGACAATGACATGCATATTCATATTGAAGATACATCTAGTGGGCAAACATTTTATTTATGGTCTTATTTAATTAATAGCTTGAAAGGCACCAATCTACCTTCACATCACCAAATTAAACAAAATTTTCCCAATTTCCATTTTTCTTATATTCCTCCAAAGATCTGATACTGCTGACCACCTCCATTTTGAACAGGTTCTTAACACCAGCCATTGGGGGGGGGTTAACCATATAAGCTAAAACTCACTTAGGACTTAATTAAGATATAGTATCCAACCAAGGGAAATTTTAATTGATGTGGAACTGGACAGCACCTTGAGAAAAGATTTAACTTTGTCTTAATTTCCAATAGTTTTTAGAAACTTATATAACAATATAAGGACATTTACTAAAGGCATTGGAAAGAAATAACATAAAGAACAAACCCTTGTATAACATGTTATATTTTATAAAGCCCTTTCAAAGTTTATTCATTTAATCATCATAAAGTGATAAAACCTTATGAGATCGGTAATATTTCCATAGTAAAATACTTTAAATTTTTATACGCATCATGAGCATAGTGAGGAGTTATTAAAAGAAAAAAAATGATTGCTACTTTTTTAATCTTAGATAACATAAAGCCTCTAGGCATATTCCATTCCAAAATTCTATTTCACATTATATTAAGATACAGCTAGAAGTTTTTGTCCTGTAACTTACTCCTTAAGCAACCTATTTATTAAAAACAAGATCGTAACTTTTCAGAATGAAGTCATTAAAATTAACTTAAATACCTATCTTTTATTTTTTTATTATTTGAAAAGTGCTTAAAAGCATAAATGAAAAACATAAGAAACTTCTGTAGTCCTAATATTCAAAAAACGTTGCTAACAATTTGGTATACTTATTACTTTTTTCATTCCATCCCTATTAAATCTAATGGTTTTTAAACTGTTTTATACTAACTAGAATATTAATATTCTCTAAAAAAGAAGCTTGTTTTTTTTATTTAAAAAATAAACAGGGGTAAATGACCAAACTGATCAAAATTACTATGAAATCAAATCAAACAATTTTTATAACTTTTTAAATTGTAATTTCAGGGGCACATGTGGAAAAAAAGACAAAATTAAATATATTTATTCAATAAATATTTACTGTAACTACCATGTGTAAAGTGATAGGAAAAGATTATGTACTTGAAGAAGACTGGATTCTCACCTGTTCAATCTCTTTGGTTTTTGATGCTATTGCTTTAGAGCGACTATTTAGCTGACTGTCTTCAAATAATTCCACACCATCTGTTGTGTTTGACTCAGGTTCTTCCAGCTGGTCAATGAACAATGGTGCCGTGGGTCCTGCCTTTAAAAAGAATTAGAAATCTTTAAGCGCTTTCTTAAAGAACATACAGCATTTCATATCATTTGTATAGGCATAACTGGCAGAATATATGAAAGAAAGTGCTAAGTTTAACCTGTTTTAAGAAAACACTTTCAACTTCATTATGCATAATGGGCATATGTGAGGAGAATTAAAAAGGAAATGATTGCTAACTTTTAAAATTTTAGCTAAGACAAAGCCTCTAGCCTTAATTCCAAAATTATATTTCACACTATATTAAGACACAGTAAGAAGGTTTTGTCCTATAACTGTTCCTTAATCAAACTATTTAAGAAACATTGAAGAGAAAAAGTCCAATTGCAAGTGAGGGGTGTGCGTACACACAAACAATTACATTAAAAAGGAACATGGGCTCTACTTTCAAAAGTTAAGTACTGAAATAACTGAAAAGAAAATAATCCCCCAAAGTAATAACAATCACCTCTATTTTAGAACAACAATTCATTGATGAATAAATTATTCTACAAAAAGCCTACCACTAATTACCGTACTTTCTAAAAACACTTGAAGAAAAAAGAATGAATAAGGAAGGACTATTATTTAACTACACTCGTTAGTTTATTCAAAACTTTACAATATGACAAATGCCAAGCACACTTCTGAGAACAAAAGATACATCAATAAACAGAACAGACAAAAGTTCTTGCCTTCATGTAGCTTGCAGTAAGCAATAATTTAGAATGAGTAAATTGTAAAGTTTGAGCTCATGTGTTTTACTGTTGCATGTTGTTGGTAGGTGAGAGGTAGGGAGGAAATAAGGAATGTGTACTTATTACAAGTTTATAAAAAACTTGTGATTTTTGTGATTGAAGCTGTGGCAAACAGCAGTAGGTTTAAAGAAGTCACAAGATATATACTAATTAGTGGTACTTTTCACCCATAAAAACAGTCATTCCAACACCTAGTGTGATATATAATGCCATACTTCATTAGAGAATAACTTGGCAACATTCATCAAAATTTAGCACATGTTCCTTTCACCCAGCCAAGTTAAGGAAAGTCAGTTACTGTATGATCTCACTTTTATATGGAATCTTTAAAAAGAAAAAAAAGAAAAAAAAAAAAACTCATAGAGAAAGAGATCAGATTAGTGGTTACCAGAGGCAGGGGGAGGAAGGGGTGGAGGTGGGGGAATTGGATAAAGGTGGTCGAAGGATACAAACTTCCAGTTACAAGATAAATAAGTCCTGGGAATGTACCCACCCGATGTATGGTATGTTTGAAAGGTGCTGAAATAAACCCTAAGATTTCTCATCACAAGGAAAAATAATTTTTTTCTCCTTTTTGGTAGCTATATGAGGTGATAAATATTAACTTACTGTAGTAATCATTTCACAATATATATCAGTCAAATCATTACGCTGTATACCTTAAACTTATACAGTTCAATGATATCAATTATATCACAATGAAATTGGGGAAAAGGCTTATTAATAGTTAAATTAATTAGATATATTATCAAAGGTACTATAGGGAAAACAAGAGTGCTTGAAATACATTCAATATATGTAATTATACAAGTAAAATTTTGTTTTAATAAAGGCAATATAAGATAATCGGTGGAATACAAATGACATAAAATTTTACAATAGGACAGGGAGAAAAGTGGAATCAAGATCTTAATCCTTATTATCTCAAACACTATTGAGGGAGTTCCCTGGTGGTGTAGTGGCTTAAGGCTCCGGCACTGGCGCTGTCAACACTGTAGCCTGGGTTCGATTCCCAGTCAGGGAGCTACCCACATACAAAAAAAAATAAAAAGAAAAAAAATCAAACACTATTGAGTCCAATGAATGAATTTGAAAGAGGACCACGAGGATGAGCATTCTTCACTGGGAAGAGAATAAGCAGAGATACTGAAGCCAAAATTGACAACTTACATTTGAAAAAACAATTAAAATTTTCAGAATTAAATAAAAATGTTCCAATTTTCCTCTATAGTAAAACAGCCTCTTTTACTGGGACATTGTAATAGCTGTTAAATAATTTGCTTCTTATTCTGATAGCCAAAAGCAAAACTCTCCCGGGCATTTGTTTCAGGATAGTAAATTATATCTCTATAAAACTTGACTGTAAGATCCTTGGGCAGTTAGGATAGTATTCTAATGCTATATTTGACACAAGTAGACAAAGAATAAATATTTAGTAAATTTAAATAAACTGTAAGAAAACCAGACACTACTATTTTCTGAAAATATGCACCTTAAAACACTAATCCTAAAATACACACTGAAAAAAAATTTCAGTTAAACATTTGATAAATTGTGCAAATTAACTGTTCCTTTCAAAGACCACGAATAAGCTTATTAACATTAAAATCTCTGAAAAGTGATGAATTTTCAAAATCAACCTACCTCTTCAATCTAGCACACTGGCTAATAGAACCTTTTTTTTTTCCTTCCTCAGACCATGAAGACCACTTCAGAACTACATGTTACCAAAGACTTTGGTAATTTCCTATTAGTGGCCAACTAATAGCAAATTAGGTAACTAAGAGGTATAACATTTCTGAATATTTAAGTACATAACTGAACGTATCTTCAATTTCACTGGACTATCTATAAACACCTGGACTCCCAAGCAAATTGTTAAAAGGTATATTGACAGCATCAAGAGAAGAATAAACTGGAAGCCTAAATATTTAATCTCTCTCTACTCATAAAAATGAATCTGCACAATGTTTCTGAAGTACGCGGACCATTATTTAAATAGCTAATATAAAGTAAAAATATTGTCACAAACCGTACTATGCCAAACTCTTCCATAGCATCAAAATTCTTTTGTTCCTTCCAGTTCATTCTTTCAAATCAGATAGGAACTTACAGAATCAAGGTCAAAATTCTCAAAAAGTTTGTATCTCAAAAAGTGTATGGATCACTGAAATTAGTAATTATTTAACAACTGCCCAAGAACAAATGTTACCTGTCTGAGCAAATGTTAATAAGATATAGTGGAATTAAACTTTTAAATAAAAAAGCAGAGTATCATAAAAATTTCCCAGCTGCTTTATTTCCAGTATAAAAATTTGTCAATCTAACTCAAAATATATTTTAGACAAAGCTCCAAAACTGATGCAAAATGATAGATAGCACTTTTAAAAAGAAAGTTTCTATTTGTGTGAAAGTACAGGTAGGATCTGTACTGGTTTGTCCTTTCTGTGAGCAGCACATTAGCTATGATGGAAAGGCTTTTTTCATAGTTTATAAAGATGTATGTAGGTATATATGCATAATTTGTATATTAAATTCCAATGCTTGATTCCTTTTACCAAAGGACAGTCCATGAAAGACATTCGAAAATATATTGGAAAGCCATAAATCCCCTCCCAAGATATATAATTTGTCATGATACAAAGATTTTTATGCCTATCATATCAAAATAATTCCTCAAGTACCAAATCCTGAATCTGAATTTTGCCCATGAAATGTCTATACTCCTCTATTAGAGATATTATGAATTACAGAGAAATTTTTCAGTTCATCTTCAAATTTTTTAATACAAACAGTTTATAAAGAGTATTCTGTAGACCTAAGAATGCTCTCATCTTCTGGCACTCAAGACTCATCAAAGGTTACAGGTAGCCCACATAAAGCCTTACTTCATTTCTTGGAATATTTGTGAGATAATTTGTATAGATTAGAATATGTAATAGAAATATAACCCAAGATCCAAGGTCTAATTAGATTTTTGTTCTGAATTCATTGGTTAATGACTAGTGGCTAAGCATGATTTCTAGAGATACTTTTAACGGCAAAGCCCATAAAAGAAACATAAATAATGTCTTTGCCTTTTATTCCATATTTATACTATTCTTATACTTCTAAAGTAATGGAGATACTGACATAGCATAATTATTGAATTCAGAGTCATTCATATTCATACTATTACTATGTGTGGTAAGTTTTAATAATCCATGAGGAAGTTTTGCCCAAATATATTTTAAAATACTAATATTAGAACAAACCAAGTATTTTCTGCTCAAAATTTAAAATCTAGACAGAACTCCCAGATGCGAAACATAAAGGAGAAATTATGCCTTACCTCATACTCAGAAATTTCAGGTAAGTTGCTTTCATCTGCCTTCTCCAGCTTTTCAGCAGCCCACTTGCTTGCAGCCTCAGCAAGTTCCTTTTCAGTTAGTCTACTGGGTTTGTCTAACACCTAATAAAAACAAAAGAGCAGTTCTGTTACAATGCTCAAGGGCTTTTAAACTTCAAATACACCAAGAAGTATAACCCATTTACACTTAAAGTCAGATAAGTCTTCAAATTTATATAGAGAACAAGTATATTCTTTATTTGCTTTTTCAAAAATATTCAACATAGAATTTAAGTAGCAATTCCTATAAGTAGACATACAGACTAGATCTCTTAATTTCATTTATATAAAACTTCAGAAATTCATCTAAGTCACAAAAGACTGACAAGTCACTGACAATTAGCTAATATACTAACAGTATTTAGATTTCAACTTTCTTATCTTTACACTGAAGGAAATAAATTATGCTCATCTTGGTAAAATCCTAATTAATGCAACAGAAAAGTCCAGATGTGCTATTTTTTATAATTTGTAATAATTTATATTAAATGCTACTCTTAACACAAAATTAATAGACTTAAATTTTATTTTTTGATATTACTACTATTTCCCTTCTTCAACCACATACAATACTAAACAAAGAATGGGATATGGAGTTACAGACAGACTTGGGTTTGAATGGAAGTTTCATCACATGCTAGATCAATAATTTTATACACATAATTTATGACACTGTAAGTCTTTGTTTCCTCATTTAAAAAATGGGGATTAATAATATTCACCGTTTTACAAAGTAGTTACGAGAATCAAGAGAGGTAACAGGCCCTAAAGCATCCACCATAATGCTTGGTACTCAATTTTTTTTTTCTTTTCCATGTTCATTGCTGTAAATCTATTATACTTGAATCTGTTATATTTGAAGAACTAAAACATATTTGAAGATCAGTCAGTTCATAGAGCCAATGTAAAATGAAGAAAATAAAATGTTTTTTTTCTAGATGACATGATTCCTACAATACTGTTTACAGACTTGTGTTATAGAGTGAGATGTAAAAATTAAAAATTCTTTCCTTAGGCCCTTATGGTAACTCTGATTTCCATTCTATTTCATTAGTATACATTTTCATCAGTTAGGCTCTTCACCCTAATCCTGTCCTTACCTCTTCTCTAAAAGTCGTATCATTGATTCCAAGTATGCTTTCTCTGGGTGACAATGTCAATTATCTCTATGCTATGGTACACTGCCATTTATAAAGTGCTTTTATATGTAAACCAAAAATAAAAAGTATTTTAATTAAATGGAATTCCAAGAAGGTGCCTGGGTAGACTTTACTACCCCAACTCAGACACCAAGAAACTCAATGTCAAAAAAAAATATTGATTTCCCAGAGTTACTAATAAATGCTGAGCTGGAATTTAAAACTAAGCCCTCTAGAACAAAAAGGCCCTTGACTTCCTTCCATACCTTATTCAATTCAGCAAACTACTTGCCATCTATAATGTTTACTGGAAAAAATAACAATGCATTCTACATGGTGTGATTTCACAGTCACTGAAGAAGCCTAAATATCTAACTCCAAAGCCCTACTGATAGATACATAAGGTTATAAAGGAATAAGTAATATCTTATTATCACTTAGTAACAGAGTTAAAAAGTTCTTTAAAAAAGAAGAAAAACATACAAATATATCAAGAAAAAATTATATCCTCCTTTTTTAGGGTTGTTTTGAAGAGAAAGTTATAGAGCTAAAACAAAGCAAACATTTTAAGTTATTTCTAGTAAAAAAACCAAAATCTTCTATAACTCAATCCTCTGCTCATCTGTCATGAAATCTGTACACCTGAAAAACTTTCAATGGTAACTAACTTCTAATAGCAGAAAATAAACTCTGAAAAAAAGGCCCCTGACCGTGTACATGAGGTCAGCCATAACGTTTAAAAGAAAAAGTCCTCCACCAAATCAGAAAATCTAGGTAATAAAACTCCCTGCAGCAACCATGCAACCCTGGGCAAAAAACACAGAAGGCTGCACTTTCCAAATACATAAAATGATTATAGATCTAAAATTCTAATTCCATCTTAACACAAAAATTCAAATATCTATGTAAACTATCAGACAAAAATATGGTTGTTTCACATGAAATATATTTTAACATGTGCCATAAAATATTATGTTGCAGCTTATATTTACATTACATTATAGTTCAGGGAAAATGTGTATTTTATATATCATAATTTACACGTTCACAGTAACTTGGATGGGCAGGTACTATTTACTCTTCTTTCATTTCTGACAAGAAAAACAAGCCAGTCTTTCAGGTGGGTAAAGCACCCTTAATATTGTGGTTAAGACAGAAACAGAAAATCCAATCAATTTTTCCTATTCAAAACCCAGCATTCTAGAATCCTCAGGCTTCTGGGAAAGCTCTAAAGCAAGCCTGTCCAACCTGCAGCCCAGGATGGCTTTGAATGCAGCCCAATGCAAATTTGTAAGCTTTCTTAAAAAATGATGAAAATTATGCACAGATCTTTTTGTTTTCAGCTCATCAGCTATTGTTAATGTTAGTGTGTATTTTATGTATGGCCCAAGCCAATTCTTCCAGTGTAGCCCAGGGAGCTCTGAAGAAACAAGTTGCCAAGGACACCTTTTTTTTCCTTTGAAGCAGAAAATGCGTGCTTCCTGAACACCAGCATACAATGCCAGGTGATATCTACCCTTGCTGAAAAACTGTTTGGTATTCCTGTATGATATTGGCATAACAGATACATAACTTAATAGAACAGAATACAGACCTCACAAATAAACCCATGCATATATGGTCAATCAATTTACAACAAAGAACTAAGAATATACACAAGGAGAAGACAGTTTCTTCAGTAAATTTTGTTGGGAAAACTGGGTAGCCACATACAAGAGACAAAAAGAAGTGAAGAAAGAAGAGAATACATGCAACAACAGTTACAGAAAGAGAGCGTGAGGTCATGAAGAGAATCTCTAATTGTAGAGAACAGATAGAAACAGCAACATATCAAAAATTTTGAGTTTTGAGGATGAGAACCATGAATCATCTGTTAAACACATTTTGGGATGCTGGGAAGGTAAAAATGGGAAGAATGACGTAATGTAGAGTAGTCATGTTCTTGAGAAATCATTTAACTTCAGAGCTTTTTCTGTAAAATGAAGATATATACCTACTTTTTTTTAATTGCAAAATAATTACAACCATAGTGTAGCAAACAACTGCATCACCTCACATAATTATCATTTCTTTTTTGTGGTGAGAACATTTAAGACATCTTAGCAACTTTCAAAGTATGTAAAACATTATTATTAACTATAATCATTATGCTGTACATTAGATCTTCAGAACTTACTTATAGCTGGGAGTTTGTTCTCTTTGACATCTCCCTTGCTTCTCATTCTCAACTCTGGTAACCATCCTTCTTACCTGCTTCTGTGAATTCTGTGTTTTTACATTAAACATGTAAGATCATACAGTACTATCTATCTTTGACTGTTTCACTTAGCATAATGCCCCAAGGCCCATCGATATTGTCATAAAAGGCAAGATGTCCTCCTTTCTTATGACTGAATAATATTTCATTGTATATATACACCACAGCTTCTTTACCCATTCACCTGTTGAAGGACACTAAGGGTGGTTCCTTGTTTTGGCTATTGTAAATAACGTGCAATAAACATGGGTGTGCAAATAATCCAAGATCTTTTTTTCATTTCCTTTCGGTATATACCCAAAAGTGGGATTGCTAGATCATATGGTAGCTCTATTTCTTAATTTTTTGAGGCACCTCCATGCTATTTTCCATAATGGCTATGCCAATTTACATTCCCACCAACGGTGCAAAAGGGTTTCCTTTTCTCCACACCCTCCTCACCACTTATCATCTCATCTTTTTGATGACAGTCATTCTAGCAGGTGTGAGGTAACCTCTCATTGTGGTTTTGATTTGCATTTCCTTGATGATTAGTGATGGTTGAAAACCTTTTCATATATCTATTGGTCTATTTTTTAGTAGAACTTTTTTGGGTTTTGCTATTGAGTTGTGTAAGTTCATATATTTTGGATATTGACCCCTTATCAGACATATGATTTGTAAATATTTTTGCCTTTTCATTTTGTTGATGGTTCCCTTTGATATGCAAAAGCTTTTTAATTTGATGTAGTCTCACTTGTTTATCTTTAGCCTTTGTTGCCTTAGCTTTTGGTGTCAAATCCAAAAAAAAAAAAAAAAAAAAAAAATCACTGACTGCCAAGACCAATGTCAGAGACCTTAGCACCTAAGTTTTCTTCTAAGACTTCCATGGTTTCAAGTTTTACATTTATGTTTTTAATCCACTCTGAGTTGATTTTTGCATATAGTATAAACTAGGGATCCAATTTCATTTTTTTTCTATGTGGCTACCCAGTTTTCCCAACAGAATTTACTCAATAGACTATCCTTTCCCATTGTATAGTTTCTTTGTAATAAATTAATTAAACATATATGCATGGGCTTATTTCTGAGGTCTGTATTCTGCTCCATTAATCTGTGTGTCTGTTTTTATGCCAATATCACACTGCTTTGATTAATAAAGCTTTGTAACATAGTTTGAAATCAGGAAGTGTGATGACTCCAGCTTTGTTTTTCCTCATGATTACTTTGGCTATGTGGGGTCTTATTTAGTTCCATACAAATTTTAGAAATGCTTATTCTATTTCTATGAGAAATGACACTGGAATTTTGATAGGGACTGCATTGAATCTGTAGATTGTTTAGGATACTATAGGCACTTTAACAACATTAATTCACCAAATCTATGAGCAAAAAGTATCTTTCCATTTATTTGTGGTCTCATCAATTTCTTTCATCAAGTTTTTAGTACTCAGATCTTTCAACAGCTTGGTTAAATTTATTCCTAAGTACTTTATTCTTTTTGATGCTATTAAAAATGAGATTATCTTAATTTCTATTTTTGATAGTTCTTATTGGTGTAAATAAATACAACTAATATTTCCAATATTAACTTTGTATCCTGCAATTTTACTGAATTTTGTGTAGTAGTTCTAATCATTTTTTTGGTAGATTCTTTTTTTTTTTTTTTTTTAATTCATTTTTATTGTTAGACTTACTGGGGTGCCATCTGTTAGCAAGGATTACGTAGGTTTCAGGCATAGAATTCTACAGTGCATTGTCAACTTGATATATAATAAGTTCACCACCTAATGTGGCTTCTCTTTCCATCATTGGTAGATTCTTTAGAGTTTTCTACATATAGAATCACGTCATCTGCAAAAAGAAACAGTTTTAACTCTTCCTTTCCAATTTGGATATCTTTCATTTCTTTTTCTTGCATAATTGCTCTGGCTGGGACTTCCAGCACTAACCTGATTAAAAGTGGTGAGAGTGAGCATCTTTGTTTTGTTCCTGATGCTAGAAAAAAAGCTTTCAGCTTTTTGTTGTTAAGCTGAGGGCTTGTCATATATGGCCTTTATTATGCTGAGGTACATTCCCTCTATATCCAGTTTGTTCAGAATTTTTATGATGAATGGATGTTGAATTCTGTCAAATGCTTTTTCTATATCTATTGATATAATCATATATTTTTTATCCTTCGTTTTGTTCCTGTGGTATATCACACTGATCGATTTGTACATATTAAACCATCCTCGTATCAATGGAATAAACTGTACTTGATCATGCTGTATGAGTCCTTTAATGTGCTGCCGAATTTGGTTTGCTAATATTTTGTTGAGGATTTTTACACATCTATGTTCATCAGGGATACTGGCCTATAATTTTCTTTTCTTGTAGTATCTCTGTCTGGTTTTGGTATCAGGGTTATACTGGCATTATAAAATGAATTTGGAAGTGTTCCCTCTTCTTTTATTTTTTGAAAGAGTTTGAGAAGTATTGATATTCTTTAAGTGTTTGGAAAATTTCACCAGTGAATTTATTTACTTATTTATTTATTAGAGAAAATTATTTATTAGGGAAAAACATTTACTTCTGAGTTTGTTTATAAAATGGATATATATACCTACTTATATCAAAGGATTTCTGTATGAATTAATGAGAAGAAAATACTTAATATAGTATCTACAATCAAGTTGTTAAATAACAAATGTTTGTTGTCTCTGCCTATATGTCCCCCCAAATAAAAGTGAAGTCTATCAAATATACCCCACTTGAATATTTCTTCCCACTTCTTTAAGGTCAAGATGAGCAAAGGCAGCAAGCAGGTAAGTACTAACTTTAGCATAACCTGTGGAAAAAAATTCTATGAGAAAACAGCTCATTTACTCTGGTTGCTACTTTCAACTTGTAGTTACTTAAAATTCAAGTTTTTAAATGCAGCAAATTAGCCCCATAGAGAATAGAGACAACTGTACTAGACAAACCATATCATTTATGAATTTTGTAATTCCTCTTTAAATTGATTTTATAAATATAACTAACCTTTGATGAAGAAACAGCTGAAGAACTTGAGGGTGAAGTGTCTCTTGATGTTTTCAAAGACTGAACAGGTCTCTCTTTACCTAATAAGAAAATATAAAATGCAATTTTCTAGCTCATTTGTTTTCAATTAGTTATTTTTGTAATCGAAAAAACAAGAAGGGGTATACACTTATTTTAGCACTGAAATCTTCATTACATTATTAAATTAAACCAGTTGATATCTAATTCCTCCTGTTTCTCAGAGGCTGGGCACCATCAAAAATTTCAAATAACATAGAACCTGTGGACATCACATATGGCAATCTAGGCCACACCAATGCGAGTGGTTCGCAAACACAGAACCACTCATAAAACCTCAAGAAAGGGGAAGAAAAAAAAAAAACAAAAAAAAAACCACAAAAGCAAAAACAAAAAACACCACAACATTAAAATACATGCTTCCTTCTCCAAGTTCCTAAAATTTTAACTTTTAATATATCACAATAAAAATCCAAGGTAGTTCTTACACAGATACCACCAAATTGAGCTGTGGATTTAGCAGCAGCTCAAAAAGAGATGTAGAAAAAAATTAGCAGGTATTACTGAAATGTTTAGACAGTTAAAAAAAATAAAAATAAAAACTAGAAAACTTAATTTAGAGTGTTAATCTAGCACCTGGTATAAATGAGTACCCAAATACATCTTAAATGGTTAAAAATAAATCTGTGTAAGATAAAATCACTAACCTCTATCTTTAGTCACTTCAGACACTCATGTAGTACTCTATGTATACCATTGTTTTTGTAAAAACTTTAGACAGAAAATAGATTTAAAAATGTTACTGCAGCCAGTTCAACAACAAAAAATAATGGCTTTAGTTAAATATAATCTTAAAAAAAAAAGTGAGTTATTCCTGACAAAAAACAAAACAAAACATTTCATTAAATTGCCTATATATGTCAAATACAATATTAATACCCTGGCTCTTAATTGCTAGGAAATCGACAAAATTAATTACGAAGAAGAGGAAAAAGTGACACCAAGTTTGCAGTGACACAGAAGCTGGTCAAGACTAGACAGTGGATTAAGGCCATGAAAGCACCCCAGAGCAAAAGCAGAGACAACTTTGAAACTGAGGCAAAGCCGGCTTCAGTCAAAAAGCCTCATAGGCTCTTCTTGCTGCAGTGAAGACAGCAAAGTAAGGGCTGTGAGGCGCAAAGGCATCTGAGGACCTTAGGGCAGTAGTAAATAACATCTTTCCAATGTCTTACAGGCTTTCTCAAGACCCTTCTCCCCCCACCTTCCGCAGGGATATATGGCAATGTTTAAAGATATTTCTTATTTCACAAGTGGGAGAGTGCTACTGATATATAGTAAATAGAAGCTAGGGATGCTGCTAAACATCCTACAAATGACCAGGACAGCCTTTCACAAAAAAGAAGTATCCAGCTTCAATGTCAATAGTGCTGAAGCTGAGAAATACTTTTTTAGGCACAGTATTCCAATTCTTGAAGCTCTAATGGTCTTTTTAAAAATGATATAACCCTAGAACCTTTTAATTTGTGGTATCACTATGAGGCTTTCACACTAAGTAAGTTTCAAAGTTCTTACAGACCTTAAAATTCAAAAGTAAAATGGTATCAAATGATTAACAACATAGGTTTAGTCATTTTCTGTTTTATTGCCATTGCACATGGCAAATTCCATATCACATTGTGACAGTGTCTGTCTATCCCACTGCACAAAACGCTCCTAGAGGAACAAGTATCATATTAATAGCATATTTATTTATGAATACTCAGAACCTACCTAGGTCAAGTCCTATAAGTATTAAGAGTAGGCACTCAAAAATTCAGTGAAAAGATAACTTTTTTTTTTTTTTTTTACACTTAGGAGCATCGACCTCCCTATCCTATTCAGATAAGCAATTCCCTGAAAGAGCTGAACCCAGTACAGTATACTATGCTCATTACAAGCATAACTGTTATCAATTGTGACACACAGCAGCTAGACAAAGAAAAAGAAACCTTTCACAACCAGCTATTAATCTCTTAACTAGCATTTCTTTTATAAACAAGACATCAGCATTACAGCTATGTCAACTATGGTACCAAGTAGTCTTATAATGTTTCCTGATTTTACCTGTATAAGGGCTAATTTAAGCAGATTTAAACTAATGTCAGTGTGCTGAAGCAAAAGAACACTGAAGGATGGGCAGGTAGTTTATCATATATCCACCTGCATTCATATGTACCTACTGCATGAAAGAGAGGTAAGGAGCAAAGGATAAAGAAAAAGGATGATGCAGATGCAGCAGAAGCACAGACAAGGTAAAAATAATCACCTAAATCTACTGTTCTGTCAGGTCCTAGCTGTCAAAGACTTGTCTCAACCTCCCATGAGGTAACTATGACCAGAAAAGGCTGTCCCAGACAACCAACCCTCATATCCATCCAAATCCTATTACCTGAGTCTACTGCTGTTCAACTCTGGTTCTGGCAGTAGACTACTGCAGCAGTTACAAATTTTTCCCATTTCTATAACCTCGATCAATTCAAGCCCCACCCATTCACAATCCCAAATCAAAATCTAGCTCAAAACTCACCTCTTTCTGGCTTTCCTTTATTCTGCCATTTGCAGGAGGCACCAACACGCACAGGTTCTAGGGAAAAGCGGGCGGGGAGGAATTACCACCAGCACCTCTGTGCCCGGAAGCAACGAGAAGAACCGAGAAGCAGGAGTGATGAGAGCAAGAACTTCTAAGCATTTGCTGGGGACCTTCACCTCTCTCCTAACCTGCCTTGAAAAGTTGGGCTGTCTAAGCAACCACCACTTAAGAGGAACAAATAACATGAAAATTTCTACTTAAGATAAGAAGCTAACTGGGTCCCACAACATGAAGTCTGAAGTTGAGGATAACTAAGGATAGCATGAGGAGAAAAGAATGAGAAAAGGATCATAAGACACCAGAAGGTGAAGATGGGGATCATGTCTCTCTCATCATTATAAGCACCTAGTCTAATTTCCTCCATAAAGTTGACCTTCAAAGAAGGGGTTAAAGAATGACACTAACAAAAAAAAAAAAAAATCCAGAGTGAAAGATGAATCACCACTAGAAACCAGAAAGAACACTGGGAAGATTTTCATAGTACATCATATCAGTTCCCTGGGCTTACAATGGTTATATACAATAGTCATTGTGCCATGTTTTCAACAAGTAGACAATTACTATATCTTGATAATTAATTCTTTTTATACAAATTCTCTCATAGATGAATTTTCTTTATAAACAAATCCTCGGCTACTGTCTTGGGTTGAACCCTTAAATATCCCACATTTAGAATCTTGTAAATATTTTATTAGCTTTCAGCAAACTCTTGATGCAGATGGAATCAGTTTTCTAAATAGCTTAAATATACTGGGAGGTGCGGGGTGGGCGGGGGGGGGGGCTCCCACATATTGTTCCAAATTGCCAATATTACCCTTTTTCCTGATAAAATAATATACTTTTCTGAATCATTTTGGCACTGCAGTATCCTGCATTAAAAAAATGTTTCAATGGGGAGTCAAATATATGGTGATGGAAAGTGAACTCACACTGGGTGGTGAACACATAATGCAACACATGGATGATGCACTGTTGAATTGTACACCTGGAACCTATGTAATCCTTATTAATCAATGCCACCCCAATAAGTCTAACAATAAAAGAAAAAAATGTTTCAAGAAATATTACCATCCAATATTGCCATCCTACTTTTACAAGAATGTTGTTGGAAGATGCAGTATCCCTCTAATTGTTCACCTGTCACCAGGAAATTTTGTTCTTCCTGAAAAGCTGATACGTTGTTATCCAAGGTACACTGTAAACACTATTATTGCTCTTTTCATCTTTGTTTTAGGCAAATTTTTAGTTCACCTACAGAAACTGCTGAGAGCATTATCATAGGCACTTATTTCATGTACTACTAACTTTATTCTTCTATTTTCATATCCTCATTTCCTTTTTTGCATAAAATTCTTCACTCATATACTTAATCTTGTTTTATTAAGTGTTTTATTTTGTTAACCTGCCTCAAATTCTTTATAGGTCAAGAGATTAGGGAACTGATATTTTACAAGTGTCTAGAGTCTGGGACTGGCTCCTGTTAGCTGGTGAGAGGGCACTGTCTGCATCTCTTCCAAGCTTTAATTCAGTAACTCCACATCAGTAGCCTGAAACCAGCCACGTGTAGCATTATTCACTCCATGGATATCAGCAAACAGCACAAATCAGATATTCTTCCCTCCTGGTGCTGTGTTTTTTAATTCTAATCTCAAATTTTAGACACTGTAGGAATTACCACATTTAACTACAGATTCCTATCCATGCTACCCTAAACAAGCCCAGCTAGTTAATATCCTAACAGACTAGTAAAACTACCCAGCTGAACCTATAAAATCATAAACGAATCAAGTAGTTGTTTTAATTCACTAAGTTTTAGAGTGTTTTAACACAGATAATAGCCCCACTGTGCTTAAACTCTTCATCCTAGAGTTTCCAATGATCTGTTTATATTAAAACCAAAGGTCTTCTTATCCTCTACTATAGCATTTTAATGATTTCTACAAAAGTTTTTCTTAATATTTTGCCATTTGGTTTTCATGCCTTTGTACTTCTGTGTTTATACTTCCTAACTATATTTTCTTCTTCTTCTTTGTTACTATTCCTTAACTGTGGGTATTCCTGCTGACCTCAATCCTTTTTGCTTTGCTTTTCTTACATGGCTCCAATCAACACTACGAACACACAAGTCTCTCAAATCCACTTCTTTCATTCATGCTTCTGTATTTCTAACCAACAGGATGCTACTTCTTAGCCAGTACCTCCAATTCATTTCATACATGATCTTAGTAAGCAGCACTAACTCCCTGCTTGAGAGTAGAACAAAGGCTCAACACATGTCTGCCTTTGCTGACTTGTTAAAGAAAATGAGTTCCAAATTAGGATGAAAGAAAGAAACCAGGAAAGAATAATTCTAAATGTGGAAGTAGGGAAATCAAAACCCATGTCAACATATTGGTGAGTGAAAGAACAAATGGGAATGAAGAAGAATTTCAAATACTCATTCCATAGACCAAGTATAAAGTTCTTTCCATGAGGTGAAATCAAAGCTAGAGAAGCAGGTAAATGTTCCAACAAACATTTAAAAGTTCTATAAGAATTTAACAATATTTGGTGACTGTGAAATAATAGCTAATATGAGTATCAATATCAACAATATTTGATGAGTCTTTGAATAGCTGTAAATAAGATATGATCTGTCAGAAATATGCTTTCTTCTTGATGTGTTTCCTTGATGAAAGCAATGAGGAACCTAATTGGACTCATTTAATCCTAATTAAGTGTTATTATTAATAACTCATGTAAGAATAAAAAACACTGTTAGAAAAATAATTATTAGAGATGATAAAATTAGGGGCTATGTATTATAAACTACTAAAACCTTGGTACAGAGCCTGACATATAGGAACAAAACAGATACTTGTGAAAGTCTTACCAATAAACAAAAAAAGTCACACAGGTATTACATTCATTTTTCCTTTGAAGCTTTGAAAGAGAAAGTAAGATATAAACAAATGAAAATGGATCATGGAGGATGATACACAAATTTAGGAAGAACATGATTTTCTAGGCATCTACAGATTTATTCAAAAATGTCTGAAACAGAAAATGAAGGAGACTCAAAAAAATGCTCCTGTGGTAACAGTACCAAAAAATGACAGAGGGGAAAAAGAAAACCCAACCAGATAGAGTAGAAAAAGCAGTGCACCACTTCTGCTTCCCCAAAATAATCATCTTCCGGAGGTTAATGATGCAACAAGTTGAAGTAAAGGCATATTAACTACGAATACTTGAAAGTGCACTTCTGACCAGAACTCTCCTTTAATGCATTAGCGAAAACCACATGGGTTCATTTTTAAAAATATAAATATTCATTATGTTACTTACACATATTATGAATGTGTATTACTGAAGAACATTCCAAGTCCTAAAACAAGGATACTATAAATTACTACACACATGGAAACATCATTAACTGATTACCGTTTTAGAATTGTGGTTATTCAAATTCCAGAAAAGCTATAGTTGTACTCCTAGGATTTACCCAGGAAACTCAAATCCAAAGCTCTCTTGTGAGCAAACGAAATTCTCAAACAAACAAACAAAGAAAAAGCATATTATGCTATCTAATTCAATAGCACATTAATAGCCTGGATCAGCTAATAGTCCAAGATCTTCCAGGAAAATACTTAATTACATTTCAGGTATAGCACATGACAGCTCATTAGGTACTCCATGTAAGACAGCTCATAGGCCAGGTCCACTTGTATCCTTTCACCCACATCTACCCACCCTTCAGATATTAACTAAAATGTCTATTCTTGTGTAATAACTTGTTTGTCTCCATCACTAGATCATAAACTCAGGGCAAAGACTGGATCTTTGCTTGGCAAACAATTTATGTGAAATATATCGCTGTTGAATGGAAGACTGTATAAATATTCATCATAAATACAGTATTTTCAAACCAAGAAACACTACTTCCAGCTGCTAAAAGAGTGAGTTTATCCTCCCTTCCTATAGACTAATATACATGATCCAATGACAGTCATTTCCATATTCTAATTCCCATCTAAACCTGCATAGTAAAAGCTTCTTTCTGAAGGCAAAATTAAGCTCTAAATTTTAATGGAATTTCGGCTATAATCCAAAAGTTCATATGGACTTACAAATATATTCAGTCAACAGGTCTTTAGACTTGTGTCTTTTCCAATTACACTGAAGTTCAACAATGGGTCTATCTTCCAAAATTATTCTCCTCACAATAGTATTTTTAAATTGTACATTTTCAATTATCTTAGATGTTTTTTCAAAATAGTCTTTCTTTAAAATATCTGCTATTCTTAATAATGGTTGCTCATATCAATAAAACAAGGGGAGGCTGGGCCCAAAGTCAGAGCTATAAAAAAACAGACACAAACCAATATTAACAATAAACTTTCAAATCTTCATAGTAATGATATTTTAAAATTCACAACCACAATGTCACACAGCGTTAATTCATATATGAGCATCACTGGTAAATCCGGCATTAATCTGTAGCAAATGTTTAGAATGAATTAACAAAGAGGTGGTTTATACTCATAAGCACTTACATTAACCATCTGGAGCCACAAAGCTCCTAGTGTAAAAAAACAAAGTAAGGCATTCTTTATGTTATGTTTTGATAGAGGAAATGCTTTGTAACCTGAATTTCAATAAAGTACCTGATCAAGTCTTCCATGAAATCCTCAAGTGGAAGGAAGGACAAGATGGGGGAATCACAACCAGTTGAATAACAGCAAACAATGCATAAACAGTTGAAATCCACAGGGAGTTCTCTAGCGTTATCTATACTGAGCCTTATGCTATTCAACCCAATTATTAATGATTATACAAAACACAAAAAGCATATTATATTTGCATATAAAACAAAAGTGTTTTCATCTGCTGCTAATATACAGGATCACTAAATTAGATATTATACTCTATGGAAGAGAATAAGCCAAAGTTAATTAGATGAAATTTAGCATACCTAGTTTTGTTTTGTTTTTTTACTGCATTAATTATACACAAACAATTGCACCCAAAAACATACAGATTGAAGAGTATATTGTTTAATAGTAAAACACGTGAAAATGGGTTAGGTTTCAGTTGTCTACAGTCTCAATGAGTGCAACAAATACAATATGGTTGAACAAAGTAAAAGTTCACTTCTAGCCTCACAAACCTGAAAGGAATAAAAAAAAATTTTAAGAAAGCAAAAGACCCAAAAACCACACCAAATAAAAGGAACTGCTGAATGAAATAAATATATTTACACCTGGAGGAGAAAAAAAACACAAGATTATGATGGGACTTTTCAAATACATAAAAGATTACAACACAAATATATATATATATATATATATATATATATATATATATATATATATATATCTTCATGGACATACGACAAATAACTAGCATTATGTAGGTGTTTGAGAAAAAGATTTTAATTGTTTTATAAAAAATGAGCTAGACAAAGACTGTAAGACTAGATTGTGTTATAGTAAACATCACAGAAAGTACTTTAACAAAGAATAGGTATTGGTCTCAGGTGTCAATATTAAACCTAAACAAAAAATAAATAACAAAAGTTAAAGGAAAACAATGGGATTCATTTGAGAAAGGAAAGAAAAAAAGGAAACGAATATCTGGTAGAGAGCTGACAAACGGGGAGATGTTTGGCTAATTAGAATAAAAACAAACTTCAAGAACAAATATACAAGATATACATAACAAAACAATTTTAACCAAAAGAGTATCATAGTAAACAAGGTAAAAAGAAATGACAATCACTAGGACAACTGACCCTGGTAGCATGTGAATATGGACAACAAAAAGGAATGAAAAATAATATGGTAGTCACAGCTGTGACCAGGTTGGTCCAATTAAATTATAGGCAGAAAATTTTTATACATGAAGCAATATACTAATCAACAGTTTGACTGAGGAGGATAATTAGTTTAAACCAGTAACTCCATAGGATCAACCCAAAAGGCTAAATAGAGTTTAATTAAATACATGTGTGTATGTGTGTATTTGTGTGCACACATGTAAGCACAAAATGCAAAATAACTAGTTGAGATGAAAAAGGAGTAAAAATTCACTCTGTGGATTATAATTAAGCACATAAGAGATCATATTAAATGCACAGAAGAATTATGAAGAATTAGTCCTTAAATGGTTATCATGTGCCAGGTGGGTGCTAAATTTATCAGGAGGATCAATTTGTAAGTTACATAAATGTCTAACTAGATAGAATGCTATACACCTGAAATTTATATAATATTGAAAAATTAAGAAAAAAAATTTTAATAGTTACCATCGTCAAACTATAGTGATCATTAAAATAAGTGAGATTACTCTAAAAAGTATGAACAAAAAGCAAAAAACTAAAAGTTAAAAATTTAGCAAAATCTGGGTATAAGGAGAATTAAAAAAAAAAAAAAAGAAGAAGAAACATAAATGTATTAACAAAGTCAAATGCTCTATTTCATTCAATTTACACCATATTTTAGTCTCCCACCTTTCTTTGCTATCCTTTCATCATTCCAGATATTAAAGGCAATAGAACTCAGAGAATGGGAAAAATATACCAGAGAACCTATAACAAAAGTACTGGCTCCTGTATATTTCACCTCAAGATTTGAGTTTTGGCTACTAACTTACCAAGCCAAAAGCAGATAGGAGATGCCTCCCTAGAAAGTTTTAGAGGCAAAATGAAAACAATAAGGTTAATTCACCAATACTATCTTAAATTAACTTAAAAGCTTTACCATAAGCTGGCAAGTAAGAATTTGTTTCCAAAAATACTTTGCTCCTCTTAATCAAATTATTAACAGATCTGGATTTAACTTATGCACATCCAAAAAAATATGTACTTAGAAGGTATATGGCTAGTTTTGGGTATTTTTGTCTATGCATGTAAGCACGCATTACAACTTAGAGGTAGTTTATCCTCTTGTAGTGGGAGAGGAGGGTGGGAGAGAGAAAGGAAGTGAAGCAAAGGAGAAAATACCAAACTGTTAATGCTGAACTCCACAGTAAAACTTTCAGTTACCTAGAACTACTCTGAAAACATTTTAAGCAATCCAGCATGTGTAAGTGCATAACCATTCATAAACATGTATCCAAAAATATTTTTTGGTAGCCCACTCTACTTAGTTCTAAATATAGTAGACAATTGATAAATCCTTCTTAAGAATAAGAATACACCAATAGCTACAATGGAGACAATCTGATAATCTGAGTTGATCTTCCATCATTCTTAACATGCAAGAGGCAAATACTGTTAAAGTAAAATTCTTACTATTAATATTTGAAAAAAACAGTTAATAGAAAAGAAGTTAAAAAGGAAATACCCTAGACTTTTCTAATTTCTGTACCTTGGTTTATAATTCCTTCTACCTAGAAGATACTTACTCACTTACAGAAATCTGAAATAAAAGGTAAGCCCGTGTCATTTCTTCCATGACATAGTCTTCCATCCCCAGAGGGATAATCTCTCTTACCTTGACATGCTCATGTCAATTTATTTATGACATATCAATTCTTGTATCAAAGTTATATTTTATATGTTATATTTACATATTAATACAATTTTTGTCAGTTGGAGAAAATACACATACATATCCTAGTTCTTTGGTAACAGAGATATCTTTCTATCTAACACAGTGCCTCGGATATAGAAGGCATGAAGAAATGTTTTGTGAATAAGCCCAAGTATAGGTGGTAAAGTCTAGAAAGATAATATAGGAAGACTTCATTTATTTGTTCCAACACATACTGAACAACTCAGCCAGGATGTCATGCTATGGTTGTACAGAATGCCATGCTTGTCCAGGCACCCCGAATTTAAAGAAAAGAAACTGATGATTGGAAAAGAATGAACCTAAATTCTATAAAGCAATACCTTATATTTAGAGAAAACCACTGTTAATATTCATGAAAAATATACTATCAGATATATAGATATTACTTAGTGACAGAAAATTAAGGAGGTTGGATCAGCACCGGAACTAACAAAAAATACAGGAAGGAGTGTATGACTTTCTGACATGATTACAAACACACCTCCACCATGCTGGAGAATTAGAAGTGGAATGTCATGTGCACTGCAACTCAAAATGGTTCAAAAAATGAGGATGGGTGTGTGTGTGTGTGTGTGTGTGTGGTGTTTATTATACTATTCTTTCAACTTTTCTAAAGTTTGAAATTTTTGAAAATAAAAAGTTAAAAAATGTATTTCTTACAACACCTACTGACTTAGTACATGGTCATCAGTGAGACTGTGAGAGAGAAAGGGAGTCTTACAAATACGTACTTCTATGTTGAGACTGATGGAAAGAGTAAGTTTTGCTTCTTTCTGGAGAGTAGCTTCTACTACTGACACTGGAGCCAGATCTGCTGTGTGGAGAATCCTTCCGGCCTACAGGTGACTCTCTGAGAAAGGAACTTTCTCTTTTATGAGGAGACCGGTCTCTCACATAAGGAGAAGGGTAGAAACTTTTTCTTCTAATGTCCCTTTAAAGAGAAAATAAAGTAAATTAATTGTATCCTGCACACTATGTTTACAAACACAAGTGGCAAAAGTTCTGATTACAAACTAATTTTTTATTATTGTGGTAATCTTGTTTCTCTTTTTCTACCACCACCTTACTTCTGAAGTCAGTTCACAAAATGAAACTTATCAATGCTTTAGAATGTATCATTTTTTCAATTTGGGATAGAACCAGGTGATTAAGTGCAAAAGTTTCTTTATTTTAATCAAGCACAGAAATTTTAAAATTTGAAAACTATACAGTCATAAAGTTTCTACTTCTATTTGAAATTAATAATATACCACACAGCTATCATACTCTGAATGATACCTCAAGGATGCCAAAAACTTCCTAAGTGAGATACTTTATGGCCTAGTTATCGCCTTTTAAGTACATTATATACTGATTTTTACTTGGTGGAATTTTGCACCCCACATGATGATTTAGCAATGTCTATAGACATTTTTGTTGCCATAACTGAAGAGAAAGGGGTACTACTACTGGTGGGTAGGGGGCAAGGATGCTGCTAAAATCCTACAATGCCCATGAAAGCTCCCGTATACACACACACACACAATAAAAAACTATCTGCCCCAAAAATGTTAATCTTGCCAAGATTGAGAAACCCTGGTATATGTCTATTAAATCCTTGCTCTTTGAATTTGTATCCTTAGTACACAGATTGTTGCTCATCTCCAAAAACTAACTTTTATAAATCACCTCTACTTTTAAAAATTAAATTTCTTTATTAAGGAATATCATTAACTGAAAGCAGAAAGCAAGCCAAGGTAGTAAAACTTTATAATGCAAAACCATCTTTAAAACATCAAAGCAAATCAAAATTATTAAATGAAACTATCAAGACTTGAGCCTGTGTTTAAAAGAACACTTGGAGTCCAATGGGTTTTAACTGAAGATTAAGCAAATGTATATCCATTTTAAAGAACTTTACATTTCAGACAGAAGAATGCTAAGAAACAAATGACATGAAATTTCAAATGCTCAGATAATAATAATTTCAGCATACTGATGGCCAGTCCCCAATATAAGTAGGTTATGGTTTTGGCTGATTAATACCCAAAATACATTGCCTTTACAAGATACACCAAAGTTTCTCTGGATAAAAAGAGAAAACACCTAAAACTCACTTACGATGAATGAACTTGGACAAAATACTAACACCAAATAAAGCATTCAAGAAATTCTAATATATCCAAGTTCAGTCACTAAAACTACAGGAGTCATATCAACACCACGGAGAGCCAGAGAGGCTATATAGCTATCATACAGGTTTTAGGAACTATATCAGGTTCTTGGGGCCCAATCAATGGTGAATCAAAAGTATGCCATCTTTCCCATCATGAAACTCTCAGGCTTTTAGGAAAGGTTAATATTAAAAAAACAAACAAATAAAGAAAATCATAAAACATGTAAATGCAATCACAAGTGCAAGCAGAGAGACTAATTAGGAGCCCACTCAGTCCAAGCAAGACACAGTACAGCTTAGATCCAGCAGGAGCAGGAGAGGGGTCATACATTTTACATGCGTAAGAACACACCTTGGTAGACTTAATGCAATATGGTAAATGTTTGACTAGTAAGTGTGAGTAACAGGAATGTCACACTGATTCCCAGTTTTCTACCATGATAGATTACTAAAGTGAAAAAAACAGATTTAAGAAATAGGGATGGGGAACCTATATAAGTCTTAATAACCAATGTCACCCCAATAAGTCTAACAATAAAAGTATTTATATTTTTATACATACACACATATATATACATATATGTGTGTGTGTGTGTGTGTGTGTGTGTATATATATATACACACACACACACACACACACACACACATATATGTATATATAAAGAAATAGGGATGGGGTTGGGGATCCATGTTTTAGACTTGAACATGTTATATTTGAAATGCTCATGTAGCACTTTGGTAGGCAACTAGAGATACTGATATCAGCAGACATTTTTTATTATAACCTAAATTTGCCCGTAAATAGGTAGTGTTTAAAACCCTGAACAGGGTTGAAAACAAAGGGCCCAGAATCTAGGGTTTAAAACTATCACACTCAAGAGAGAAATGGGTGTCCAAGAATGAAAGAGAATGGTCGTAGAAACATGAAGGAAACTAGTGAGTAAGTTTTCAACGAAGAAAAGGAAATAGTGCTCCAAAGAGAAGAATAAAGGTTCTGTATACCGAAATTAAATGAGTTTTTGCTATTAAGTTACTTTGGGGATGGACACGAACACGCCCACACTGAGAGAAAAGATTCCCTACTTTCTGGGGAAGATGAAATGCTTAACTACAGTTTCATAATCCTGACACCAGATGGCGGTAAATTCACAACAGCACAGTTCAGAATTCGGAGTGCTCTGGGTGGCTGGATATACTTGGGGGGAAAAGTACATGTCAGATTTTTAATAGATCAGAGTAATGTCTCTCTTCCCCTTCACATCAGCCTCTCCTACTGCCCATTACATTAAGCAAAAACATCACAAGAGACATCATCTACCATAAACCTCTTTGATAAAGTGGTTAATATTAGCCAAGTCACTTATTCATACATGTATGTATATAAATTTTTTTCATACCTCTTATCTCTGCATCTATATCCCAATACATGAAAGGAGCTATGGGGAATACCCTGACTCAGAAGAAGCTTGGTATCTAATCAGGAGAATTGGGGCATAAATAAATGTTCCAGAAAGCTGGTACTGTATAATTCAGAAGAGATGAAAAACTAATCTGGGGTCTTTAAGGAAAGATTAAATTCAAAACAACACTATTTAAAAAAAATTAAATCGAGCCACAAATGTCATAATCATATTTGAAAAGTAAAGAGCAACGGATAACATTAATTTCAGTACTATTTTTACTAAACCCAGTATATTCAAAATATTATCAACATGTAATACTAATATTAAAATTTTTAGTGAGATATTTTATATTCTCTTTTCATCTTACATCTTGGAAATCCAGTCTGTATTTTATACTTACAATATCTCTCATTGTGAACTGGCCATATTTCAAGTGCTCAATAGGCACCTTCAACTAATAGCTCCCACTTTGGACAGCACAGATTTAGATGGTGAAGCTTGGAAAAAGCATTCCAAGCTTCAAAGAAAAGCAGAAAGGATTAACCCTACCAGCCCACCATACCGATTTTCGGTCATTTCCGAACCTGCCGCTAGACCGCTGGACCTAATTTTCGGTACTTTGCCTTGTACGTGAAAGAAATGACTCCAAGTTCCATCTTATTCTAACCACTTGTTTGCCTGTCACCAACATTTTTCTCTATCATGTTGTTTTTTTCTCTTTAATGCTCAGGAGCCCAGGTGTAGGGGACAGTTAGGTTCAGGGCCTCAGGTCTAGTAGGGTTAAAGGGTATTACCTGAACAAGAACAGAAATAGTAGGACAATTTAAAAATTTAAAAAGCAGTGACTGAAAAGCAAAGGAAGAAAAATTTTAAAAGGGAAAAGAACTTAATATGCACTGAAGAGGCTGGAAGAGATCTTTGTATTTAAGACCTAGGAGTCATATGACCAGCAGGTGGGCTGTTCAGTGA
The DNA here is from genome assembly GCA_004026885.1 of Lyroderma lyra. Taxonomy (NCBI): domain Eukaryota; kingdom Metazoa; phylum Chordata; class Mammalia; order Chiroptera; family Megadermatidae; genus Lyroderma; species Lyroderma lyra. The sequence continues at coordinate 31,435 of PVJL010002044.1, read as the reverse complement.
AACTTTGGAAACCAAAGTAGATTACAAGAAATTAAGATATTTTTACTACAGGAGTTAAGCCATTACTTTCCTGCCAACAAAATTTAGCATAAGAAAAAGGGAGATAACTGGGACAATATTTTGAGGGAAGACGCTTATTTGATCATATCTGAAGTTGAGGGAAAAGGCTAATTTTCTGTAGAATGAGAAACTGATAATCCAAGGTACAAGAATATTAACTGATAAAGAAGCCAAAATTCAACAGGAGAAAGTTAGATAAACTAAGTCAAAGAGAATGGCATTGAAGGAAAGATGAGAAGAAAATGAAAACGATAAAGAGGGAAAATTCTCATTTCCAGAAGAGAAAATATGAGAAATATCTCTTCAGAAAGCCTTTATTTCAGTAAAGTTATTCTACAAGTCATCAACAGAAAATAGTATAAATGTGAACAGAAGCCTGAGGCAGAGTGTGAAGTTGTGATGTTTACTCTTTGGGGGAAAGCATTAATTAAAGCAGTGTTTCTCAAAATGCAGGTCCTTAGACGGACATCAGCATTACCTGGGAAGGTGATAGAAATGCAATTTCAGGGGCATTAAACCACACCCAATGAATCAAAATCTCTAAGGGTAATAATACATAGGATTCTGGGCTTTCATAAGGTTTCCCACGTGATTCTGATACACACAAAATTTTGAGAAGGACTGAATCAGAGAATAGCACTAACAAGTACAAGCTGTATGTATATAAGTATGTTACCTCTGAGTCAAAAGCAGAAACTCAGATATGATGAAAGAGGCAGAACAATTCCCAATGATGATTCTAGGGTTTGACCAGCCTGGATGGCTAAAGAGCTGAAAAGCTCAAGAAAGACCTGGTGTTAAAAAGTATTATCAAATCAGGATAGAAGACTGTGAGCCATAAATTATAATCATCAAGGAAAAAGGAATGGGATACTGGAAATTTATCAAGAATATAAGGATGAGGACAGGATGGCATAAATGGGAAAATTCAAAAATGACACTTAAACAGTGGCTTGGAGTAGGTAATAAGGAGCAAGCAGTATACTCAGAATTCATCTCAAGAATCAACAATTTAGGAGGCAAGTGATCTGGGAGCAAAGTGGTTTCATCCCTGAGAAGTTCGTTTCCAGTTACAGAAAATATATGGAAAGAATGGTAGAAAATATATAAATTCTACTTTGATACCAAAAAAAGCATTCTTTCCCTTATGGGAAAGAATGGGAAAGACAGCATATAAATAAAACATTTTAAAGTGATAAGCACTATAAAGAAAGGTAGATGTGAGGGAGGTTATTTTAGATACAGTGGTCAAGGAGGACGACTTTAAAAAAGTGGTATGTGAGCAGAGATATGACAAAACGAATGGAATGCAAAAAACAAACAAACAAACAAACAAAAAACCGAGGTGGTCAAAAGATCTCATTTACACTTACAGTGACCATTCTGCCTGCTCAGTGAAGGCATGCAAGGTCTGACAATTAAGATTGCAAACTTGCCATTATGCACTGTACAAACAACTCAGTAAGGTTTCATAATCTTTGTATATCTGTGTCTCACAGCTGTGTTTGTGTCCATGTGTGGCTGTGTCTTGCTGAGTGGTGTCATCATTGTTGTGTGTTTTTGTGTGCCACTGTGAGAATATCAGAGCTTGAATTAGAGCAATGAACAAACATTAAATTTCTTGTTAAACTTGACAAAAGTGAAAGTAAAATCAGGGACATGTTAGTCCAAGTTTATGGGAATAATGCCATAAAGAAACCAGCAGTGTACAAATGGATTAACGATTTTCTGAGGGGAAAGAAAGCATCACTGATAAAAGACAGGTCAGGGCAGCCAGTAACGAGCAGAACTGACAAAAACATTGCAAAAGTTCATCAAAATCATCAGCTGACTGTGAGGAGCATAGCAGACCAAGTAAACATTGATAGAGAAACAGGAAAATCTTAAGTGAGAATCTTGGCATGAGAAAGGTGTGTGCAAAAATGGTCCTGAAGAAGCTCACCAATGAACAAAAGCAAAGGAGAGTCGAAGTTTGCCAAAACCTTTTGGAGAAGCAAGACAGTGATTTGGGCCATGTCATCACTGGTGATGAAACATGAGTGTACCAAAACAACCCTGAAACAAAGCATCAAAGTGCACAGTGGAAGTCAGCCAATTCTCCATGACTAAAAAAGTTACATCAGTCTAAATCAAGAATTGAAACAATGTTGCTAGCCTCTTTTAATATTAGAGGGACTGTTCATTATGAATTTGTACCAACTGGACACTCAGCCAAGTTTATTATTTGGAAGTGTTAAAGGGGCTGTGTGAAAAAGACAAAAATGACCTGAACTTTTCACCAATAACTCATGACTCACACCATGACAACGCACCAGCTCAAATGTCATTGTCTGTGAGAGAATTTTCAGCCACTAAACAAATAACTGTATTGGAACGCCCTCCCTGCTCACCTAATCCAGCTCCCGAGGACTTTTTTCTTTACCCAAAGATAAAGGAAATATTGAAAGAAAGACATTTTGATGACACTGAGGACATCAAGGGTAATACAACAGCTCTGAAGGCCATTCCAGAAAATGAATTCCAAAATTTCTTTGAAGGCTGGACCAGGCACTGGCATAGGTGCATAGCTTTTTATGGGGAGTACTTTGAAGGTGACAATACAATACTCAGCAATTAGTTATGCAGTATTTTTTTCTAGGATGAGTTCGCAACCTTAATTGTCAGAACTCATATACTGGTGGAAAGAGTGTAATGATAAGCCAGAGAGCCTTCCTGGAGTTTACAGAATTATACAGTACCAAAATGTCAAACATAATACTACCTCTGCGCATAAAACTTACCAGAAACATCACCTAATCGTGGAAGGAAAGGTTAGGGCATGTTGAAGCCCTCTATAAACTAGCCTCCTACATGCTCAAAGGCCCTTCAGAAGTAGCTACTATTGACTTTATGATCTTGAACAAGTTATTTAACCTCCCTATGCCTTAATTTCCTCATGTACAAAGAGGAGACAATAGTACCTACCTTACAGGCTTGTTACAAGGAGTAAATGACATAATATACGTAAAGCGCTTAGAACTGAGCTTGGTAACACAGTACTCAACAGAATGTTAGCTATTTCTATTGACAGTATTACCCTACTATCATTTCCATCAAATCGGTAAAAGGTTTGCAGCAAGAATTGGTGACATGAAGACAGAAACATGGAAACTGAATAGAAGGAAAAAAAATAGAGACCTGAGATACAAAAATATGAAAAATCTCTACAAAAACTATGACTCCATTAGAAAGAACATTAGAAAAATAGGAATACCAGAAGAAACAAAACTCAAATGACAGCTTAATCAAACAGTAGATGAGAATTTTCCAAACCTATGGGAAGAACTGAAATCCCAAATTCAAGAAGAAAACAGGACTCCTAGCTACCTGAATCCCACCAGACCTTCTCCAAAGCACATTATAGTAGAGATGTCAAAACTCAAAAGAAAAAGAAAGAATTCCCAAAGCAGCCAGGGGAAAAAAAATTCTAAGTCCATCAGAGTGTCATCAGACTTCTTGGCAGAAACTCTTCGAGCCAGCAGGGAGAGGAATTATATGTTCAAAATATTAAAAGAGAGGAACTACCAGCCAAGAATCAAAGTTATCCTTTAGATATGAAGGAGGAATGAAGACCTTCTGAGACATACAGAAGCTGAAGGAATTCTCTAACACAATGCCAGCACTTCAGGAAATACTAAAGGAGGCCATTCAACCTAAAACAAAAAGCCAAAATGGCAAAAACCTAGAACAACAAAAGCATAAAAAGGGAAGAAAGGTTTAAATTCCCAAAAGAGAAGAGAAATTAAGAGTATGTTTAAGAAAAAGAGCCACTACCTATATGAAACTTTCTTTTTCATAAACTTCATAGTAACTACTCAAAAGAAATTCAGAACCAAGACTCAGAACCAAAATAATAATAATAATAATAATAATGAAACAGAAGGAAAAATAATAGAACACCATCAAACTAAAAAACAGTGAGAAAAAAGAAGAAACCGAGACACTGAACAACCAAAAACCAAAAGACAAAATAACCAGAGGAAATCTTGATATAGCAATCATCTCCCTAAATGTAAATGAACTGAACTCACCAATAAAAAGGCACAGAGGTGCTGACTGGATTAAACAAACAAACAAAAATACAAACAAAATCCATATGCTGTCTCCAAGCGACACACCTCAGCTACCAGGACAAAGACTCAAAGTGAAAGGGTGGAAAACAAATGACATCCAGAGAAAAGCAGAAGTAGCCATACTTAACAGCTGATGAAACAGACTTCAGAATAAAAAAGGTAATAAGAGACAAAAATGGACATTTCATAATGATAAAGGGGACAATCATCAATATATATGCCCCCACCAAGGAAGAACCAAAATTTATAAAGCAACTACTTAAAAATATAAAAGGTAAAACTGACAAAAAAAAAAAAACCCTGACAGCCATGGACAGATCATCCAAACAGAAAATAAATAAGTAAATATCAGCTCTAAATGATACATTATAACAATTGGACATAATTGACATTCACAGGACACTCCATCCTATAGCACAAAATTGTACATTCTATTCTAGTGTACATGGAACATTCTCAAGGATAGAACATATGCTGGGACACAAAACTAGAGTCAGCAAATTCAAAAAAACTGGAATCATACAAAGCATATTCTGAGACCACAAAGCCTTTGAAATTAAAGATCAACTGCAAAAAAAGGGGGGTGGGGCAGAAAAAAAAACACATGTACATGAAAATTAAACATGTTATTTAAAAAAAGACTAGATCAAAAAACAAATAAGAGATTAAAAAACACATAGAAACTAATGACAATGAAAATACAATATATCAAAATTATTGGGACACAGCAAAAGCAGTAATAAGAGGGAAATTCATATCATTACAGGCCTATCTCAAGAAACAAGAAAAAGCACAAGTAAACAACCTAATATCCCATCTTAACTAGAAAAGAAAAAGAACAAAAATAGGCCAACATCCGCAGAAAAAAGGAAATAGTAAAAATTAGAGCAGAAAAAATGAAATAGAGAACAGAAAAAGAACAGAGAAAATTAATGTAATGAAGAGCTGGTTCTTTGAAAACATCAGTAAGATTAACAAACCTCTGGCTAGGCTCACCAAGGGGCAAAGAGAAAAAAACATAAATAACCAAAATAGAAATGAAAGGGGAAAAATTACCACTGATACCACAGAAATACAAAAGACCCTGCAAAAATATTATGAAGGATTATATGCCATCAAATGTAATAACCTTGAAGAAATGCACAAGTTTCTAGAAATATATAGTCTACCTGGACTGCACCAAGAAGAACCTGACAATCTAAATAGACCAATCATCAGTAAGGAAATTAAAAACAATCATCCAAAACCTCCCAAGAGCAAAACCCAGGACAAGACAGTCTCACCAATGAGTTTTATCAAGCATTCAAAAAGGAACTATTGCCTATCCTCCTGAAATTCTTCCAAAAAATTGAAAAAAAAAGGCAATACTTCCCAACTCATTCCACGAGGCCAACATAACCCTAGTACCAAAGCCTGGTAAAGATAACACGAAAAAAGAAAACTAGAGACCAACATCTCTGATGAATACAGTTTCAAAAATCCAAAATAAAATAAAACAGCATGGTACTGGCAGAAAAACACACACAGAGACCAATGGAATAGACTTGAGAACCCAGAAATCGAATACAATACGTTAAAAAGATTATACCTCACAATCAAGTGAGGTGTGTTCCAGGAATGCAAGGATGGTTCAACATACACAAATCAATCAATATGATATATCACACTGACAAAATAAATGATAACAATCACAGGATCATATCAATAGATGCAGAATAAGCATTTGACAAGATAAAACATCCACTTATGATTAAAACACTTAATAAAATGGATATAGAAGAAAAGTACTTCAACATAACACAGGCCATATATGACAACCCTTTGCTAACATCCTACTTAATGGTGAAAAACTAAAATGTTTTCCTCTATGATCAGAAACAAGACAGGGATGCCCCTGCTCACCCCTGTTATTCAATACTGTATTAGAAGTTCTAGCAGAGCAATTGGTAACAGAAAGAAATAAAAGGCATTCAAATTGGAAATGAAGAAGTCAAACTGTCACTTTTTGCAGAGGACATAATTCTTTATATAGAAAACGCTAAAGACTCCACCAAAAAAAAAAAAAAATTAGAAACAATAAACAAATACAGTAAAGTTGTAGGATACAAAACCATTGTACAAAAATCTGTGTTCCTACACTGTGGAAACTTCAGAAAAAGAAATGAAAATATTTCCTTTTGCAATTGCAACAAAAAGAACAAAATACCTAGGAATAAACTTAACTATACACTAAAAACTGTAAGATATTTTTAAAAAAAACTGAAGACGACACAATGAAATGGAAAGATATTCTGTGTTCATGGATTGGAAGAATCAACACAGTTGAAATGGCCATATTACCCAAAGCAATATACAGATTTAATGCAATCACCATCAAAATCCCAATGGCATTTTTTCAAAAAGTATTTAGAACAAACATCATCAGATTTGCATAAAATCACGAAAGACCCCGAATAGTGAAAGCAATCCCAAGAACAAGGCCAGAGGTATCACACTTTCTGACTTCCATTTATACTACAAAGCAACAATAATCAAAACAGCATGATTACTGGCAGAAAAACAGATACAGACCAATGGAATAGACTTGAAAACCCTGAAATAAACCCACATATGTATGAGCAGATAATTTTCAACCAAGGGGCCAAAAACACACAACAAAGAAAAGAAAACTTCTTCAATAAATGGTTATGAAAACATTGAAAAGTCACGTGCAAAAGATTAAAACTAGGCTGCTATCTGTCACCATATACCAAAATTAACTCAAAATAAATCAAGACCTAAACGTAAGACCTGCAACGATAAAATGCATAAAAGAGCTAAATTTATGAATCTTGAGTTCAGAGAGGGTTTTATATTTTTTACATGAAAGGCAAGGAAGCAAAAGTAAAATAAAAATAAATGAACAGGACTATATCAAACTAAGAAATTTCTACACAGCCAAACAAAAGAGTCAACCAACCAAATGGAAAAATATATTTGCAAAGAATACCTCTGATAGGGGGCTAATATACAAAATATATAAAGAATTCATAAAACTCAACAATAAACAAACAAACAATCCAGTTAAAAAATGAGCAGAGGACTTGAACAGAGACTTCTCCCAAGAAGACATACAAACAGCCAACAGATATATAAAAAATGTTCAGCTTCACTAGCTACTAGAGAAATGCAAATCAAAACCACAATGAGATCCTTCCTCACACCTGTAAGAATGGCTATTGTCAACAAGACAGGGAGTAACAAGTGTTGGAGAGGCTGTGGAGAAAAAGGGACTCTCATCAACTGCTGGTGAGAGTGTAAACTGGTACAAGCACTATGGGCAACGGTATAAAGGCTCCTCAAAAAATTAAGAATAGAATTACCCTAGGACCCAGCAATCCCTCTTCTGGGTATCGACCCAAAAATCTGAAAACATTTATCCATAAAGATCTACATAACCCAAGTTCACTGCAGCATTATTCACAGTGGCCAAGACTGGCCAAGACATGTAAACAAAGTGTCCTGAGACAGATACTTGGATAAAGAAGATGTGGTACATATATACAGTAGACTATCACTCTATTACTTAGCCATAAGAGATAAAATATGGATACTGCCATTTGCGACAACATGGATCTTGAGATTAACATGCTAAGCGAACTAAGTCAGACAGAAAAAGTTGAGAACCATATGATTTCACTCATATGTGTGATACAAAACTGGAAGCAACAAACAAACAAGACAAACACACAAACAAAAACTCATAGACACAGACAACAGTTTATTGGTTACCAGAGGGTAAGGGGAAGAGGGATGTGGTAAAAGAGGTTCAAAGGGGTCAAATATATGGTGAGGGAAAGGGAACTGAATACATGATGTAATTTGGATGGTGTATTATACAATTGTACACTTGCAACCTGTGTAATTTTACTAACCATTCTTCCTCTAATAAATTTATTTTTAAAAAACACATTAAAGGAACTCAGATATTTCACAATGATGAAAAGTCAAAAGATAAAATGTTGGAAACTAATCCAACTTAGAATGGAGTATGACAATTCACAAAGGCACAAAAAAAAGATGTTTGTTGCACATCTTAAGTTATTAGATGGGAAACACTGTTAAAACTAATCTTGAAAGTAAAACTCTTCAACTCTTAATGTTTCTAACGTGGTAAATTACAGTGTACTAAATGAACATTAGTTGTATCATTTTTTTTCATTTCCCTATACATATCTAGTTAGGAAAAAAAAGTTTATTTTTAATGTAACAAAAAATTTTAAGACACAACTGTAATTTTTCATATTGACTACTGAGATTGCTCTAAGTCAGAATTAATTAATGATCACCTTTTTAACAGGGACATAAAGAAGCTTCTGGGATGCAAGTAATGTTCTATTTCTTAGTCCAAATTGTGCTTACACTTACTGTAATTCATTGAGATGTACAACTTGATTTGTGTACTTTCTGTATGTTTATTAAAATGAAAGTTATCTTCTGAAAATTTTCCTCTGAAAATGTGATATAAAAAAATGTAGCTCCTTATTTAACATTAATCTTAAAGGATTTTTTAAAGAAAATGAACAGAACTTTTTATCTGTGAGAAAAGAATTTCCATTATTAAAATAAAGGACACACAAGTTATAAAATCAACTACTACCTGAAAATCATTAATACATTTTTATGATTTCTTTTCAACGCCCAAACAGCATAGCCCAAGATAAGTCAGTCTTGTCAACTTGAGCTACCAACATGGAGAAAGGTAAATCTTTTAATATATCTCACCAAGAATTCATCTAACCTATATTTTGTTATTTTTCCTTTATTCAGAAAAATGTTATACCTTAACACAATTCTTAAATTTCAATATCCTTTCCAAATACAGTAGACTCTCCTTTAACTAGAATTCAAACAACCATCACTCTTGAGCAACTTGCAAAATTTTTTTGCCGTTTGCTTAAGAGTGCTGATCACTTGAGTTCCAGTTAACAGAGAGTCTACTTACATTTATCCAGCATCTACCAGTCCCCATGGGTGCCAGTTAACTGAGAATCTAGTGTATTATGATTCCCTTTAAAGATTTTTTTCTTTTTTTTGTCTCATAGATTTTCTTAACTTTTTGGTGCCTGCTACTAATATAAACACAACTAAACCTATCAGATGACTAATGAATAAACAAACACAAAAGAATTATTAATAGAAAATTTAAAGTCTTCTGTTGTCCTTGGTTTAACAACTTGCATTTCTGTGCACTCACTCATGGTTTTCATTCTTTTTTTTAATTGATAAATTTATTGGGGTGACATTGGTTAGTAAAAATTCCATCATCTATGTGTTGTTATGTGTTCACCACCTAGAGTCAGTTCTCTTTCCATCATCATATATTTGAGACCCTGTCTCTTCTCTCCCACCCACTTCCCCCCATACCCTCAGATAATCAGTGAACTATTGAATCTGTTCATGAGGTTTTGCTTCTTTGCTGTTTTCAGCTTTGTGTTCTAAAAAATGAGTGAAATCATATGGTTCTTGGTTTTTTTTGTTGTTGTTGGTTTTTTTTTTTGCTCTTTGGTACGTGGGTAGCTCCCTGGCTGGGAATCGAACCCAGGCCGCAGCGCTGACTGTGCTAGCGCCAAAGCCTTAAGCCACTACACCATTAGGGAACTCCCGGTTTTTTTGTCTGACTTACTTTGCTTTGCAATATGGTCTCAAGGTCCATCCATGTTGTCGTAAATGGCCCTATTTCGTCTTTTCTATGGCTGAGTAATATTCCATTATGTATATGTATTACAGCTTCTTTAGCCAGTCGTCTATCAAAGGACATTTTGGCTGTTTCCATGATTTAAATAGTGCTGCAATGCAGAGTTTTAATTCTATACTACATACTTAACAGACATTTTCTACTAATAAAATTTATGACACATCATTTAAAAAATATTTGTATTTCAGAATTCAAGTCAAAGATACCATTACTTCAAGGAACACCTAGATTTCTACTACTTCATAAAACACTACTACTACATTTAAGATCTACTTATACATTAAAAAATGGAGAACTAAATAAAAAAAAAGATAACTAAATAACTCTATAGCTCAAATGCTGAAAAAAGTCTAGAAAAACTAGACAAAAATAGTTTTTTAGCAACCTTTTCACAGTTATCAGAGCTATGAACTCAGTAAAGAACTATGAAACTAATATGCAAGATTAGTAGGAAGCTCAGAGAGCTGGGCCTGTCTTTTTTGGGTCGCTTTTCCCTTTATATATCTGCCAATTTTAGAAGCAGCAGCTGAGAGGATGAAAACCTGAGAAATAATTTTGAAAACTTCAAAGGATTATGATAAAAATGGAGCCCAGATCTTACCAAGAAAGGAGGGTTAAAACCCCAAAAGGCCACAAAAATCAGAGCAGGGTCAACCGGAAATAGACTAGCCTCACTTGATATGACTTAAATTCTTTAAGGTGACCCTGGATTGCTAATGACTCTAATCTCTGTTTGAAATATGCAGAGATTTCTGTTCCCCTGACCATTAATTAAGATTCCTTAAATTTATTTCAGATGTAAAAATCCCATTTTAATAAGAAAATGTACATACTAAAATCATATAAGCAAAATAAATTTAAGCTAGACATTCTCAATTCAGAACTATTTCTGGAAGAACTGTAAAAATTAAAACAAAGCCACATGTCCGACTACTGAGTACTGAACATATATGAAATTTCTGTAGATTATCATTAGTTGGTCCCAAAAAATTAAAAGGGAAAAATCAATTGATAGAAAATCATAACTTTACTCATATTATTTTTCTTTAAAAATGTGTTACTCCCAACACACATGATTAGCTACAAAATCCAATCAATATCAGCTAGTATAATTTTATTTGTGCAAGTACTATCCTGATTTTAAAGAAATGTTAAAGAATTTCATTTAACAGTGTCCCTGAAGCATGCTGAATAGCATAAACAGGATACTGAAAACATGGGCATATTTTTAATACCATTTCATAAATCACAGTGTAAAAGCTCTGCACTGCAAGTAACACCAAGTTCCATTTACCACACAATGAAAATTTGTATCAAAGGCCTTTAAACTATAGTTTCTAGCTATGTTGAAAATGAAGATATTAACATACATAATATAATGGGTTCAATACAATGAATTATTGGGAAAAAAGAGCCATTGAAGTAATGTAACAATATGACTAGAATGCTTACTATAAAGCCTCAAAAAAAATCATATTTAACTGAACGGTTTTTTCTTTTCAAAAATGTACATAATTTAAGAGTTAGGACAGCATCTTCACCTGTATCATAAATATTTCAGCCATAATCTGGACACAGGAAGGAGACAAGTCACCAGGAAAACGGAAGACAGAAAGAACTCATGCCCTATAATGAACTATTTCTCAAAATGTGGTCCCAAAACCAAATGCACTGTAATTGCCTTGGATGCTGGTTTCAAAAGCAGATATACGAAGTTCAGGTGCCAGCACCTAGTCCACTCTTCAAAACAATTTTGGAACTAAGGTGTCATAACTTTGGCAAGGTTATGACACCTTACTGAGTTGTTTTGTACAGTGCTGCGTAAGCATACAGCGGCAAGTTTGCAAACTTGTCAGATTTCTGACGACAGCACTGATGACGATTCCAGACAAAGAGTTCCAAAATTGCTTTGAAGGGTGGATTAGGTGCTGGCATCAGTGCATAACTTCCCAAGGGGAATACTTTGAAGGTGCCCATAGTGATATTCAGCTATGAGGCATGCAGCACTTTTTCTAAGATTAGTTCATGAAATTAACTGTCTGACCCCATATGTCTACTGGTTAAGAGTAAAACTCAATAAAGTAGGAGGCAAGGATATAACTATCTTGCAGCAAAGTTGAGAGTAGAAGTTTGATGACCAAGTCTGGAGCTCTTTCTACAAAATCACATCTTTACAGTTCAAAGTAGTCTAGGCATGAGATATGGACAAAGAGATCTATCTCCCAAATAGAATAGAGATCTTATCTGTTACTCAGTTTGGTCTCTAACACCTAAAACAGTGCCTATTGCTATAGAGGTAAGATATGCCTAAATGGCTATAACAAAAATAGCAAACAATCTAATGTTGAGTCATTACGCAAAAGAAGTCTATCTATCATGAAACAGTCTAGGACAGGCATCCCAGAATAAGAGACTCTGCACGCAATAATCCAAAAACCTAGGCTGACCACTCTATTTCAACATGTAGCTTCCAACGTCACACATCTGCTGTCATTCCATTCCAGAGCCCACCCTGCAACATGGAAAAGGCAAATGAATGTGGAAGAAAACACGAATACTGGAAATAAATCAGTCACATGGCCACACCTAGCAGCAAGAAAGGCTGGAAAATGTCATCTATCTATATGTACCTAAGATGTGTGGAAAAGAGCCAGAAGTCTTTAAAGAAAGATTTCATTTTAACGAAAAGCTTGGGATTCCCAAGTGAAGATGTGCCTAACAGGCAGTTAGATGTAGAAATGTAGGGCTCAGAAAAGAAGCCAAGGATATAGATACAGATTTGTCCCATCATTAGTGCAAAGAGTATTGGTGTTTTGCAGCCTGCAGACCCTCTGACCGTCTGCATCACAATCACGCAAGTGGCTTTTGAAAAATACAGATTCCAAGGCTCTACTTACTGAATAACAATCTCTTGAGATGAAGCCTGAAAATACTATTTTTAAGTAACTTCTAAGTGAGCAGCTTCTATCAACACAGGGTTTAGAAACATAACCAAAGAGAATGACAACTTCCAAGAATAAAGATAGATGAAGTTACCTTAAATGAGGAAAGGTGTTGAAGTCCTTGTGAACATGATCCTGTGGTTTCTGGACTCTTGTCACTCCATTATTACCTACTAGATCAGAGGTATCCAAACTTTTGGTTTCCCTGGGCCACATTGGAAGAATTGTCTTGGGCCACACATAAAACACATTAACACTAACAAGAACTAAAAAAGAGGCTGCGAAAAAATCTCATAATGTTTTAAGAATTTGTGTTGGGCCGCATTCAAAGTAGTGGGCTGCAGGTTGTACATGCCTGTTACTAGACCAATCTTTCTCAAGTCTAGCCTCACATTAGAACACCTGATGAGCTTTTAAAACACTGATGCCCAGGCTCCACCCAAGTCCAATTAAAACAGATCTCCAAGTGTGAAGACCAGGAATTAGTAGTTTTTTAAAAATGCTTTTCACTTAATTCAGAGTACAGCCAGAGTTGAAAGCCACTATATTAAACAAGCTGCTATTATACACTCTTCATTTCAAAGTGCTATTGTTGCCCTACTCCAGAGCTCCTAAACTCCGGTTTTAATTAGTTGTGAATACCAGCTGATACCAAAGTAGCAGCTGCTCCAATCTGACCGGTGACATTTCTTTACATTCCCTGACTGGCTAATGTAGGTACATGAGTTACTTTCACTAATAGAGAGGGGCAATATCACCACAGATAAACAAGTCTTACCTGTATTACAAGTACTTTATGTTTAATAACTGTATTTATTTATATTTGTTAACAAAATATAGTAATTTGAGTAATTCTTGTAAATGCTTTCACATTCTCAGCTTCTTCTTAAACGAATCCAACTTCCTCCTTTAACTGAAACCTGTTTGAACACAAATATAGGTTTCCCCAGCTGAAAGTACAGTGTATCTGAAAGTACAGTATTCCTATGAAAACTTTAAGCCAAAAAAGCTTAAAGTGAAGAAGTAATTGCCATTAATATTTATTTAAAAATTTGTGCATGTTCCCAGACCCAAAGTTCAATGCAGGCACAATATCTCTATTTAGTTCTCTGCAATTGAAATGCTTAACTATGTCTAGTTTTATGCTAAGAATAAAACCCTTCCCAGCTCCCATAGGCTTTTCTGCTATCTCAGGACACATTTTGCTAATGGATGCACAAAATAAAATGAGACAAAACAGAGATGTTCACACACAGTTTAAAGCCATAGTGATCTGATGCTGAACTCTTGAGTACACCAGGTGCATATGGATAACTCTGCCTCAAGGTGCAAAGGCAAGTTTGTCAAACCCTGCGGCCCATGGGTTGCATTCGGCCCAGGATGGCTTTGAATGTGGCCCAACACAAATTCGTAAGCTTTCTTAAAACATTATGAGATATTTTTGCAATTTATTTTTTTTGCTCATCAGCCATCGTTAGTGTTAGTGTATTTAATGTGTGGTCCAAGACAATTCTTCCAATGTGGCCCAGGGAAGCCAAAAGATTGGACTCCCCTGGACTGTAAAGTATATGGAGCATAAGATTATGTTTAAATCCTACATCCCCTAAGAAAAGGGGGGGGGGCGCGGATAGAGTTCAGCAAACTCCTTAAATTTATGCCATCCCATTGTAATCCCTCATTGCCCATACTACCAATAGTCTGGTAACTTTCTCACAATTCATAGTCTTTAACCCAAGGATAGTCTGAACTGTATGTAACACATCCTTATTACATTGTAGATGACTTTCAAAATTCATGTGCATCATGTGTACAATGTTGTAGCAATTCATTGAACACCTCCTACCTCTTCACAATATTTTAGCCACACACTTAAATCCTAAACTTTGCCACTCATTACCCAGAGGTTCTCTGCCTCAGAATCCATACTACATTCTTATTATTAATACAATGTCTTATCCTTCAGTTTTCTCACTCCTACAGTAACTCCATCTCCACTTACTTCATGGGTATCTTTTAGCATATTTTCTAGCAATGGGTATATTTTCTAGCAATCCATGAACTCCATCCTAGCCTCACTTATTGCCCTTCCAGCCTTAATTACATTATTTGAACCACTCTATGAGTAACAACTTTCTGTCCTAGCAATTGTGATAAATTGTCTTAGCAAAGCCCAAATTAATTTCAAAATCTGTTAGTTCTTTACTGATCTAGTTGGATTGTTATCACCTAGAGAGAAATTATACAACCCAACAGATTAGACCCTCTACAGATACATGGTCCTTCCCATCCATTGTTCCTTCAGTTCCACTAGTATTATTTTTACTTATTAGTGAATTCAATCTCCCATTCACCTCAGGAATTATTCTATACCTTAATAATTCTATTGAAATCCTCTTAACCTAATATCAAGCCTTTCACTCAATGAGTTACCTCAGTTCCTAAAAAAATATAGCAGTCTTTCAGCATGAGCTATCTCAACTGCCAGCCCAGAACCCTTCACTCCCAATTTGCCATCATTTGCCTCATCTCTAATTTTGTCCTTCTTTTCTTGATATATGATCCCACCTCTCCTGTTAAAAATGAGCCCTTCAATCAATAGTCTTCATCCTGGACCTATTTACCTTGCTTCATTAGTTATCTCTTTTCTGCCTGTATTTTCAAATTCTTTTTCCCTTCAACCTATAAATATGTTCATCATGGATCTACTAAAAAGTGTTTTAGATTATATCCCTTTAGCCAGTGTCTTTCTAGAGCTAACAACATTCTTTACTTTCTATTTCTGTTACGTATTTTTTTAACAAGTTATCCACCCAAGTTCAATCTACCCCCTCACATCTCATTCATCCTAACACAACCAAATGTAAGAGATGTTTTAATTATTATATTACTGGAATAGTTAGCAGCATTATACATTGGTAATGTCTGATGTTTAAAAAGCTTTATTCTCTACCACTTCCATAAAGGTGTTGCCTAGAACCTTAGTGTACTTCTCTTGTCTAACTACATCTTCTCCTTGGACAAGCTCAATTTTGAATGCAGTTCCTTCCCTGAAACCATTCCTTCAGTACTGGTAACTTCAGATAATGGTATTATGATATACACAGTAAACAAAACTAAAAATCCAGATGTTTTCCTCTTCTTTATTCCCAAATCCAACAACGTATCTTGCTGATTTTCACTTCCTAAGCATTTATAAAATTTAGCACTTTATCTACATCCCCACTCCCCTTCTCCACTTGAGATAGTCATGATTTCTCCTTCTATCTCCAGTGCCATCTTTAAAAGTCACCCTCTACACTGAAGACAAAATAAACTGCACTTTAATTGGGTTATCTTACCCCCTCTATCCCTACCAGGTTAAAATTTTTCAATATATTTCCAGTGCTAAAAGAATAAAACCCCAACTCCTAGTTATAGTTGAATCCACGGTTCCCAGCTCATGACTATTCACCTATAACTACCGCTATACATCAGCTGTACACAGCTTGGCTCATGTTCTTCCCTTAGTAGGAATATGTTCTCCATTCCTCTTTTCCCAGTTAACTCTTACTTTTCCTTCAAGTTCTGTTCACATTATCCGCTCCTACAGAAAACAGTTAGAAAACGCCCAACACAGGATAAGGGCTTCTTTATTTGCCATCCTACGGCACTTCATGAAAATTCACACATAATTATGTATCATGCTACCTACTTGTATATCTGTTTCACTCACCAGGCACAGTGGCCTACACATAGTAAACATTTAATAAACATCTGTACCATTGAACTAGACCAAGGAAGATGTTGTATAGTATTTTTCTCTGTCAAACAGTGTGTCGCCTAAGAAGATAAAACTGCTGTAATAAAATTAAAAATTAAATCTATTTTTTAAAAACATCAGTATGAAATACTGAACTACTAAATTAAAATTTTTCATACGTGGACACAGAAAAAAAAACAGCATTTAAAAATAAAAGGAACCACCAAATAATAATAATAATAATTATTAATTATTATTATTATTATTATTATTATTTTAAAAAGTCAAATTTGGAGTTCCCTGGTGGTATAGTGGCTTAAGGCTTCGGTGCTGGCGCTGTCAATGCTGTGGCCTGGGTTCGATTCCCAGACAGGGAACTACCCACATACAAAAAAATAAAATAAAATAAAAATAAAAATAAATTATACTGGCCACTTGGTGACACTCTTGTTCCATATTTTTAGATATTATTTAATACTTTAAATTAGTTCCTATCCTAAGATTTTAAGATCTTATAACTACAGGGAAGAAAATGACCCTGTTAAAAACAACCTCATTCTTCTAAATCAATATTCCTTGGATATATACTCCCTAAATACAAAATGATATAAATCCTAATATATGAGTGTTCTGAATTTCATTCTACAAGTGTGTTTTGAACCAAGAGGTAATATAATCAGTGTGTAAATACAAAACCAGGATTAGTAGGTGATGATATACTTGAAATGTAGATACACTTTCAGTTCTATGACTCTATTAAATAAGAAAGTGATAGGGATTCCCTGGTGGTGTAGTGGCTAGTCTTCGGTGCTCTCAATGCCGCAGCCTGGTGCTCTCAATGCCGCAGCCTGGGTTCGATTCCCAGCCAGGAAACTACCCACAAAAAAAAAAAAAAAAAGAAAAAAGAAAAAAAGAAAAGAAAGTGATAGCTTTCAGAACAAGAGGTAGTGGGGGGATTTGCATGAGAATGATAGAAATCTTGATACATTCTCTTTTACTCTGTTAGTTGTTATTTAATTCAGTTGCTTTCAATAATTCCATATTCCCATTAGTAAACCATATTTTAGTAAGAATCACTAATATATGTATGCTGAAGTGATAAAGTACATAATGTGCTACAACATAACACACATAAAACAGAATGTGAATAAGATAAATTATAAGCAGAAAATTCCACTGCCAGTAATAGGCCCATGGAAGATGGGGCAAAAGCAAGGCAGCCCAGCAGCAGCCAGTGATAGCAACCTGCAAAAGGAAGGGCCTAGAGAAAGGAAGAAGAAAGACTCACCAGGTCACAAGATTAAGTGAGTACAGGAATGTAAATTTCCGGTCCTAGTTACAAGCTAGTAAGTTAAACTATCACTGCTTCACAGATGTTGGCAAAAGATATAACACTCTTGAGTCAAGAGAAAAACTACTTTAACACTGTCAGCACAACAAACAACATAAGCATTGGCATGTTTGTCAGTTCCCCCGGTCACAAGTCCCACAGGGACAGTGTGATATAAGGCTATATGCATGCTGAACATATAGCTGGTCTCGTTCACAACTGAGGAACACTGAACTTGAGAAACCCACTATTTTTACACTAAGTGATAAACAAACCTGCTTGACACAGAGTAAGACATTACTTTATCCTTCAAGACTGCTCAGTACAAACTCAACTCTGAAAAGTAACATGATAAAAAATGGTCAGGGCCTTGCATTCTTGGCATGTCTTGACAAGATGTGTAGGAGTACTAGAGACTGATGGAGGACTGTCTCTCTCAATTGTAAGTCAGGATTTTCACCGATGGAAAAGGGAAGTAAAATATGGAAAAGATGAAAGGATACGGCCATGAACTCAGTCTTCAATACATGTAAATACTGTACAAAAACAAATACAGATGTAAAAGTGCACATGTTTGTATATATGGTGGTTTCAAAAACCACTTGGTTTCAAAAAAACCACTCTGCACTAAAGAGAACCTGTGCTTTTCTGGGAAATTTTTTACATTAGAGCCAGACAGAGAAAATATAAGAACCTGAAACATGTTTCATCAGAAAGTAAGTAAGTGGATGATGTGGACAAATCAATGCAACACAGAGGACCTTGACTTGCAATGGATTCTTAAATATAACACCAAAAGCATTAGTAACAACAACAAAAAAATAGATATATTGGACCTAATTAAATTTTAAAAACTTGTACATCAAGAAACATTAAAGTGAAAAGACAAACTACAGAATGGAGGAAAATATGTGCAAATCATACAGCTAATAAGGGTATGATATCCAGAATACATAAATAACTCCTTGCCTGCAACTACATACATACAGAAGCAGCAACCTTGACACTGTTAGGAAGGGTAGAGACGCAGAACGAGCTGGTCTTACACTTGCGTGTGACCATGAAAAATCAGGAGGGATATCTCAGCTGCAGAAGTCCCCGCTGGAGGAGCAAGGGGTTCCAAGCCTCAGTCCAGGTTCCCCAGCCCAGGGTTCCACTGCTGGCAAGAAAAGTACCCCTAACTTCTGGCTGTGAAAACCACCTGAGAGCTCCAGAAGGCAGCTGTAGTCCTAGGCATTCCTCTTAAAACATCCGTACACAGACTTACCTGCTGACAGACTCACTTGCTCTGAGCTCCAGTGCTGGAGCAGCAGCTTGAAATACGTCAGAAACTTATAGGGAGAAAATGAGTTGTCTGATTTCAGGGTAAGGGTGGGAGGGGCAGCTCTCTCCTGGAGGGAGAAGCTGGCAGAAGCCACTGTTTCATGGTTGAGCCCCACCCCAACCCCACATCCCTGTGTGCAGAGGCAGGCAAACACCCTATCTTGAGTTTTCTTGAAACTGGCTATCACCTTTCCTTGGCCCCACCCTAGTGGTTCCCTGAGATCCTGCCCCACCCAACTTTTGGGCACACCCAAGCCGATTCCAATGGCTTTTTCCTACATGTCTTAGCTCAATCTGCAGACTTTTATAAAATCTCTCCAGAGTTCACAAAACCCAAATAAGCAGCATTTGGCTTCAGTGTGTCCCGTAACACTGGCTGAGCAGCCCTAAGCCTGGCACTAGTGACATCTTGCCTTGGTTCACAGATTGGCCCCTTGAAGTACCTCCAAGCCCAGTGCAGGTGGCAGCCATCTGCAAATTGCTTTGTGGCTCGATACCAAGTGGCTTTGGGCAGGGCATAGGTTGCAGCTACACTTGGCCTGCAGCAGGTCCCTTCCCAGGAGGCCCCAGGGCTGGCACACCTGGTGGCTATCTTCTGACCATGCGGAGCATCACCAGGCTCCCTCCAAAGATGACATACTCAAAGGGCAGACTGGGCAAAAACCAGAGCTCTGCGAAAGCAAATCCTGCTCTGTACGATCAGCCCATGCACCACAGACCGCCCACTGTAGTCATGGCCAGTCCTCATAACCAATAAGCCTGAGGGTCAATCCCTCCAATGACATGTAAACAGCAACCAAAGCTCAACTACAATAGGAAGGCACACAAAACCAATCCAGGGAACACACCTAAGGCACCCAGCTCTGGTGACCAGAAGACTGCATCCCTGGGTCCCACAGGACACTTCCTACATAAGGCCACTCTACTAAGACTGAGAGGCATAGCAGCCCTACCTAATACAGTAGACTCTCCTGTTAACTGGAACTCAAGCCATCCACACGCAAGCCAACTTGAGAGTGTGCCAGTTGACTGAGAGTGGCAGTTGCTTGAGTTCCGGTTAGCAGAGTCTATTTACGTTTACCCAGCACCTACCATTCCCCACGGGTGCCGGTTAACTGAGAGTCTGCTGTACATAGAAACCACACAAAAGAGGCAGCCAGAATGGGAACACAAACATGTCCCAAATAAAAGAACAGAACAAAACTCCAGAAAAAGAGCTAAATGAAATGGAAATGATCCAACAGACACAGAGTTAAAAACATTGGTTATAAGGATGCTCAATGAAGAAAGTAAAAAAAAGACATAGGAAACATAAAAATGAAGATAGATAACATAAAAACCAACCAGTCAGAAATAAAGAATAACTGAAATAAAGAATAGATTAGAGAAAATCAACAGTAGATTAGATGCAGTAGAGGATCAAATCAGCAATTTAAAAGATGAGGTAACAAATAATACCCAATCAGAACAGCAAAAAGAAAAAAGAATCCAAAAACACCAGGATAGTTTAAGGGGCCTCTGGGAAAACAAGGGTTAATAGCATTTGCATCACAGGGATACCAGAAGGAGAAGAGAAAGAGCAAGGGATTAGAAACCTATTTGAAGAAATAATAACTAAAAACTTCCCTAACCTGGTGAAGTAAATAGATATACAAGCATAAGAAGCACAGAGAGCCTTAAAGAAGATGAATCCAAGGAGGCCTACACCAAGACACATAATTAAAATGCCAAAGCTTATAAAGACAAAGAGAGAATCTTAAAAGCAACAAGAGAAAAGCAGTTAGTTACCTACCAGGTAACTTCTATAAAACTGTCCACTGAAACAAACTTTGCAGGCCAGGCAAGAAATATTCAAAGTGCTTAAAAGCAAGGACCTACAACCAAAACTACTCTACTCTACCCAGCAAAGTTATCATTTAGAACCAAAGGATAGCCAAAGAGCTTCCCAGACAAGAAAAAGCTAAAGAAGTTCCTTACCACCAAACAAGTATTGTTTGTTAACAATACTTGTAAGAAATGTTAAAAGGACTTCTTCAAGAAGAAAAATAAATTAAAAATATTAATAAAAAAATGGCAATAACTATATATCGCTCAACAATTACTTTCAATGTAAATGGTTAAATGATCCAATCAAAAGACAGGATGGCTGAATGGACAAGAAAACAAGACCCTTACATATGCTGCCTACAAGAGACTCACTCAGATCAAAAGGCACACACAAACTGAAAAATAAAAGAGATAGGAAAAACATTGCATGAAAATGGAAAGAAACAAAAACTTCACAAAAGCTGAAGGAGCAATACTTACACCAAACAAAAAAGACTTTAGTTTAAAACATAGCCTATAAACAAGAGACAGAGAAGGACCAATTATTCCACTTCTGGGTATTTAGCCAAAGAAACCCAATCACTACTTTGAGGGATGAATCCATCCATATGTTCACTGCAGCATTGTTTACAATGGCCAAGGTGTGGAGGCAGCCTGGATGTCTGTTGAGGTGGTGGTACATATATATAAAATGGAATGCTGCTCAGCCATGGATGGAAATGGATTCTTTCCACCTCCACAGGCATGGATGGACCTGAAGGGTATTGTGCTTAGTGGAGTATGTCAGACAGTGAAAGACAGATGCAATGTGATTTAACTTATATTTGGAATCTAAAAAACAAAATGAACAAACAAACTCATAAATACAGAAAACTCATAAAAACATCTGGTTGCCAGATGGGAGGGGCATAAAAAAGGGGAAGGGATTAAGAAGTACAAATTAGTTGTTACACAGTAATCATGGGGGTGTAGGGTATAGTATAAGGATCACAGTCAATAATATTGTAGTAACTATGCATGGTGTCAGATAACTACTAAAAGTTCAGGGTGACAGATGAGAAGGGGTTTGGGGGGCATGGTGAAAAAGGTGAAGGGACTAAGAAGTACAAATTGGTAGTGACAAAACGGCCACGGGGATGTAAAGTAAAGCACAGTGAATATAGTCAATAATATGGTAATAATTATGTATACTGCCACATGGGTACTAAACTAGACAGGGGGATCACCTCTGAAATTATGTAAATGTCTAACCACTGTGCTGTACATCTGAAATTAATATAAAATAATGTTGAATGTCAAAAAAAATAAAGTAAAAAAAAAAAACTCCTAAAACAACAAAAAGATAATCTAATTTTTTTAATATTATATTGTTTCTTGAGGTGACACTGGTTAATAAAATTATATGTTTCAAGTATATAATTCTCTAATACATCATGTGTATATTGCATTGTGTGTTCACCACCCAAAGTCAAATCTCCTTCCATCACCATATTTGGCCTCTTTACCCTTTTCTACCTCCCCCAACATCTCCTTCCCCTCTGGTAACCATAATACTACTGTCTGTGTCTATGGTTTTTGTTTGTTCAACTTGTTTGTTCATTTGCTGTTTTCAGTTTTACATTACATAATAAGTGAAATCATTATGGTTTTTGACTTTATACCATCTGACCTAGTTTGCTTAGCATAATATTCTCAAAATCCATTCATGTTCTCGCCAATGGCAGTATTTCATCTCTTCTTATGGCTGAGTAGTATTCCCTTATATATAAGGGCTGTCTGGAAAAAATGCAACCATAAGTGCCTCTATTTTTCATATCATATGGCTGGATGCTTTATGGACAACCCTTGTATGTGTACCACATCTTGAATAATGCTGCAATGATCGGAAGCGTATACAGATTTTTATAAATAAGTGTTTTCAGATTTTTCGGGTCGATATCCAGAAGAGAAGGATTGCTCAGTCATATGATAACTCTATTCTTAATTTTTGAGGAACCTCCATACTGTTTTCCATAGTAACTGTACCAGTTTACATTCCCACTAGCAATATATAGGGTTGCTTTCTCCTCACAACCACACCAATACTTGTCTTTAGAGTTTTGTTGATAACAGCCATTCTAACGTATGATACGGTATCTCGCTGTGATTTGGATTTGCATTTCTCTAATAGCTAGTGAAACAAGTAGTAGTAGTAGTAGTAGTAGTAGTAGTAGTAGTAGTAGTAGTAGTAATGGTAAGAATGTAACACATATTGGCAAGGATGTGGTGCAATTGGGACTCTTGGACATTACTGGTAAGAATGTAAAACAATGCAGCCAATATGGAAAACAGGTTAGGTAGTTCCTCGAAAAGGAATACACCCAACAGAACTGAAAACAGAAACTCAAAACTGATACTTATGCACCAGCATTCACTGCAGCATTATTCACAATAGTCCAAAGGTGGAAATAACTTAATGTCCATTACAGGATGAATTAAGAAACAAAATACGGTATATACATACATTGGAGTATCAGTCACCCATAAAAAGGAATGAAATTCTAATATACGTTATAATGGGGATGAACCTTGAACACATTGTAAGTGAAAAAAGCCAGACACAAAAGGATAAATATTGTTTTACTCCACTTATATGAAATGTCTAAAATAAGCAAATTCACAAAAACAGGAAGTAGAATGATGGTTGCCATGGGCTGAGGGTAAAGGAAATAAAAAATTAATGCTTAACAAGTACAGAGTTTCTGTTTGGGGTGATGAGAGTTTTAGAAATAGTGGTGCTGATTGCACAAGATTGTAAATGTAATTAATGCCAGTGAACTGTGCACTTGAAAATGGCTAAAATGGCATATCTGATGTTATGAATACTCTATCACAACAACAAAAATATTTTTTTAAAACACAGAAACTATCTCGAAGAAAGTCAGTGGCTAAATTTGGGCATCAAAATAATGATAGCAACAAACTATAACACACTAATAAAATAGGAATCCATCAGTCCACACCGTTATAAACAAAGTTTTGATATTTTTTTTTTACTAAAGGGTGCGGTGAAGAGAATATTCTTCCTTACAAGAGAATGTCTGCATAATAAATATAGAAACAGTCCATTTATGAAATCATCCATCGAAAACCATCATATTAATAATCAAATCAGGCAAGAAACATCAATGGATGCTAAAACTAGTAAGTGAGAGTGGGATGAGGAACAGCACAGCCAAATAATTTCAAAGAACCTCCCCGAATGAAACACTTACTAATTTTATGAGAGAAGGATAACTTCATAGTGAAAAAATTTTGCAGACTACATCTTAATCAAGTGCTAAAAGTCAATACCACCAATAAGCGGACAAATCAACAGCACGTGCAACCTAACAAGATTCAATAAAGAACACAGCATCACTCTGGGACTACCCTGGCAAAAATCATAACCTGTGTCTAATCATACAGAAACATTAGACAAGCCTAAATCAATACACATTCTATAAAATGTCTGCCCTTGTATGCATCTTGCCATAAAAGTGAGCCATAAAAGTCAAGGAACGACTGTGAGGAACTATTCCAGATTAAAGAAGTCTACAAAAATATGGCCTATGAGCTCAGATTAGATCTTTTTGCTGTAAAGCACATTAATGGGGCTCTGTTGGAAACAATAATGGGATCTCTGATGAAGGGTTACAGGGGTTCTTTATTCTTGCAATTTTTCTATAAATTTTAATATTGTTCCAAATAAAATGTTTTAAATGTTCTAGTATTTTCTTCCCACAATGCAAAGAATTATTGTGTATGCCCCAATGATAAAAACAAAAACACTGAATAACACAGATGTCCTAACTGTTCAGAACTTTATTCTCTTACCAATATATATAACTATTCTCTTTGCCTGGTTTACAAAGAAGTGATTATTTTTTCTAATACCACGCCTATTTCCTATTCACAAAATCTGTTAGGTAAGAGGTCTTCAATGAGCCCACCTGTCAGAGAAAAACTTACAGGCAGTCAAAGCTATAGCTTTTGTGATAGCATAAAACCTGAAACATTACTGAAGACATCCATTGCTTCTTAGCCTCTTGGCCAAGATCAAGTATTATAAAGACATCAGGCATCAAGGGAAGGTGCAGAAAAGTGTTGAAGAGGAAACACTTTCTAGTCCCCTATGCTGCTTTTTTTTCCATAAAAATTATGTTTTTTTATCTGTTTATTATCTATATCCATACTAAAATTTAAGGCTTCATGAAAGTGGGAGTTTTATTACCCCCAAAGGCTAGAGTACCTGATATATGACACATACTTATCACATGAATGAACAGATCATACAGAAAAAACTCTATCCTGAAAACAGAGAATATACTTTGCTTTAATGCTATTACACAGTTAAGAAAACTGATCAACTAATGGCCAATGAATTGCAAACAGTAGAATCAAAGTACAGGCATCATTCTCTGATTACAGAATAACTAGAATATACTATGTCAGAATCACAATAAAATTGCTATATATAAAAATCAATGGGATATAGTTTCAACAATGCTTAAAGGAAATATCAAATCTACTTACACTGATTAGAAGGAAAGAAAAAATAAACTGAATATCCAGATTAAAATGTTAGATTTTTAAATGGAAACAGACGTGTTATAGACTTTTAGAAGGCAAACTGAAAACATCTACGAAAATTTAAAATACATATGCCCTTTGACCCAGAAATTTCACTTTCAGCAATCAATCCCGCAGAAACGAAAGTACTATTTCATAAAGACATTATGTATGTGGATTTATTGCAGCATGTTTTCTACTGTAACCAGAGTGAATATTCATCAATAGGTGAACAGTTAAAGTACTTAAGTATATCCACATCATGAAATATTACTTGGCCATTAAAAAGAATCAGCTTGAAGTTAAATCAAATAACTTGGGAGGGATTTCCACAAGCCTCTGAATGAGAAAAACAACTTAGAGATCTCATTAATAACAATCAAATATCCCAAATGTTTATGAATACAAACAACAAATATACCAAACTGTTAACATGGCTGTGGTGACTGGGGAGTCATATATGTGATTTATATCACTTATGTAAAATTATACACATGGAGAGGAAAATATTAAAATACTAAAAAAGGAAGAAAGAATAAAGATAAAAACAAAAACTGTTACTTAAAAAAACAAAAAAACAACAGAACTAAAATAAACCGAAGAACTGTTTCTTCTGGGACAGAGAAATATAAACCATTAGGTAACCTAATCAAAAAAGATTTCTGAGGGAGGGAGCAGTTTTGGTGTTCATATTTAGGTCTTTATTATACCTGACATTTATTGTATTTTGACACGCCAGGCTTCCACTTTCACATTACTTTCAAATGAATGATAGTTTGTCTCAGCACTATGTATTGATGAGTTCATTCTTTTCCCATTTGATTTGTAATGCCACTGCTGCTATCACAAACTCCTAGACATATCTAGGTTTACTTCTAGACTCCCTATTCTACATTACTACTTTATAAGTTTTGATATATGGCATAATGAGTCTTCACATCTCTTTCAAGACTATTTTTGCTATTTGGACCTTTACTCCTTCATATTAATTTTAGAATAACTTGCCAAGTTTTATGTTTAAAAAAATCCTAGAATTTAGACTAGAACCATACTGAGTTCACACCTGAATTTAAAAAGAATTGATTATGATACTGTCTCTTCCCAGCCAAGGATGTTACAGATATGTTGCTCCTTTTTTTCAAGTCTTTTTAAATGTCCTTTAGAAATGACTTGTAATTCCATCTATGTAGGTTTCACATACTTTTGTTAGATTTATTCCTATCACCCCTGTTAGTTTTTATGCTATAGTGAATATTTTTAAATTATATTTTTAAATTTATGCTATTAGTGTTTAATTATATCATATTGAACTTGATAATTTCCTAATAGTTCTAATAGTGTATATATTCCCCTGGATTTTCTGCACAGGTAATCATATCATCTGTAAACAGTTTTGTTACTATGGGGGCTGAGAACTCCACTAACATGATGAACAGAAGCACTGACAGGAGATATTATTTCTTTGTTCTGATTCCAAAGTTAATGCTTCTAATTTTACCATCCAGTATAGCAAATCCCCATTTATCAGATAAAAGAAATTCTCTTCCATTCATAGCTGGTTAAAAGTTTTTATAAACAGGTGTTCCCTGGTGGTGTAGTGGCTTAAGGCTTCGTCGCTGGTGCTGTCAGCGCTGCGGCCTAGGTTCGATTCCCCGCCAGGGAACTATCCACATTAAAAAAAAAAAACAAGCGCGCGCACACACACAAAGTTTTTATAAACAATAAAAATGAATTTAAAAAAAGTTTTTATAATTACTGTGTTAGTTTCAACACAGTAAATTTTATCACAGTATTTTCAGCATCTATTTTTAATACTGCTTCTTTTGGGAGAGGCTGCCTGCCATGAGTTCTAAATGTCCCCATACATCCCTGCCATGTATGCCAAACTAGAAGACCTAATCACTGATACTGAACAGTTTCGGTAGCTGGTCACATACAAATTAAATAGGGCAAGGTCACCACAGTGTAACTATTGTGGGGCTGCTCACTCCCAGGGAAAGGACTAGCTTGATTCCTGCTTGCTATAAAAGGTGCCAAACCCTTGATCCTGGGTGCCTCAGCTGGAGTGTATCCCATTGTATGCGAAGCCCCATCTCTGCCCATCACTTCACCCTGTGGGACTTGGGGGAAGGGAACCAGTACTACCACACTGATGTCCCTGATGACTGCTATGCTTCAAATAGTAACTGCCTTGCTCTGATCCACTGAATCCTGTTGTCTACTTCTGGCACCTTAGGATATTCTGTTGGCAGTTGATTCCTTGCCAATTTCTTTGGGGATATTCTATGACATTTCATAAGATTATCTTTAAAAGGTTCCTTTTATAACTTCTAACGTCATCACTGTGAAGTCATTAAAAAAAACTATCAATCTAGTTAATCTGTCCATCTTTTTTTCCTAACTATTCTATCAGAGGTCTCTTACTGATTTGAGGTGCTTCAAAAATGTGTTTTCCTAATTCTAGTGATCAAAATAAAACAACGGAGAGAATACCTTATACAGTAGGAGACATTCTGTAATGATGTAAATATTCTGAAAAAAACACTTTACCTTCTAATTAAGCAAACATATACCTTATAATCCATACCACGCATTAAGAATAATTTGGTAACATTATCAACAGAAATATTTTTTAATGTATACATTTATTACAAATTATAAAAAGCCAATAGACATAGAATACTAGCTATTAGTGTTATTATATATAGTCACAAATATATATATATACACTGCCATTGCTTTCAAAATTTTAAAACCTAATAAAAAAATTTCATCTATGTGCCTTGAGGTTAGATTTTAACAGCAGATATCTCAGTGAGTCAAGTATCAATGTAATTACGTTACTATTTTCATCTCTTTACCTGTATTCAGGCTGACGACTTATAGAATGATCATCTCTGGACCACCTATAGCTAGATTCATCCTGTAAAATAAAAAAGATACTTAGATATTTGTTTACATTAATGTCATCAAGTAATATATATCTAACTGTACTATTGGAAACTAGTCTCTAAGACCAAAATAATGTAAGGGCAAAAATACCATTCTAAATTTCTCAGAGCTTAAAAGGCATGAAATAAACAAGGTACAAATCATCCACTTCAACAACTAATTTAGTAAACTAAGAACCTATACTATAATTTATCTCTACGAAAATGCTTTAAGTATTTCTTTGGTAGGCCCCAACAGCCGTATTGCTAGACAAATATACCAACATAACAAGAGCTAAGAGCTGTTAAAGAAAAAGGCTTCATTTAAATTTAATTAAGCATACATTTCTCAACCTATCTTTTTATTCCTCCTATGGCAAGTTCTCTCACCAATTTTTAGATTAAAGTCCAATGAAGAATTTACTATTTTCACCCTTCTCTCATTCAAGACTTTCTCATCTTACCTCTCATTAAAAATCATAATTGGAAACAATATAAGAAACTATCACTTACTGATAAGCTATCTTAGAGGAAAATGTGGCACTCAGTTTAAAATTAAAGAAAGCAAGCACATTTTGTCCTTTAAAACACACACATTTGAAAAGGGGCATAAAAAGGAACCACATAGTATTTCACACTCAATTACTTTAAAATTATACACAGAACAAAATAATAGGTGAATTCTTACCATCAGAAACATTGATTCAGCTAAAATAAATACTATTTTTATCTCCTTCTTTAGCATTACATACCCTACTATTAGGTAAGTAAATTTTCCTTCTAACATTAAATAAAAGAAAAAGCTCAACAGCTATAAAAAGTAGGATGTTTTATATAACTGAATTTTAGATAAGTATTAGTGTCATGAGAGTCCTAAGGATCTCTAGTGGGCTTTAAAGAGAAAATGTTGTATACAGTATGAACAAACACAATTTGTAACAGTAATATAAAAAATTATTGTTGAGGCACTTTTATGCCACAAGGTTTTAGAAAGAAATGATGTTTGTAAGGATTCAAATACAATCAGACCAATGCTACGCTAAATGGCCACAGAGATTTCATGAGTAACAACTTCATGCAAAAGCCAAATTGTTTTTTCCTAAGACTACCTGGAAGAAGGGCTCTGATGGCAAAATCCAATACTTTTATAATAGGGATAATATATAATGTTTACTTTCCAACACTGAATCCCTCTTCCTAAAGGAACTGTATGACATTTCAAAATAAAACGAAAACTAAAACTATGAGAAGTAAAGAAGCTGTAACACTCCCAATTTTAAAAACAACACAAGAAAACACTCAATAGTCTCATTACTATGGAATTGTCAGGGTCACCATGACATAGTGGTAAAAGAACTGGGCTCCCACAAATACCCACCCTCAGTATATCACCTTACCTCCATTTCTTCAAGTGTAAAGTATGAAAACTAATTCCAACAGCCTATGTGACCGCAAATGTTATGATAAGCAATGCTTGAATACGTACTGTTAATTACAATAATATATAGTAGGGAAAGAGTAAAAAGAGAAAATGTAAAAATCAATGGTCTATCAGGGAATACTACAAACATGAAAGCTAGGTCAAAGGGTTTGCATCAAGGAATGGTTTCAATGAAGTTCAATGACATCACTTTATCATTAAATACATACTTTTAGATTATTAAAGATAATCAAGATAAAAATATAATAGCAATAATAATAGTAATGATAGCAGCTAAGATTTCATAAGTGTTTATTATGGGACAGGCAATGTTTTAAATGCTTTCTAACCTGAGTTGGTAAGTAGACTAATAATTACTATAACGAAATGAAACTGAGTCTCAACAACCTTAACCCAACCGCGCCCACAGCATTTCATCCTGACAAAAACAATCAAAACAATTTTAAGTGGACACATCAGTAAGAGATGATAACCACCTGCTTATTACTTATTGAGTACCGAAGCAATGAATATATGGCTTTTAACTGCTTTTAGAAATCCTTGACAATTTTGGGGATATAAAAGTAGGCCAGAGTAGGCCAGATGGAATTAATGTCATTTTGATAGAGCTAACCAGAGTGCTTACTCACTCTGTCCAGCACTCCAAAATTCTTGACTACCACTTCCCACTTGACAGCTCCAGTAGGCAATTCAACAGAGCATCAAGCAGGAAGAGTTTATTTAACTGCTTTCATGGCCAGTCACATCAATTTAAAAAATTACGATTTTTAAACTTATGAAAAAATAACAATTAGTACATGGGGGAAATTTACATACTCCTCTGTGAGGTGGACCACTTCTTCGATCATGAGAAAAACTGCGGCCCTCGTCATATTCTCGGTAAGCAACATGACTGCAATATCTATTGTAGCTTCCTTCATCAGGTCTGTCTAGCAGTGGTGGTTTCTTTGGCACAATATTAACTACTCTATGGTAGCCATCCTAAAACAGACAAAAAGAAATATATAAAAATCACTAACTTCTCTATTTTGTTTTGGAAAGGATTTTACAAAAGCACAGGAGTTCTTATCCTTAATCAAATAGAATAAATGTATAAACAAACAAAAATGCATTAATGAAATAACATGAACATAACTACTAGTAACTTCTCCAAAAGGATTAAAGAAAACAAAATTGTTCAATAAAGAAAGCCAGGTGTTTAATAAAATAATGCAGCATGGAGGTCGCCCACCCAGGATAGACTCAAGATGCCAAAATGGAGTGCAGGAGGTAGGAAGAGTCCTAGAGAAGGAGCTCCCCTTCTGGCCTGAGTTCACTCCTTTTATTGAGACAGACAAACAAGAAAGGAAGAAGTAGGAAAATTCTGTAATGTTCAGAGAAACCTTGTTACTCTTTTATTTTTTT